>VWYI01013709.1:293-29539 GCA_013399455.1 Anthoscopus minutus | reverse complement strand
GGCTCAGGCCGGGCCTCCCTCCACTCACAGCTCTGTCACCTTCAGCCGCTGGAAACCAAAGAGGGAGAGTTCAGAGTTTCCCGGGCTTCACAATGGTATTCACGGGGGTGGATCTTGACTCTGAATAGCTTACACAGGTGTCAGTTCTCAGAACTAAACAGTCACTGGCTTTCTCTGAAATTCCCAAGAGCCTCTTTCAGGAGAACTATTTCCGGGGATGTCTTCCTTTCCTTCCTCCCCAATACCAACCAAGGTCAAACCAGCACAAGTACAAAAGACTTGTTGAAGTTGAACAGCAATGACTGTATTCTTCAGTCCAAGTACTTGACTTAACCTATGCTGGGGAACTAAGGAACCTTGAGAATCAAATCTAAAGAAAGTACATAAAAAAACCAACACACGGAAAAAAACTGCAACTTTTACAAACAAGTACACTTAACTTTTAATTTTGACACTAAAAGGGAACTCAACAACATAAAAACGGCTAGCAGATTAAAAGTGCAAAGGTGTAAATAACATCAGCAGACACAACAGCTGGAAAAGGGATTCTAATATCCACCAGGGAAATTGAGACCTCTGCCTTTATGACAATATTAGAAAAAAAACAAATTTGCTATAAGTATGAAGTTCTCATTTGCTCTATGAGAGCAGCATGACCAGGTTCCTGGTGTCTGTACATAAAACTTCTGAGAAAAGACCCAGAGGAACTAGGAATCACTCTGAAACCACTCTTTAGGGTTACAGAAAATGTAGTGGGATAGCTTGTGTGACTGGAGCTCTGCCACAACAGACACAGCTCATCTTCTGTTAAATATACTAGGAAGGCAAGGAGATCCTTGCAGAGGAGAGGGGTGCTTGATTGCAGTACATTTGCTTTCAAACAGCTAAGACAAAAGTCAAAAGTTTTGTCACAAGGCTTAGAAGACAGAACAACACAGGTCACATTAGGGGGGAACACCTGCCTCAAAGCACATTATGAAGAGAGAAAACAGATAAAAGCCTTTTTAAGGGAAGCATTACAATAAAGCCCAGTTTTCACAGAGGACTTAGAGCACTCCAGCGTTTGCTGCAAGGGTAATACAGCATGATGGAGACAATCAGATTTTTGGAAAATGGAGAAGGCAATTGCTTGCCACTGATCGATGAACCAACAGGAATGTGAAGGCTGATAGTAACCTCAGAGGCAATGTGTGTATGCACCCTGACAGAAGACCACTGTACATGGAGGAATTAGTGATGCACATCAGAGTTCACCTGAGGCGGCCCAGGCTCAGCTGCTTGGGCTGCAGGACAAACCCAGCCAGGTCATTGTACCAGAGGAGCCTGCAAGCAGCTCCCACTCAGCATCTGAAGCTACACAACCTGTGTGGCCTTACCTCTACCTAGGGATGTAGCAAAAAGTTCTCCTGAGAACATCTTTCTGTTTGACAATATAATTGATTAGGAGTTTTCTTTTAAAATAATCCTGTAATAGTTTGAATAATGAAAATAGGAAAAAAACCCTTTTTACAGACTGGTCTGCACAATACGCTGCACTCCGATCAGAGGCCATTTTGATGCTGCACAACTGGAGATTCCCAGCATTTAAAGGGATGTAAGTTCACCTGTTCCATTTTTTACTTCATTATAGTAAAGAAGGACTTTACAATTTACAGAGCCTGAGTAGCTTTCTTATGGGCATTACAGAAGACCAGCATCCCCACCATGACAGTGGAATTTAAGATTCTGAAAGACTTAAGAGAGGGACAATAGAAATACAACCCAGGTCTTTCAAAAGAACAGATTTCACCTTGCTCTAGGATCTGCTTAAACACAGCCCTGAAGGGCAAAGCAGTCTATAAGTGCTGGTTGTTCTACAAGAATTACTTCAAAGTGCAGCAATGACCATGGGAAAATTTCCCCAAGTTGGCCAGCATTGGTAAAAGGGGAATTCCTGATTCTTCTCAAAGACGAACAAATATTGTGAAGTGTGAAGAAATGGGCTACCTGTAGAAACAAACAAACAAACAAACAAACAAACAAACAAACAAACAAACAAAAAATGGTTTCAAAGGGAGAACTTAGAAAACCATGACTCTGCTGGTCCATAGGGGTTCTAATAATAAAAGACATGAAAAAGGCTGAGATACTCAAAAGAAATTTATTGATTCTGCTACATATGCATATTCACTGTATTTTCTAATGAGTAAAATGTACCTTTCTTTAAGGGGTCAGCAAATATTTCTCTCATGTATTCTGAGGTGGACAAACAGCTTAACAGAACACAATGCAAGAGTGAAGGCTCAAGTAAGACAGAATTAAGTATTAGGCTTGCCTTGAAGTATTAAACCTATTCCAGAGGTTATTCTTCATTCTTCAATGCACTGAAGTGTCAAATAATTCTAATAACATTTCTTTTTGTTTGTTTTTAATATGGGAATTGAGTGGTTTATCTCAAAGAAAAAGGTCTAAAAAGGCCTCATACTATTAAGAACCTCTAAAGCCAGACACATTTCTATAATAAAAGACAAAAAAAAAATCTCATTAGGCTGGAGATGTTGGACATATAAGAAAAACTGGCACCAAACTTCCAAGTCATTAAACTGTATCCCCTCGGGCTCAAGTCCTTAGGTAACACACAAAGAAAGGAGGAGAAGTCAAGGAGGTTTAATCCATTTCAAGTATGCTTTTAGATAAACTGCATCACCACACATCTTCCTGCACACCTGGCTAACCTACAAAACCACCATCAATTTATACATACAGATATATGTATATAGACACAGAATCATAGAATATTCTGAGCTGGGAATCACAAGAATAATCAGAGTCCAACTCCTGGCCCTGCACATGACACCCCAAGAATCAGCATTTGCCTGACAGCATTGTCCAAATGATCCTAATGAACCCACCTTTCCCTCCAGCCTGGCTGTGGGGAAAGCTCTGCCTCATCCTAAGAAACAACCCCTGCTCCAGTGTCATCATCTCCACCTAGACAGTCTCCACTTATCTCAGGCATCTAAGGATTCACCTCATTTCTACAAACTATTTGCAGCTGCAATTGTCAATGTTTGTCCTATAAACACAGTTTATTGTCTCACAATGTAACATTTCCTTTTCACACTGGCTTTTGGCTTATTTTTTTTCTTTAGGCTTCTTTTTCCATGTGCCCATCTTTGGAGACCTATGGGTTTACCATAGCATCTTCCTATTATATTACTGCCCAAACACTCTGCATGAAGCAGCAAGACCACTTTGTGAAGTAAAAGGCATACTGGTTTTATTTTAGGGCAAACATTTGACAAATCATAAACATTAGCAAAGGTTCTTTTCCTCAGCCATGATCTCTAACACTACTGAACCGTTCAGGTAGCCTTTCTTTTCAGAAACAGCCAAAATCCAAATAAGCCAATAAAGCCTTTTTTAACAACTCATAACTATAATCTTTGTTTCCAGTATTTTCAAACACAGTATTTTCAATACACTTCAGTGTATTTCCTCTAGAAAACATCACCTGACTAAATGAAAAATCAGGAAAAAGCTTTTCAGAACATTATCCCTGCTTTTTTCCAACATTAATTCTATTAGCTTATCATCAGAAAAAAACCCTCAGATAAACAAGTAATCTTCATGCACAAACCACAATTAGCAATGAAGAATTTGGGATAAAAAGAGGCTGTATAATAATGTAAACACAGTCATTCTAAAGGAGCTACTTTAGCTTTTCTGGTAATGTTCCCTAAGCAAAGGAAAAATACATATAATAATGACAAGGTATTTGCTCCTTATGCCATTCTCTCCTACTTAAATCTATATACACATGCCAGTAAAATGCACTGAGGTAAAAGCTACATATTTACTGAAGCACTGATGGATTATATGTTGGAAAATTATTGCAATTAGGGCCTGGCTCCTCATTTTACACAAAATTTACCCTTTCAACAATACAGTGGACTTAAAATAGCTGGGAATTTGTTTCTGGCATATTATCACTATTTATAAACATTAATATAAATATTTCTACATTCAAAACTATGCCTACCAGCAGGCAAACAGTAAAAAGAAAACAACAAAACAACAACAAAAACACAAACAAAAAAACCACAAATCACACATCCTTACATTTCCAGATATGTCTATTAAGACTGTATGGAAGTGTATTTAATCTTTGTTTTTTTATACAAGTAGGAAAGGCCAACCTTTTAGACAGCTACTCTTTTTTTGTAAAATAGATAGCTCCTAAACTCATCTGTTCTCAGAGGCTAAGTGCAGCTTGAAGTAAAAATCATAAATCAGTCAGATGAAAACAGCAATATACTCCATCTTTTCTTTAGATCTCCAAAAATTAGAAACCCTAGGTCTTAGTAAAATCACTTGCTAGAAGCGTAAAGAAATACCACTTTGTTTTAAACCTTGTGCACAACTGCTTCCATTAAGATAAGGCTGTAGAGAAAAATGGTGCAACTACCAAAAAATCCGGCTCACAAGGAAGGCAGCACTCTTACACAGGCTGGTGGAACACTCTCCTCTGCTGAAGCCTTTCCTTTCTAGTCATCTGGTGTGCTGCAAGGTATTCTCATAGGAACCTGGACAATAGATTACCCTGCCAATATACCATACTTTTAGAGCACTGAACCCTTTTGCATGAGTGTGAATTGACATGAACAGCTGAAATTTCACTCAGCAATGCAGGAAATCCTAGAAACATTTTGAGGCTGGGTGAGGTTCATTTCCACAAATAATAGAGCTGCCTAGTACAAACTGTATCATCACCACCTAGGTGTTCTCAAACTACTCACTCTGAATTTTCACACCAGAACTATCTAAAAAGACCCAATTTACCTAAGTCACTCTATTGACTGCTATACATTCTCAAGTCCAACAAGGCTTCAGCTTGAGATAGGATCTTAAGTTCAAATTTTTTTCCTTTTTTAAGTCAGTACAACAGTGTAAGACACTCCAGACAAACCCATACAGTGTGTGCAAAAGCCCTTCGGTGTACATGCTAAAACCCACCATAGAAACATAAAACCTCTGCACAGCCCTATGTTTTTCTGGAAAAAGGTATGAACTACATAGAAAGACTTTTATATATTTGGATCACTACAGTTCTGTGGTTGTGAAATGCTTTACTCCAGAGAAGTTATTTTGTTAAATGACTACACTGCAGCTCCAAAGACAGTTTGTGCCTTGATGAGCAGCAAGTTCAGATACATCCAACTTAGGCACTAACTGAAACAGCATAGACAGGTTGCCAGACTTCATTTTTGTATCAAAGAGTGTTTTTTCTTTCCTTTTTAACTTCTTCCTTTTCCAAATTAAAATCAACAACCAGAAAAAGTCACTGCTTTCTTAGTGTCATTTGATCATCCTGCAGATGTTGAAATCGCTCATGGACTCCCCTTTCTCTCCCCTGCCCCTTCCAAGACAGCTAAGTGCTTCTACAACAGTATTTGGCAAATAATTTGGCATTCTAACTAAGACTGCTTGAACATAAACTGTGCTCCAAAATTTTTTTCTGTCTCTTTCCTTAAAAACTCAGTTTAATAAAACATTAGTAATATTTCAGACAAATACTAAACACAGCGAAATGAGATTTGTTACTAGATATAGCCATTTCCCCTGAAATGCAATTAAGATTGCTATTAAGTAACTGACTGCAAGAAAAAGTCCACCCCAGATGCCATGGCTCATATTTGTTAATGTGTTAGTTCTCATTAAAAGTCACTGCTTCACTCAAACACCAACATTTCCCACTGACTTAAAATCAATTCACTTACCTTGTGTCTGCATTTAAGTACAACGCCATAGGCTCCTGAAACAAAGAAGATAAGAGATAAGCCATCTCAAAGCAAAAAAAAAATTAAGTTTCAAGATAAAATCGTGTTCAGCAACCTCCTAACTATAGAAGTAACAACATTCCCAGTATTATTATCCAGAACTTGCATATATAGGTACTAAATCTCTGTACACAAACAATTTCATAAAAAAAGTTGCTCAAAGCATTAAAATTATTTTTAAAAAATATGCTTCCAGGTAAATTTGATAACTTGCATTTCCCCTAGCACCACTAATAAGAAATCAATATATTAAACTTTTAAAGGAAAAAAAAACCAACAACAGAAAAAAATCCCCAAGCTCCCACAAAACTGTTTTATTTCTCTTCCCCTCCTTTCAGCTTCCAAATTTCTCCATCCATCTGACAAAGAAATTAGCAGAAGCTATAGAAAATAAATGCATACAAGAAAAAATTTGCTGTTGGTAACTTCCTATCATCAAGAGGACTAAGTCAAATATATATAAAATTCTAATTCATCTTTTATTAAGATACTACTTACCTTCACCTACAACCCCAAGGATCTCAAATTTATTCATCACATTACCAATGTTAGGAATCTTCATCAAGACAAATTCCTCTTACGGTGAGAGCCACAAAACATGGCACAGATGGGACCGTCCGAAGATTTTGCAAAAGGCTCTTGGAAAAAAAATTTCCACCTCGATCAATCAGACTTCTCTTAACTTGTTTTAACTTCTAGGCAATCAATAACTTCCTGGGGAAAGAACAGAAAATAACATAATTAGTACTTTGATTTATTTCAGTACGACAAAGCAATGTATACAGACATCACGCCAATATAGTCTAAGAATTTTAACAGACAACCCATTTACTTCCACACTTTATGATCAGAGAGCTTAGCAGCCGGTGTAATGGACAGAACCTATTGAGACCATACATCTGACACAACAGCTGGCCTTGTAATCCCATACACAGGATGTCTATTATAATAATAATTAACTGGCACAAAGTAATTTTCTACAGAACAGAAGCAAACAGAAATGTTGACAGAACTACCTCAGTAAGCAAAAATAAGCTTATAATTACTTATGGTCTGCTTAGTGTATGTTGATAGCTAGGTATAAAAATAAATTTTGTTTAGTTAATTTCTTATTTGTCCACTGTAATGATAAAAAGGATATGGCAGAAAGAACACTCTACAGGAGAAAATAGCTTTCTACTACTATTTTCTGTGATTAAAAAAAGAAAAAAAATAAAGGAAATTAATTTGCTAGATTGACTAGGAATGAGATTTAAAAATTACTTCCATTACCAGCTTATTTATGAAATGTGATAAAGAGGAAAAAAATTTTTTCAAAGGGTTTTTTTCATGCTCCCCAAACACAGAAATAATTTTTCAAATTAAGCAACTATACACATGGTAAAGAACAAAGTTTTTTGGCCTGTTTTAGGCTCACCATTTCTCTGTTATCCTGTTATAAGTCTGATAAACAAAACCCATCAAAGTTTGGTTTTACTAATTCAGACTGCATTTCCTCCCTCAATATTAAAGGCATATATCCCACATTCAAAAACAGAGAAAGAAAAACCCTAAAATGTTTTCCCCATGAACTGGAAATATACCATCCTTACAATTCAGTGATTCAAGGACAGAACTACTCATGAAAAACAAGATGACAAGATGGAAGTGAATATGTTTAATTATGTGTAATAGGTGAGTGTGATCCAATAATGCTGGGTTCAGCTCACACAAACGGGATCTCGCTAGAAACCAGGGGTGCAGGCCAAAAGCCCAGTGCTGACCAGGTCACACACAAAATATGGACAACCCAAGGGTGGAGGGGAATCACAGTGACATTTCCTTTAGCAAGACACAGGTAGATCATATGGGGAGGGGTTGTTATTTTAGAAGCAACTCTAGAGTTAATCAACCACGGTAATTGAAAATAAAGCAGTTAGAGTTCCAAATTAAAGGGATAATCAAGGTTTTCTGGTTTGCTTTTGTTTTTTGGTTTTTGTTTTAAAAGCTGCCCAGTCCTTTATTAATTATTTCAGTGGTTTAATTTACTGTTTTAATTAATCAAGTTTTTCTTCACTTGTGAATTGTACAAAATACTCTTTCCTTTCCCTTCCATATGTTCTCCTCCTATTTCATTTGGCATCTCCTCACAAAAGCCTTTTTGCTGTTTGTCCAGACTTTCTGGTTACAATAATGTACTAAAAAAAAAAAAAAAGAGGTCCTGGAAAAACAGGAGCATCTGCTCAGTTGCACCCATCAACATGAGAACAGAGAACACTGAGCTGCTTCAGCTTTCTACTGAAACAGGCTGGTGCCAGGCACAAGGCGCAGCTGACTGTCCCCATGCCACAGCTGAGTGACAGAAACACTGCTACAGAGACCTTGAAACAACCATTAATGCCACCATCATGTATGCAAGACAAAGCAAAACTCATCAGCCAAGTTCAGAACAGCCAAATTACTTGCCAGAAAGAAAAAGCCAGAAAACATATATTGTTCTCTAGTACCACTATTCAGCAACATCATCAAATCTGTCACTTCAGTTCTCAACATTATTCACTAAGTCCTTCCAGAAATTAGTTTGCGATAAATTGATTACTTATCTGCTAATGCTATCACTGTACACTCTCATTCTGCTTTAAGTGTTCACAACACCACTTAGATCTACCATGAAACAGTGAAGAAACATACAAGATAATGTACCAAAAACTCAAGAAGTTTAGATGAGGGACCCTTTGTCCCTCATTCATAATTTCTAAATTTCTCATAAAACACTTGAAGCTATACAGGCCTCCAGCTTGTGATCCACCATTATTATTTTTTATATTCAGTTCTGAAAGTTTATTCAGTATGAATTCTAGCTTTTTATTGGGAATAAAGGTTAGACTTTCAAACACCTAATCTTCCTTTCTGAACTCTCTCAGCTAGGGAGGTTGTGGATCCCCAACCCCAGCAGTGTAAAAGGCTAAGTTGGAGAAGGCTTGAGCATCCTGTCTAGTGGGAGGTGTCCCTGCACATAGCAGGGGGGGCTGGGGAGCAGATGATCTTTAAGTCCCTTCTAACTCTTACCATTCTATGAAATTCAATACTATACATCTCCCCAATGATCAGGTACCATCTGGCCTTTTCACTTCATTAGAAGAGACACAGAAAGCTGATCTCCTGCTACCCCTGGATTCACAGGGAGAAGAAGAAGAGAAGCATTTGCATATAATTCTTTAAAGGTAAAACCCTGTCAACTCACATATTGATGTTAACTCACCATCAGTGACACACTTCAACTGGCCCAAAGAAACACACAAACCAGCTTTCCTAATTCTCCCCTAAGTGCATCATGACTGACTGACATCACAGGTGACACAAATGCATACAGGGGGACTCCCAAAAGAAAACTGCACTGCAGTGACCCATCTCCCTTGCATTAGCTCCAGGCAGCTTTGTGCCCCATTCTGCTAAGGGCACTTTATGAGAATTTAATCTTGAAATGAAAAGGAAAGCTACTGAATGATGACTAGTGGGATGCAGCAGTAGTAATGGATTCATACCCGAACACTTTTTGTCCCAACTCTTTTGCCCCAAACTAGACCATATTTCAAATATCAGTGAAGTCAGACTAGCTACACCCATTTTATCTCTAATTTTGCTTGTTTGAGATCTTTGCCTTCAAAAGCTGCTGGAATATTAAAATCAAGCTGCTAAAAATATTTGTTCAATGGCAGTGTCCACTTTTTGGAATTATTCTGCTTTTCAAAAGGCACTGGCCTAGTTAAGATTGTTTTGAAAATCACTTATTCTTGCAGGGAATCTGGTAACATGAACTCAAAACTCTGTGAATGACAGTCTTATGAATGTCAGAGTGAGTAGTTGTAATAACAAAAACAAGGAAAAATACCTAGACGTTTTAAACAAAAAAGCAATTCCAAGAAAGTCATCCATAGCAAGAATTACTTTATTCTGTAACTTAGTGAGGACAGGCTGGATTCTTTCAAGCTGAACATTGGAAAGCAAGGAAAACCTCAGATAATAGCAAGGAAAACCTACTAGCTGCCACAGTTTTATTCTTTCCACTGAGTGCCACACTGGTCTTTTTCCTAAGCTGCTTGCTGTCTAGAATAACCCTTGTAGAAGTGGAAATAAGGCCATCATTTACCTCTCAAAGGCTCTCACAGTAGGGAAATAGCAGTCATTCTCCTAATGTGTCTTTCTAAGGCAGCCAGATTCACAGTTCAGCAACAATTTATGAATTAAACCAACAGATCTCTGAGATGCTCTCAACATTTACCATGATGTACTACAAAACACAGAGCCAACCCAGCAAAATGAAACGTCATGAGATGAACAAGAAAAAATTTGTTTTATTTAATCCAGAAGTGTAACAGTGTGAGACTTTAACACACAAAAGCAGCTGTTTTGCAATAGCATGTAAGGCTTATACATAAATCCCAGAAAACATGCAAACATTTTAAAACTGAGTACACAGAATACTACAGCATGTATAATACAGCATGTAAATGAACTACCTGTTCATTTGAATTGAAATTAAAGCGGTGGGGGAAACCCTAGGTTTTCCACAACTCCTTTTCCCTTCAGGACCATTAAGTGCATCACTCAAAAGCATCAGACTTAATCACTCAATCCAAAGCCTCAAATCATAAGTAGAAATGCTATTCTTTATTTCATAATCATCAATACCTGTACAGAAAGGGGAAGCTTTTTACACAGTTTGATTTTAGCAGAGACACTTAGTGAGAATTATGAAACAGGTAGATGTTTGCCTTCACAAAATGTAGAGAAGTAAACTGTTCTAGAAATATGGTTAACTTTGTATCTCTATGTCTTGCAAACCAAATATTCAGCTAGTTTCATTTATTATGACAGAAAGAAGGCAACCTGCATCCTGCTGAACTTACAGACTTCAAAGTCATCCATGAGCTAAATTTTAAAAAAGCTTCTTCCCAGCAGATAATACACCCTGCTTGCTCCTCTAAAACAAGAGGTAAACTTAATCTCTTTGTTTATTTATTATGTTTCCTCACCAAGAGTACAAAACTAGGAATTTCTAGAGGCCAGTTTACATTTTCATCTGTGCACTAGCAAACCAGCGGGTCCACACACAAATGTAAAGAACTAATACCATATATCTTTGATGGCTCTTAATCCACACACTGACATATCTTCTGACAAACAAGGTACATGGGTGAAAGAAGCATTAATCACTTCTGTTAGCAAGGATGCATCATTCAGCACCTTTACTTTTCCTCTCCCAAATACTCGTAGCTCTACTCGTTGGAGTTTTCCAGGAAAACTCTAATTAAGAGTTACAAGCACCCAATTCAGTGTTATAGCAGTATAAACAACTGACAGGGTGAAGAAAATAGCTGAGATTTTTTCCTGGATTTATTGATCCAGAGGAATGTGTCAGGATTATTTTGAGGAATTACTGATCAGGAAGAAAAAAATCAGTATATAAGAAGCTGTAAGGAGGGAGCTAGCAGTAACATTCTTCCTTAAGGAATGGAGAGAAAAATAATACAATCATACTGCTAGTGACATTGTACCAGTCTCACTCCTTAATTTGGAAAAAAAGCTACCACTTTATTTTTCCATTTTACAGAGAGACAGTAGACCTTCTACAAGAGACAAGGTTCTGGAGAAAGAGACATCAGGATTTCATAATATGAAGAAATCCATAATGAGGAAGTTGAAAAAAGAAAAAGCTGAAGAGATAAAAAGCAACAAGAAATTAACAATTCTAGCAAGCCATTTTTCATACTCTAAGCTTCGATCTATCCTCCTCTGCTCATAAGAAAAAATTAGGAATGAAAAGAACAGCTGGTGAAAATAAATACAAAACTTAGAAACCTGTCAAACTTGAACAAATTATGTAAAAGAAAAATACCAAGATTCCTTGCACAGGCTCACAGATTTTAAAATTCAGCTCCAGAAAGCTTTATCTTGGCATTGCTAATATCAACATTGGATCCTGACTTCACCATTGCTGGTGTCTGGAGAACTTGCTTGGGGTTTTTTGGCTTTGGATTTTTTAATAGCTGTTGATATACTAAAACCTGCAATTGCATCTGAATGATTATACATCAAGGGAAGGCATCACCACATAACTGGCCTAAAGGCAGCAGATCTCCATGGCCACAGGGCCAGGAGTGCATGGAGAAGAACCAGAACAAAGTTCCCATGCTGCAGCAAGCAAACATGGGAAAGGGGGTATCAGTTTCCAACTATTAAAGATACCTGTTTAGTTAAATTCCTAAAGGAAAACTGAGCTTGAAGGCCAGCGCAGAAATAATGATTTGGTCCGTTTTATCTTGTACTATGAGTGCTCTTCCTTTTGTATCCAAGTACAGATTCAAAACTAAATTAAGCTCACCCTGGATATATGAACTAAATTCACTTCTCCAAGTTAAAACACAGGATTCACGATCTCCCCTAACAGCTGTGGCCAACTCAAAAAGAGTGGGTGCTTAGCAGAATGCTTCTAAGACCATACTGAAAAATAAGCAGACTGATTATGAAAGCACTGAGCACAAAAGCAGCTCCTATGAGTCATAACAGGAGGACAGGAAAGACAATTTTGCTTCCATTTTAGTCTTGCTCTCCAGTAAGAACCTTAACAAGTAAGTCTACTGTGGGTGTGACAGCTTCTTACGCAGTTGATGCCGCTCTTTGTGCATGCTGGGCGGGCTTCACTGTACCTGTGGCAGCTCTGAAGAAAAATCATCAATGTGCAAAGGTTAACACTCTCAACAGCACCCTGTGGAATCCAAAGCCTTTGCAGTTTCTTCTGGCAGCAAAGCGCCTGACACTTTACTCTTTCATTTCTATCCAATACAAGTGCCCAATATTTGTAATCGAAGTAAAAGCACACTTTGGCTTAGTGATATACTCTTAGGCAAAGAGGGGGATTTATTTTTTTTTTTTTAGATAACAGAAGGTTTTATTTTGTAACAGAGTAGCTCGCTGTGGAAGAAGCGAGTATTTCTTTTTCTGACACAATACTTGTAATGGTCTCCTTGGCAGCTGGTTCTTGATTTTAATCTTTCCTTCTCCCTTCTCAGAACACCAGTCTCCAATAATATCCTATATTCACTTGTCATGTTGCCTATGGTTTAGTTTCATATTATTTTTGACAATCTGCCAAGGACTTTAAATCCTCGATGTAATATTAAAAAGCACAATATTACATTTTTTCATCTTTAGGAGTACCCAAAAAAATCCTGCTATTTTCAGTTACACATCAGAACTCACTTTGTGGTTTAATTCCGATGTTTAAAGATACATATTTAAGAACAAAAAGGAAAAAAAAAAAAAAAGCACAAGGGCAGAGTGTGTTCCTGTCCATGAAAAACACAACATATTGTCTTGAAGGTGACATGTTAGAAGCTGGCAGTCAGCTGAAGGTCTGCTCTGAAGTCTGAGCTCAGCAGGGTAGCTGTGGAAAGAATGGGCCTCCCCAGTGTGTCCATCACACTCCCTGATCCCTGGCATCCACTGGCACCATGAGCTTCCTGTCCACAAGGGCAGCAGCCCGGACCCAGCCCTGCAGTGCTGTGCTGCCGTGCTGGCAGCAGACAAAACAACAGATGCAGAAGACCTGGCCACTTCAGGAAAAGTCCTCTGATGCTTTCTTAACTGGATCAGCCACTGAATCTTTCATATGTGCACACACAAAGCATACCAGTGATTTAGTGAGACTGAAATTCTTCTAATCTGACAAAGTTTCCCCCTCCTTCCAACCCAGTTTTTTCTTCATTGTTCTAAAAATAACTCCCATTCACATTCTAAAAGTCAGATGTTCCTCTCTGCACTGTATTTGGCTGAGATGGATCTTTCTCACAAGAGTACAGAAAAGTAAAGGTGAATAAAAAGTATTTATAAATAACCAATGATGAAACTAAATTCTGTGAGCATTCTAATGATGATCAAAACAACTGCAATGACTACTCTTCTTGTAATCTTCCAGCATATAATTAAATACAGATGACTGGTTCACTGTCTTAATCAAATAGGACAAAAAAAAAACCAACCCAAGAAATCCCTTTTTCCTTGAAAAGGGCATACCAAATACATAGAACAAACAAAATTATGAGGGGGAAACCCCCCAAAGCTTAGTTTTACTTAATAATAAAATACAATATATACTAATGAACAGAACTACATTCTAATTATGCTGCAAATTTATTTATCATTGCTTTTTCATGCATTTTTCCAAGTAAATAATTAGAAACATTTTATTTAAATAATATTGATCCATCTCACACAAAGTTAACCCTGAAAAGAATGACATCAAAAGTTTTTAAAAAAGGACAAAAAGACACTCAACAACTAATGGTCCTAATATCAAAGACAGGTCATTTCAAGAAAAAAATCATATTAGTATGCAAGCATATGCACAGGAGCACATAAGGAAACAACTCAAAGATTTATCACAGGGTCTTTTGTCACTAAAGTCATTAGTAGTGATTAAACCACATGGTACACGAATGGCCTACACTGGGGTTTTCTCAGGCAGTGCTGGAGGACTTTGTAATAATTTTTTTTAGGTTTGACTTATTTTTAAATTAGAAAAAGACTCTAATTCCACCAATCTCAAACCAGATTGGTTAAAAAAACCCAAAGAAATTAAAACCTATAGAAATGTCTCTCCATAGGAAATTTCATCTGAATTTTAAGATATTGCTACTATTTCAATGTGTAAAACTCTATTACAAGGCATTTGCTCCAATTTTACCAGCTTGGAATTTAACCATGTATGATTAGCACTAAAAGTGTATCAATGTGCTTATTTTACACTTCATGGTTGGGGCTTTTTTAAGATGTCTATTATCAGAGTAACTGAACATTAATCATGTTTAAATTCAAGGTGAGTTTTGCTAAGCTTTCTAGTTGAAAAAAAAACCCCAAAACATTAAACTTAGGTGAATAAATCAATTAAGTAAAACCCGAGTCAAGACTAATCTCCAAAGTGGCTCAGACTGCATTAAGAGGTTATGACCATCATAAGAAGATGAAGTTCAATAAAAAGATCCACATTCCAGATGAAGAAGTGAAAAAAACCCCAACCAACTAACAATTCCTCTAGATTAATGTTATTTGTTAATTGTTAGCTGTTATTAATGTAACAACTTATTAACATAAGCTTCCTTGAAGCAGAGGATAAAAGCTTAGAGTGTTCTGGAATGCCTCACCACAGCAACAGCAGCAGCAATGTATCATGTACCAAAGAAAGTCGGAGGGAGGACTCTGAACATTAAATTGAAAACTCTGAAATAAAGTTTGTGTTCAGTGGAAATCCACTGCAGATAAAGCACAACAACAGAGTGTTGACTTGTGCTGTAGTGACAGATGTCCTCATGCTCAGCCACCTAGAACCTACGTGAACATGAAGTTCACGTAGGGGAACTTCAGTTTGCTAAATTACTGCAAACATTTTTGGAAGATGTATTAAGGTGACCAACTCAATTTGTATCCTGTGCAAGCAAAATAGAGAAAAAAAAAGTCAAGACACAAAAGCACAAATTTAATTTGGTGATCTCATCCAAATGCATCAGAAAACTAAATATTCATTATGCTATTTCTCCCCTGCCCAGCCAAGGACACAGATAAGGAATTGGCTGGCTGGATGCAGCCAGAGAGTTGAGGCCAATGACTCCATGCTCCAGTTGGTGACGAGTGCTGTTCCTCAGGGCTCTGTCCTGAGTCCAGTGCATCCAATCTCTTTATCAATGGCACAGACAGTGAGACTGAGTGCACCTCAGCAAGTTTACAGATGACATGAATCTGAGTGGTACAGCAGACACAACAGAAGGACAAGATGGCATCCAAAGGGACCTGGACAAACTTGAGGAGCGGGCCCATGAGAACCTCATGAGGGTCAACCAGTCCAAGTGCAAGGTGCTGCAGCTGAGTCAGGGCAATCCCAGACATGAGCACAGGCTGGGAGAAGTCACTGAGAGCAGCCCTGCAGAGAAGGACTTGGGGACTCCTGTGGATGAAAAGCTGGACATGAGCCAACAGTGTGCAGCAAAAGCAGCCCAGCCAGCAGGTGGAGGGTGGGGATTCTGCCTCTCTAGTCTGCCTCATGAGACCCCAGCTATGCTGCTGGTGTCCAGGTCTGGGGCGCTCAGCACACAAGAAATGTGAACACATCACAGCGGGTATGGGGGAAGCCACACACAAAGATGGTCAGAGGGCTGGAGCATGTGTCCTGCAGACAAGCTGAGAGCTGGGGGTGTTCAGCATTGAAAAGATGCTGGGGAGATGGGGGTGGAACAAGACAATCACTGAGGTCCCTTCCAGCCCCAGCCCCCCGTGATGCTCTGAGGAGGTGAGCAAACAGAGTGACTCTGGTGACAGTGGACAGCCAAGGTCAACCCCTCACAGATTCCTAATTGTAAAGACATAATGATGATGATGTTCCTTTTTCCTCTCCTGCTTATTTCAACTGTTAGTTGCATTCTTGGGTCTTGTCTTTAATTAGATGTTAAGCTCTTTGATGATGAAAATTTTTGCTATGTTGAAGGCCTCTGGTGGTGTTATAAAATAACTAAGATTTAATGTTTGAAACTATGCTATGATAATGGTTCTTTGCATGAAGAGCATTGCTGTGGTAAAATGTGAGTCTTAATGTAAGTGAAAGTCTTACCAGAAAACTCAGGAAAGAACTTCAACAAAACTAGGAGGCAATTTGATTCATTTCTGGAAACACGATGTGGTAATATTTTATTTTTTTTAATAATAAACAATGCCAGCTTCCATAATCACTTTAAAAAAATAAATGAAATAATAACTCCTCTTCTGATTTCAGCCTAGTGGTTTCCATTTCATAGTTAAAAGTCAAAAAAAGGAAAATATTTTATATCTCATAACATGAAAACTATCCTCATATTTAAAAGTACAAATATTCAGACTAACTTAATACAAATGCAGTTTGTACTTGCTCTATACCTTCACTGACCACCATCAATACACTGGTAAAACATTCATATCCAATGAACTTTGCTTAACAGTATCTTTGTCCACACTATTAATCTGACAAAAATGTCTCTAAAGTAAATAGTTTACTACTGAAGGCATGAGTTACTTCAAAAAAAAAATTAAAAGACTATTATTTACAACTTAGTCACTATAATCTACAGAGAAGAATCATCCAGACTTTGTTTAGGAATCAATGGAAAAATATTTAAACATAAATAGGAAATGGCAGATACATGGCCTTTCTCCCACAGAGAAAGGCAAGTCAGGCAGAGCATCTCCTGCTATGCTGACAGCTTCTTGCATGAGAGATTCCCATGACAGCAAAAGCATGTCTGGATATGTAAGTGACCCAAAAGAGGACCTGAAAAACAGGTCCTGAGAAAAAGCAGATGCATCTAAACAGTAAATAATGTTGGCAGACCTACCAGAAGAAAGGTAATAAAAAAACCTCACAATCCTGATTTTCCTCCTTCATGTGTTTTTCTGTCTTTTAAGTCTTAGAAGTTTAATTATGGAGAATGGAGGGTGGGAGGAAAAGAAGGGAAAAAAGAGGGAAGGCAATGCTCCTGGCAAAGGGCAAGAAGGGTGGGTGAGGGAGGAAGGGAAGGGAAATTACTCCAGGGAGTCATGGGAGAAGACAGTAAAAGGCTGGCATGTGGAGAAATTCTGAAATGAAAGAAAAATTCTAAGGACAAGATGCTTCAGGCATGAGCAGTGAATTTACAAGGATATTTGAGATTTATATTAGTTTATAAAAAAATATAGACTTGCAGCATCCAAAAGTCAGTATTTGCATAACTGACTTTCTTGCTTCTTATATATCTAGTTACTTCTCGTACAAACAGGCTTCTAATATTCAGGGAAATAAAAGTAACTTGGGAGATAAGAAATCTACACCCAGAAAAATACTATCATTAATTTCCTGCAAAAGAAAAGTAAAAACTACTAAGAAAATTAGGGCTGGCAACAATTTAGGGCATACCATCATGCATCAGAGGGTTAAAGAGAACTTCCCAAAGTGCAGTCATACCCACTGACAAAGGCTGCTAGGGAGAAAGACTCAGAATCAAAGATGAAGCAGCTGTCTTTTGCTTTCAAGTAAGCTGTACAGAACCATAAACAGATATGGACAGGCTGAATATCAAGGAACTAGATGGATGCATATCAAGACATTTCCTCACCCACCACAGGCAGCAATCCTGGAGCAGCAGCACACTGACCCCAGGCCTAACCCAGCACATCCAAGCAAAGCAGCCACTGCTCAGCAGGCAGGGAGACAACACCAAGACTACAGCTTTAACTACACCATATTATTTATTTCCACTAATGTTCTCTTCGTGCCTTTCTAGCATTAGAAGAATAATCTCCACCTTCCTTTGGAATCCAGACAGAATGGGTGATATGCTATTTGCTCAGACAAAAAGTCAGAAATAATTCCTGCAATCTCCTTTGGATTATACCACTTTCTTTTAACCCAATTCAAATGCAAGTTTAACATTTAGGCCTTTTTGTGGTGCTAGACAAGCATTTTATGTTCCCTTCCACTAATACATCAAAAGCCCAACCAAACACAACCCACCAAAACATCAATTTACAGAACTGAACACCTACTGCTGGAGAGAGATTTTTCTAATATATAGGAGTCATCCCCCCTCAGCCACAATGAAGAGAGCTAAAAGACAGTCAAGTAATGTAAAGAGTCTCCATGCTGAGCTGAAATTTCAAATATGGATGTTAAATGAATTTCACAGTCTATTTGCATCCACTTTTCGACTGATTAAAATACATTATAGTTTAGAATAACTCCATTTCTCTGCTTGCATGGGCAGATATTTTTAAAAGACAAAATACTTTCAAAATAATTTGCACATTTTGCAACAAAATGCAGCTCAAGTACTTTTTTCCCACTGCAAGGTATTTACTAGACTGCAGTAATTCTCTTAACATTTTCAAAGCTTGAAACACACCTTCTGTTGAATGCTATGAGTCAGTTTTAATGACAGTGTTATGTTCAATTGCTCTGTAGCTTATGCAAGAGAATGAATTTGCATTAAGTACCCAACTTTAGAAGCCACCTTCTCTTCTCCTTTGTTAATACTGAATAAAGGTAAAAAAAAGGGCTATATTCTCTGCCTGCTTTCTTATTGTTTTAAAAGAATAAATCTAGGTAGCTGCCTATAATGTAAAACGGACACAAAATTTGTTCTGTCACTCTATGAATATGGAGGGGGGGAGTTATGGGGGGAATGTTGTTATTGTTTGGGGTTTTTTTCCAGAGAGCCAGAATACAGAAAAAAATTTTACTTATTTAGTAAAATTTCAGAACTTTAAACTACTTTTTCTGCACAAAACTAACAGTTAACTTCAGAAGAAGGAGAATAAAGCAGTCTAAAGTGCTAATTCAAGAGAGGGGAAAAAAAACGAGGGAGCAAAAAGACTCCCTGCTTACATTAGGGTAAAGGTGTGCAATACCTTTGTCTTCTTCAAGAAATTCAACACGAAAAAGTTGTAACACAACATCTCTGTCCACTATGGTTCTTCTAGTCCAGAGAGTGGTCCAGTTTTATTATGCTTTCCTTTCATTTGCTTTGTCCTCTCACTTTAAATTCCCCAACTCCTCACCACCCCCCCGCCATCCTCAGTACAGTACCTCATACTTTTGTTGAGGTATTTTGGGAAATTTTTTGTTCTTTTGGATTTTTCAAACAAGTTCACACTTCACTCAGCTCAGCAAACTGAGGGTTTGACCAATTTTGCCAGAGATAAGACTGGCAAATTTTTAACTGGTTCCATGCAAACTGATGCCCAAAATTCCTTGCAAATACTCTCACTACACAAACATACAAGGTCAAATACTTTTTTCTTATCTCTGCAGATTATATATATACACACACACAGAGAAATGTACATATGTGTGCACCTATTTCTAATGACAGGGGACAAAGTCCTTCTTCCAGCAAATTAAATTTCCCAGAAGTTCAAATAAATTACCAACTTTCTTGTCTTTATTGAAAGCAATTGTGGATTAAATAAAACCTCTTCTACTCCTTCTAGAAATGAATCACACACACAAGCCAAAAGCTTCACTGAAACCACAACTTACTCTCTTTTTAGCACTTTAAAGCAGATCCTAGATTCCCAAGCAAGAAAAAGGTAATTTACTTCCTGTTTTAGTCTAAGATCAGAAGGTAAACTCTACAAAAATGAAAAGATGGTCTGATAGACATCTTCCTCCATAGTTGGAAGATCTCCCATAAAAAGCTATGCTATCACAGTAATAAATTACATTTCTGCAGTGCAGAAAAAGCACCAAGAAAACCAGATTTCTCATACACCAGTGGACTGGAAGCCTGATAGAAATCATTGCTTTCTGAAAGCCCTACATAGGAAACCCTTGTAAAATAAAGCAACTCTTTGGACTGAAGAAATTATACACTTCACAAACCTGCAGAGACAGCAGCTCATGAATTAACAAAGGACTGTCACCCACACGAGGGTAAAACAGATACATGGATCACGCTTTGCCCAGCAAATTGAGAAACAAGATTCACTTCTATGAAACAACTGTAAGGAAAATGTCAACTGTCTCCAGCACCAGAAGAGTCAATTTCTCAAAATAGAAGGTCTGTCATTATTGCCATGAGATGTGAACACAAATTATACTGCCATTTTTATTAATTTGCAAGTAAAACCAGAGAGGAAAAATCTAATACCATTCTGATCTTGTTTGGGGGTGTGAGGAGGAGGTATCAGCCCTTTTCTTTTACTTATGTAAAAGCAAGCTTTTTTTTTTCCTTCTCTTAGAAGAACTCCATATAGTACTTGAATCTGCTCCAACAACAAGCTCTCAATTCATTTCAGAAATATATTCTAGCTCTTGAAGTTCAATTAATTGGGGGGAAGGGGGGAGGAATCCATCAGCACATTTTCTAGCTATTAGAAACTTCTTCCTTGGCAAGCCAAGAACTTGGCCAACAGAGAACTTAAATAATTTTGTACCTTTAACTTCAGTGGCAATGAAACACAATGGTCTTATTTCGGTATCATCCTCTAAGCAGCAGCAGCAGCAGCAGCTAAGTAACACCAGAAACAGAACATGGAATGTGGTTAAATTCAAACATTTTTAAAGTCTCCTCAGCACACATTAACACATCAAGCAAGATAAAGGTGAATGAAATATGCAGATATTCACACTGCAAACAAAAACAACTATTTTAAGCCTAATGAAAGTGTTGATGGACTTTCTCAAAGTAAGATTATGTTAATTTATGTTCAGTGTATAGTTTTATTCATAATTAAAAAATGTAATGTTAAATGCCATTATTAGGAAGATAAACACTATTGCACCAAAAAACTGCATAAAAGAGATCTTGCAACACTTGATTCCAAAAGCAGAAGTAAACGATTTCTTACCTACACAGTTTTTTAAATGCAGCATGCCATCAAAAATAGTTTGCATCCTCTTCTTTCACATGAGAAAAGGGAAATTCCCTCCCAAGACACAGTATACAAGCAAGCTCTCCTCAAAGCTGTTTGAAAACTTGTGTTTACTTGAGAAAAATACTGAAATAAATGTTTAGTAAAAAGAAGAAGTACTATTTAACCCCATCTGAAGTATCCGAAGTTGGAAAACATTAAAATATTCAGAGCTCAAGAATGTAGGTGACTAGAGATTTAAGCATACTTAAACCCTTATTTTACTTGTAACAGAGGCACTGTCAAGTGCCCACTAAGCAAAAGTAATTCATACAAAACCCCAGGGCTAATTTAGTCAGTGTCCTTTTAGCAGTTCTTTGTCCAATTTAAATTTATCCTGCTTAGTTTATGTAAACTGTTTGGACACTGAATGTGCCAGCTTGAATTTGGCAAGGAAAACATGCTTTTACTATGCAGAATCTGATTTATTTTAATTTCTATCTAATTAGTCAAAAATAAGTATTTTGATGGGATATCTACGCTAAACTAAAAATCAAAACTTTCACCAGTAACATTTATACCATATTTAAAGGAATCAAGAATATTTTTTAAAAGCCTACTGCCATATAAGAAATCAAGTAGAAACTTGCACTAGTCCTGAAACTATTACAGTAAATATATAATGCTTTATAGTAATATTATGTAAACTACTTAGAAAAAGTATACAAACCAAAGCCACCACAATACCAAGCACCAGCCACTGGTGGTGTATTCCATTCAATTCACAGGCATACAACTACAGAATTCCCTGTCCTCAGTACAGTAAGGATCCCAGCATGCACTTCCTACCAAAGTACATAACCGTGCTGTCCTTACTCACAGAATTTGACAACAGAAGGAAAACAAAACAAAAAGCCCCACAATAACAACAAACACACAACACACACACACACACAACACAACAAAACACACAAACACAACAAAACACACAAAACACAACAAAATCACACACAAAAACAAACAAACAAACACCAACCAACCAACCAAAAACCCCCAAGACTACTTCAGTTTTTCTTCTGGATATAATTCAAATCCGTTTTTGAGGTGAGAAAAATTTTTCACCCTCAAGAAAATCTTTACACAATGAGTGTCACATACTCAGCACATAAATCAGCAAGAGACCGCTGTGGATTGCCAGCAAAAGACCACTGAGGAGCAAAGGATTGCTGTGTCACTAGAGGCTCTAATGTTTATTAAATTCCACACACAAATGAAGCCAAAATCTTGACAAGCCTTCAATTAACACCAACCAATTAACTTCCACATAGCAACACAAGAAATAAGAACAGAAGGCTCTCGTCTCTCTCCTCTGCACGGCCTTCCCAGGGTCTCAGTCCCACATCCTACTAGAGGTATAACCTCCTTTTCTTTCCTGAGTAAAGATAAACAGATTCCAAACCTGGCTCAGAGGAGCCGTACAATCTTAATATTCCCTCCAGAAAGTTACCTTAAAAGAGAAATATAAACAGAAGTTTTGGGTAGTGGGAGTACAACAGTGGCAGTCTTACAGCACCTTTAGACAGACTGTCCAACCTAATCTCGTATCCTCCCTACACAATAGATAACAATCCATCATTTCAGTAAAATAGCAATGCACATTTTCCCCATGGCAAGCAGAGAAATTCTTTCTAGATTTGGCAGTGAGACCACACCAGAGAGATGTCAATGTGCCAAGGACACCTTCACTAGGAGTAAAGCAAGTACCTACACTCATGCCTACAACCACAATCCTGGACTTCAAGAGCTCACGTGAACCGAAGAGAGTAGAAAACTAAGATAAGAGTTTTAACAGCTGAAAGGAAGAAAGGAATCAACATTTACTAAAGGCTTGGCTTCCAGCAAAGCTACACCTCCACTGAGCTGCTATTTCAACAAGTAATTTAGATCAGCATGCTTTTCAGCACTCACGGGTTATTTGGCATCAGTATGTAAACTAGTTACAATCAAACATACTACCCTAATTAAAAATACTCACCTTTCTAACACATAATTTGATTCACTGGAAAGCCACTAACCAATTTATTTACCAGCTTCTAAACGCCCATACATGAAATTGCAAGTATCAGCTTTCACACAATAAACTCCTGACACCATATCAGTAGAAGCAAAGATATAAGAAGCACCGGATACATCAACCAGCAGAAGCCAGAAACACACCATTTTGTATATATACAGTGTATATTTTTATACACACACATATATATTTATAAAAATATATACATACTACATAGTATACCAAGTAGTAAGAAAACATAATATGAGAGAAAATGCAAAGAAGCATTTGTCTTTGAGAATGTCCATGGCAGATCTATAACCACACCCAAACTGCAAAAAAAACTGGTTTCCAGAAGTGAGCAGCAGAGCTATGAAGAGGTGCACTAGATTACAAGACATGTGGCTGGAAGAAGGGATTAGAAGAGAAGAGCCTGCTCTGCTCTAGTTCAAAATGGGACAAAAGTCATTCAATCAGACTGCTCACTTGGGCTGTAATCCTTATTACATTTGTGGAGTGTTTCGAACAAGACAAACTATAACAACATGATGACAGACGTGCTTTGACTGCAGTATCCACAGATGAAAACAACAACAAAAAAACCCCAAACAACAGCAAAAACAACAACAAATCCTGTATCACATTTACAGCACAGATCAGCAATGGCAAGAAAACAATTCATACAAAAACCAAACCAAATCAACAAATTTAAGAGCACAAGGAGGAGCAGATTAAAAATTCAGTGGTCTCAAGGAAGCTTCTGTACTTAACACTATTCACTCACATTTAACATAAAGCACACTCAACTGCCCAAAGTTTGCTACTTTTTGCTGGTTGGATTTTTTTAATTGCTGGCACTGCCTCCCAATATCAAACCAACCTACTACAATATGCCTATATTAACAAAACTGAAGTCTACACAAGTACTTCTAAGTTTCATTCCATTTCATCCTCTTAACTGCTTGTCTAATGGCACGCAATTAGTTTTGAAAAATCTCTAAAGGAAAATCAAGAGTTTTATTCTCTGCAGTGAACTGGAGCCACATCTATTTTCTGCAGTGTCATGCTGGCTGATTAGCTTCTTTTTTTGCACTCAGGTAAGACCTCAGTAGTCAACTGGGAACCTCCTGAAATCTGCATATCAAAACGTAGAAATTACCATGCTAAAAGCCTTGTGCTTTCTTAGTTTCTCCTGTTTAAATGAGGTCAATACACAAAAAACATGTTCTAGAAGGAGAAGTTTGGGTCCAGGTGAGCTGAATAATCAAAAAAGTTCAATAGAGTTTGTGAGATGCTTTCTCAGGTGCTTCCCCATTGCCAGGAAGACTTCCAAAGAACTTGCAGCTCAGTCTATCTGAATAACCCACAACAGAAATGGATGACTGGAAATTCTGCATGCCAGATTTTATAAAGTCTGTGTTTTCTACAGGCCCAAGAAAAATAACCTACCTTCAGTATTTTCATGTTGTTTTGTTGAAAATAAGAAAAAAAAAGGATTATGCTCTAAAATAACACCATCAATAGCCAGAACAAAAACTGTACTGAGGGAATACAGTATTCATTCATAGGTACACTAAGCAAAAGGCAAAGTTTCACTTCAAGAGAACAGATTATATTTTGCAAGACATATGATATTTATTTTTATAAATTAGTCATACAATAATTCTACAGACTTAGGTTTTCTTTAAAATAGCACAGTATTTTATGTTGAGGGGTATTGCTGATATTAATATTGTACAGTTTACCATTTGGTTTTGCAGTTACAAAATGACTGTCTGCAATTTTTTTAATAATGAACATACTATACATGGAAAGGAGCATTCAGCACCAGTATGTAGAGCACCTTTTAAAAAAGAACAAGCCTTGACAAAAACTACTGAAGCCATAGAAGCAAAAAAAATAATCCAAATACAAACACATGCCAATTTTTGAGTAGCGTTATCTTTTCAATCAAATCTCCCAAAAATATCATTATACGTGAAATAGCAACAAATAACCAGCTTTGAATTGCTGCAATAACTGTCACGTCACTACAGTGTAGGCAAAAAGGCACTCAATAAAATCAGCAAAAGATTCCATCTGAACTGTAATATATCCTTGTTGACTTCATCTAAGCGAAAAGTGTTCCAAGACCCTACAGTTTTTAATGTTTCATTTTTTAATGAGAAAATGCGATAGAACATATCCCTTTTCTCAGTTCATGCAGGTTTTGATTGAAATATACACATTATTCATGTAGCATTTTAACGTACATTTATTTATTTACTAAAATGAATATTAACTCTCAAGTGAATTCAACAGATTCTTCAGGTGAGGGTGTTTTTGTATATTTTATTATCTTTGTTATTTGCCCTTCTCTTTCTCCAAGATATTTTCCAGTTAAAGTTCTTCAGGGCTCTATTATATGAAAACTTCCATGTTCTTCCATCAAAAATAACAATGGGAAAAGATTATCTATCCCTTAAGGAAAAAATAAAAACAAATGCCCTCCAAAAAAGTCCTTATCCCAAATCAAGGCAGAAAATCTAATAAAAATGTATGAACCTTGTAGACACAGAAAACAGTTTCTTGGTTTGTGAAAGTAGCTCTTGCAGGGGTCAGCCCACTCAGAGAGAAGACAACAGAACCTGGCAGAGGCCTCACCATTAAGAAATGGTCTCCATCATGGTAGGCTCAGCATGTGTTTAAAAAGTAAAACACCCTAATATTATTTTAAGGTGTTTGAGCATGGATTTGTTGTTATCCTTATTGTTAAAGAAGCCTGTGAAGTACATCACAAGTTTTGCATTCACAGAACATCATTGAATAGATAATCAAGACTAACAAAAATAAAAGTGTCCACAAATACTTGCAAGACAATGCTGAAATGTTTCAGAATACAACCAGATGCTCAATTCTAGCTGCTGCTGATCCAGACAAAGTTGTGTGCAAATCCAAGTACCCACAACCGATCACAAATCCCTATTTCTACCACCTCTACTAGTCCAGGGTCAAAAACCATTTCTAGTTTAAGTTTTTACACCAATCTATTTTATTTGTTTACATACAACTTTTTGTAAAGAAGAAATCCCCACACACTTATTTAGCCGTCTTCTTTGGAATCAGGTATTACTTCCAAAACCCTTTGCAATAAGCCTACTATATTCTTTTTTCAGTCCAGAAGATTTTACACGAGGACAGAGAGAGCAGAGGGTTTTTTCCCAAAAAAAACTCCACTCTCCCTTTAGGCCACCATCACAGCAGGCACAAGGGGACACTCCGGAGTAGCTTTGCAATCTGGATTCCAAGTTGCCAAATTATTAATGCTCTTTCAAACAATGACTCCAAGCAAAGAGAACAAACCTTTTACAGAATCCTGTCATTTTTTTCCCTTGCTAGATGACAACTCCAGCCTCATGTCAGCAAAGACAGTTCACAGATCAAGCTATCTAGAATACATAGATTCTTAGACACCTTCTCTTACCCTAGCCTAGGTTAACATTTTAAGATTTCACATTACAAACTCAAGATTCATTACCAACTCTGCATCTATCAGAGGTGACTAAGCCTGTCCAGTATCAGTAACAGATTAGCAGCATGACAAATGTTTTTTCATGCCACAACAATCACAATGGTAAAAGTTTTACCTGTAGTGTAAACAAAAATTCACTGCTTGTGTTCCAATGCAACAGTTGTTACCTTGAACAAAGACTGAGAAAGACAGAAGCTCTTTTAAAAAGCAGTAAATGCATTTAGGTTATTTAACAGCTGCAAATGTGTTTGCCATGTACACAGACTTAAATCTGGGACTTAAATCTGGGTATAGCATTACCCTGTACTGTTTAATTCAATGCCTACAGATACTAAATATAGATCATTAAGTTACAGTGATGAGGGAACTGGAACAAGCAAGAAGAAAGCATAACAACTGATCAGTATCCCCACAAAAATATACAAGAACATATGTCTACAATATCATTATCCATCCCTCCCCTCCTATTGTAAAGGATAGCATTATTTTAATACTTGAGGTACAATATTCCTATATTAAGTTCAATATTTAAGACTTGGAGGATGACGTAAATACACTGAAGCATTATGAATCATTCTGAGAAAAGAAATATAACATTTTGTTTTCTTAAAAACCTTATGGCATTCAAAAAATTATTTTCATTTAACCTTATGAAAGACCTGTATTGGGACTTGTATGAAAGACCATTCATTCAGAAAAAAACCCAAAAAACCAACCAACAAAACAAACAGAAAAACACAACCAACTAACCAAAAAAACTCCACCCCAACCAACCATATTAAAGTGCAACCAAATTTCCTGAAAATCATCTAAGAGAAATTAAATTATCTCTACTCTCCAACTAATTAACTATATCCTCTAATAAACAAAGGAATCCAGTACAAATAAGCCAGATGCATGGCCAGGAAGTTTCTGGAATTAAGTTCAAGAAGTTCTAGCACATGACAAACAAGTCAATATATTTTATTATTTCCAAATGGAAATCCATTGAAATCCCATAAAACATATGCTACCAAAAAAGCCTATACAATATGGAAAGATTCTTCCATCACTCTTCTCTGGGTTCCCATCTTGATAGCTTAAGCAGGATTTTCCAACCATGTACAACATTCATGGTCACAATCAGTTTCAAGAAGACTAAAAACCTGAAGCACAAAATGAAATGCAAAAAACTAAACTACATAAAATAAGATACTAAACCCTAAAATATATTTTAAACATTGTATGCACTTGTCACTCACCTTTCCAAGCAGAACACAAAATCAGAGAGCTGCACCAAATGCTTGTACCTTACAGTGATCAAGAATTCAGAGCCTATGAGAAACCAAACAACTTCCCTTTCCTATCAGCGCCCAAACACTGTAAATACATCTTTGATTTTCTAAATTTATCTTTGATTTTCTTCACTCTGCAAGATGTAAAATGTTCATTTAATAAAAAGTTATTCCATATTTCATTTCTTTAATTCCTGTTTATTATTGGTATGCAATCATATGATTTTTGAAATCATATGAGCAAATACCGGCCAAAAAATAAGAAGATTCAGGCACTCTTAATTTTTTTTCTCTTTTATTCTGTTTCAACACAGGAATATTTTTTAACAATTTGCCTATGTGGACACCTCTATGTAGGTTCTCCAGGTGGTGTGTATAGGCTGGAGGAGCAGATTAACTCATTCTGCACAATTCCTATAGACAGTTCAAAAGCCAGCCAGAACCCCTGACTGCCCCAGACCTATCACTGCTATTCAAACATTACTCACACTGAAACCTCACATTCCACAAGAAGTTTTGCAGTAGTGCCCTGCAGCAGGACCAGAGACAACGGCCTCAAAATGAAAAACATGAGGTTCCCTCTCAACACCATGAGAACACTGTGAAGGTGACTGAGCCCTAGCACAGGTTTCTCCACAGAGGTTGCAGAGTGCCCCACCCTTGAGGATACTCAAAAGTCACCCAGACATGGATCTGAGCAGCTGGCTCTAGGTGTCCCTGCAGGAGCACTGGGGTTGGACTGGATCACCTGAGGAATCCCCTTCCAACTTCAACCAGTGATTCTGTGATCAGATCCCTAGGAAGGGATAAGAGAATAACCTGCCACCAAGCCTCCCAGCAGAGGAAGAACAAGAAACTCCTTTTCAAAAACCTGGCACTAGAGCAGACTCCTTTTGCTCTCAGCTTTGGTGTCTTACATCCTCTTCTCAATAAGTGATCTTTACCTTGTCCTCAAATATCATCACTTCTTCCCCTTCCCACACCATTATCCTAAAGCTCAGTCACTCTACTAAGATAAATCAATTTCCTGGAGTCCTAAGGCTTTTCATCTTTGGATCCTGGTAACTTCTAAATTCCAAACAGCAACAAGCACATTCAAAGAAGAATTTTTTATGGTTTTTTAAGTGTATGAAACCTGGACAGATTATTATCATTATTTGTGAAATCTTGAGTGTAACCATGAGAAAATGACTATTCTATCC
>VWYI01013708.1:57182-82851 GCA_013399455.1 Anthoscopus minutus | reverse complement strand
GAACCTCCCCGTCCATTAATATATATTTTGGGGGGATTGTTCTGAACTAGACTTTACCTGGCTGAATGCCCATAATGATTTCAGCACACCTTTTCACATCTTTCACTCAGACCTAAGTGAGCATATTCCATTCAGGGACAACAAGAACAAGGCTTATAAGGAAAATGAGTTGAGAGAATCAAGGAATTAATTTCAAATGTACACTCCAAATCTGAACTAACACATATATGTTGACCTCTAGCTGAGTACCCAGAGCTTTAATCTTGTGCCCTTTAAAAATTATTTGATTGCAAGAATGACAAACATCTTCCTTTCTGAAAGGGGAGGATACAACTAGAATGGGGAAACTCTTCAAACTCATCAAAAGGAAAAAGGATCAAGAGAAAGATGGATCGAGGTTAGCTCAAAACACCACATGATATCATTTGGTTAGTTTTATGAAAGACAAAGGTTAAGCTGAATAGGTGTCTACAATGCAATTTGACATTGGGATAGCAAAGTCAGCAGTGTAGATATCTTAAAATGTCTCATCTCTACTGTGTTCAAATGCTGTGACTGCTGCTTCTTTTTGAAGCAATTCAAATTGCTTTACTAACACTCAAAGTTATTATTCTTTACCTGATTTATATAACTGTTCCAAAATTTAAAAATTATTTTCAAGTTAGTTGCGCTGCAACTATGCAGCCCATGTATTTTAATTAATTTTAAAGAAGCATAATTGACAATTAAGACTAGCAGCACTAGTTACACCTCTATGTCGCTACCAAAGTGCAAGCAAACAAATTTAGAGGGTTAAAGTAGTCAATTTAGAATACAAAATGTCAGGCTTTAAATCATCAAGCTAAGCTTTTGTAATGTATATAATTATTTCCCACAAAGGTGACTAGAAAGTTATATGGAAGAAATTACGATTTATCACTTGAAGATAAGGGTGCACAAAAAGCAAGTATTTACTAGAAATTAGAAATACATACTAAAAGTAATAAAACACTAACTTAAAAAAAAACTAAAAATCACATTTCAGAAGTAAAATCTATCAATCAGATTAAAGGGACACTTTAAAACAAGTTATTTTAAGAACAAAATGCAATGTGAAAGAAAGCAGATATGGGAGAGAAGTAAAAATCTAAAATAAGGTACAAAAGAACTATCTTGCCACCAATAGGGTAGAACTAGTAGCAGTGCAAAGACAGAAAATAACCTCTGTTTTATGAGCACAGCCTACTACTGATTGAAATTGTTGCCAAATTGTCTTGTCCAATATGATTAATGATAATGCAACTGTTGCAAGCCCCTTCCAGTAATAGATCTGTAGGTAATTATTTGACACAGAGAGTTTTTTTGGGTGGGTCAGTAACAAGTATTTTGACTAAAGTGTGTCAGGAAACTCAGAGCTGTCTCTGTTGATTTTCCCCTATTTTCCCCTTTGTATTAAAATACAAGCTTTTTTTCTCTCTTTCTCACTACTGAGAGATCATTTAAGTATACATACACACACTTTTGGTAATATGTATTTTATAACTGAATCAATAAGCACATATTGAACTGCTGCATTCTAAGAAGTCCCTACACTGTAAGGACTACAAGTGCTATCCTGAAATCAAAACTATTTTCATCTTCTATTTTTGCTCGGTGTTATTCTACATCAAAGGCAAATTAATATACTTTCAATGGATAAATCTGTGCTTTTAAGAACTCCATTTTATTTTTTAAAAGGAGACAGGGCTACTATTTTCTCTGTCTTTATTTACAGATGGAACATAGATTTTTACTAAAATACTTATGATACTGTTTATGAAATATTCCAATCTTAAATTTTCACTAATATCCATATTCAAAAAATTTTCTTTGTTTTACACTCATGGCAGCAGGGTCTTTAGAAGTAAGATCTAAAGTTTAAGGTAAAGGTTTACTTTCAAGAAATTCAACAAAAAAATCTTTGCAATACAAAACTGATTCTTCCTTTTAGTTTCTAAGAAATTTTCTTCAAAACTACAACCTTAAGGGAAATTAGGAAATTAGGTTTTTTATTATTTTCTCATTAAAAACTAGATCTCTGGCCTGAAAGAGCCAGAAATTTGTATAATCTAGACTACATTGGCCTGAAATTTGTATAATCTAGACTACATTGTTATAAAGATACCTCTGCATGCTGTCAAAAGACTTTAATATTCTATATCAGAAACTTACTGATTAGGAATGGGGAAACTGATGGGACAGAAAAAGCACTAACTTCAAAGGAAATACAAAGACCAGAAGGTAAATTTGAAATTAAAATTAACTGATTGAAATGCAATTTTGGCTCTCCTGCTGACACTGAACAGATTTTTACCTTAGTATTTGAGGAACTTTTCCTTATTTCACATATAATCAATCCAAACATAAACCTTTATGTCCTTAATTTTCAATCCCTACAAGATTTCTCACAGTAAAATATCCTTCTATATAAACAATCAAAAAACATAAATGCTGAAAGCAAAAGAAAAGTCAAATTCAGGATTAGACAATAAAGCAGGCTGATTGTGGAGACGCTGAGAATGGCCAAGTGGAGGGAAAAAAACAATTAAATGGCAAAAAAAAAGAGATGCATCACAAAATACGTAAAAAACCTCTAGGATCATAAGCATCCTGCTGAACTTCCCTGTGATAGGAAGCTCCTCCCTTCAAGACATGAAGTGATTACATTGAAACATCTCCTTGAATTCCTCAGGATGTGAAAGATCAGACTCAGTTCTCTCCTTCAGAGAACACTGTTTGAACCTCTTCGTAGGTTTAAATGACATTTTTAAGTATACCCAAAGGTATAAGAACAAAGCCATTTTAGTCCCTCAAGAATTAGATCTGAGATCCTATTATCTGAAAACATGGTTCAAGTACAAGAGACACATATAAGTTTTTAGCTGTTTTATATTCAGTTTATAAAGAGATGATCAATAACTCCATTTCTGAACATAAGCTGCTATATTTCAAAGCACTTTTAAGCTTAGAGATAGCTTTCTGACTCACAGGGAGCATCATAATACTTAGAAGAGTTTTTTAGCTGCAAGCTAAGGTGATATGCTACTAAGTGAGAATTATTTATTCTTCAGAAAAAAAAATCCAAAACAAGAATAAGATTATCATCTCACTGACTGAAGTTAAGCATCATCCTCAGGATGGGGCTTTTTACATTTATTTATTATTCCTCAGTAGTTACATTTTTTCTGACTACAAACAAATCCTATTGTATTCCATTTACATGATTCGTCTAAGACATACACAACAAAAATAATAAAATTTATTCCAAAGAAATCTACTGAGTAAACCCATCACAATAATGACTTGCTTCAGGGTTGTTGGTTGTTTGGGGATTTTTTAAAACTCTAAGGATTTGACTCTATGAGAAAAACAATCACAAATGAAAGAAAAGGAGAAATGTAGTAAGAAATTCTGTCCTAGGAGATTGCAGTTTCAAGAGTCTTGTCAAAAGCACTTGATCTAAATACAACACAGCAGTGGACTCTACTTGCAGGGCTGGCTCCACACTTCTCAGTGAGGTTTGGAGAGACCAGCTGTTTGCCCCATAAGAGCTGCTGCCGTTAACAACTTTCATCTCAAGTCTTGTTTATTTAAGCATAACTACTCAAATCAGAGAAGGAGAAAAGAAGGCAAGAGATGTATATTCATAAGAGAAAATCCTGAATCTGCACTTGCTTCTTTTCTAAATGTGATAAATAGATGACCACTTCCAAAATCTAGGCAAATTTTGTTCAAGCCATGTTTTGGCTTTTTATTTTAGTTTTTTAATATTTGGAAAACTATTTTTTTGGTAACTCCTCAAGTAGGATTTATTACAGGGAAGAAAGACACACGGATGTGCACACAGCTTAAATGACTAAAAATGGCATTGCTTACAACTTGAGTTTTATAATAAATACTATCAACAGGAATATATTTAAACCAATATTTAATGCATCTATCACTATCTGAATACTTTGGATCTTTTTTATTTTTAAAATAACTTTTTCTCCACAATCTTAAAAAGTACAAAACCAGGTTTAGACAATTAGCACGAGTGGGGAAAAAAACACAACCCAAACAGGAGTCCTGTGAAGACAGAATAAAAATATTTTGTTAGACAGTTACCTAATCTAAATAGATTTTTACAGAAAAGAACATATTTTTCCCAACCCTTCTGTCAATTTTTAGTTTTGTTTTTAGGTGTACACAAGCACAAAATGGAATTAAAATCCAAAACACCGTAGAATGTGCCTCTTGTAAACTTACTTGACTTAAACATGAAGCCAAGAGGTTCAAGGCTAAGACCACATGCTTAAATAGAAATTTTAGTTTGTCTTCTACTGTAGGAACAGCATCTCTGTAACACCAATGAGTAGACAAAATACTGATTTTAACTGTACAAATTACTTACAGATTTTTTAATAGCTGCAGTTTCGATTAACCAGCTTTGTCCCACAGAACATTTGGAAAAAAGATCTAAAATTATACAATCTACCTATCTTGCATTTGAATGATTTAATGTAGTGAACAGTCCTACATAATTACTAGGCTAATTAAATAGTTGGTTGTATTTAGGACGGAGCAGAGTTCAGGGAAGGTAAATGTGGAGAGGAAATACAAGAAATACTTGGGCCTAGAACATGCAAATTTTGCTGGTGGTGACCTTTAAAAAAGATTCTATTACATAAGTTTGAAAATCCTCATCTCCGTACATAACATGCTGGCATTAATTTAAGGGTATTTTTTCCTTGTTCCATTTTTCTACCCTGTAATGTGGGTCACATCAATTTGTTTTATCAACAAGTCCTAATTAAGTCACAAAATAAAGAAAACAGACTATGTTGGTTTAGTTATTTAAATTTTTCTCATGCTTTGAGGGAGTTGAAATAGAAAAGCTCCAGTCACCATGCAAGCACCTACAACTCTGCTTTTCACAGGTTTCTGCTCATGGAAAGAAAGAATACTTAAAAATGCTTAAAATGCCAAAACTATCAGAGTTTCAAGTCCAATAGTAAGCCAATTTAATTAGGTGTTTGTTGACGGGGGTGCTATGCACCTGCAGCTCTTATGGAGTACAAAAGAGGTTTTAAGTATCTCATATGTTACTAAAATATGTTTTTAGGAAATCTCAGTTGCAGAGAAATTGCCGTTTACAGGACCTTCTGGCTTCAAAAGATATATCTATGTGTTCTAGTCACTATGTGACCTCTAGCTACTACAGAAAGAAATAGGACTACAGTTACAGACTGCTATATGAACTTTCTTTAAGAATTTTTTAATTTAAAAACCACCAGCATGAGGAATGAGAAAGTGAGATACATTGCATTAGTAATTAACTGTCAATTAACAAACAGAACCTCAGGAAATAAAATTGCAAAACCAGAAAACCACTACTGAATAGTTATAACTCCCCCTAGCTATTAGATGTTTTGTAAAGAAAGTCTTCAAGCAAACAACTTGGTAGCATTTGTTACATCAAGGTTAAGTACATGCAGAGTAAAAGTGCAACTCTATATGAAGAAAACTACAACTAGTTTAATCTTTAAAGTTCTAACAAAATTGAACCACACATACAGCAATATGTTCAAACTCAGTACACAGTTATCTGCATACCTAATTTCCAACATATTTCAAGACACATAATATTATGAGTTTCACTTCAAAGCAAAGCTCAAAACTTTTCCATGCAAATAGCTATCCCACAGATGCAGTTAGGAAAAAAATTGCTACAGGCTGTTCACACAGATTACCAGATTGTGATCTTCATCAGGAAAGAACCACTTGGGGCAAATCAGAACTTCATTGCTCAAGATCTCTACAATGAAGAATTCAACATATGAATTAGCAGAGGAATTTTTATTACATGTTTCAAAGTGATTCCAGCTGAAAATGAACCTTCCTTTTCATACAAGTGATCGGCCAAGGGGTTTCCAGTTTTAAGAGACAACATTATTGAAATTTCATCTATGAACCCTGTGTTTAGAAATGATCTTGATACATAGGCTTTCTACTGCTAGAAATTTTTGTTATCTTTTCTGAATCCCTTATATATCCAGCTATTACATTCACAGAGCCAACCAAACCATCAATCAATCAACCAAATAATCTTTGGGTGTTCACACTATGGGTCCATGATTACATGATGAATTGTAAAACTCTGGACTTAATCTCACCCTCCTCTAACGCCCACTCACTCATTGTCATCTCTTTCCTCCTCCCTAAATGACCCTCCATAAAGCCATGCATTGAGTCAGTCTAGGGGGAAAATAAATCCGCTTTCTGCTTATCAGTTCTCTGTGTGGTTCACCTTGCACCTGCACAGCCAAAAATTCAGGTACAGGGAAGGGGTATTGAAAAGAAGACGGCAGAGCAACCACCAACTAGATTAAGCTGACTGCAGACCTGCAGGTTAAACTGTTAAAAAAAATTAACTTCTTAATGCCCCAGTATGATGTACATCCTTGGTGTCTGAACATAGAGTAGCTATGACCTCTGATGGGGAATCCTCATGTGAAGTAATTGCCAAAATGTGAGAAAATATACTCCAGCTTCCTGTCTCGCCTGATACCAGAGATATTTAGGTTGTCCAGCATTTTAAACAAGCCCTATCCTCAAAAGGCTATTGAAAAGGTCATCATTTAAACACTTAAATGCTCAAAAAGTATATTGAAGCAAACATCCTTGCAGACATGAAGTGCAGCCTTCCTCCATATCTGAAGCACTGTGAATAATTTCTTTTAGCCCACAATGACTTCCTGCATACAGGTAAGATCCATTAGACAACACAGAGCAGGCCCAAGATTTCAGCACACACTGGATCAAAAGGGGCATGAGAACTTTGATGTCTTCATCAAGCAGTAGCATCTCTGGAAGCTTGGAGAGGACTCTCCCAGTGCTTCACAATTCTTCAGGAAAAAAAGAACTGAAAGGAATGTATCAGGCCCTTTGTATCCATGTCCATCCTGCTATACTTAAGTATCATTCTTAAAACCCAAAATAATACATCCTTGAGAAAAAGCAAAGGAAGGAAATACAGATACCTGGCAACATGGGAAAAACAATAAAGCATAACAGCACATACTGTGTTCAAAATTATTGTCTCTACTTCCAGGGTAACTTTGGCAATCAGCTACTGCACCTGTCAACAGTTAATGGTGTAGAGAAAGCTTCATTCAGATAAACCTTAAGGGTTGTCTTTCTAGAGTTCACTTGACTTTAGGATTAGACAAATTAACCCTCAATATTGAGGATTCACTATTTCAATGCAAATCTGCTTAAGTAAGCTGAGAAATACCTGTATTAACCACTTTAAAATCGTTATTTATACCACTTTCACTGAATCAGAGATAAAAAAACTGTGTTGTTTGAAGAGTTACTGCCTCCAGTTTTGTACAGGACATTTAAAAAATAAAAGGAAAAAAAAAGAAAAAAGAAGAATGGAGGAGAATCAGTAAATGTAGCAATTTCACCAGTGGTACCACTGCAATGGACCACGCATATAATGTTTGGACCATTATTGTTGCTGCAATTTTTAATTTGGCAAATAATGTTACAATATTTCAAATTGTCATCCAGAAAGGCCATCCTGAATAAGACCCAAGGCAGACAGATGAATTATAAAGAGCTGTCTAAATTTCCATGGTTCTGCTATTTGTATTGGCATCTGGTACTAATGGTAAAAATGCAAGATCCTCAAATAGTTATAAATAAGCAACTAAACTAGGCTATAGGATAAACTTCCAAAAGAAATCACTTCAGAATTTCTCAAACAGTATACAAAGTTTCCACCAGTGAGACACAAAGTATTTCTCATTTGTCCGCCACAGACCTCCAGGAACTCTAACATAGTAATTTACTAACAATTGGCTGTATATTTCTGGAGGCCAATAATGCTGCAAGAAAACACATTGACATTGAGTTTAAGAAGCCAAATCAGAGCACCACTCTAATCGAATCATGAGAATTCTTTCTGGTTCAGTAAATGCTTGGATTTTGGTCACTTTTGGTCAGCAAACAGTTTGACAAGTCAAAACATTTTTTAAGCCCCACAGAGCACCCTAAATTTACATTTCACTTATGACTTCCAACACCTTAACACCTCCAAACACTTCCTAAGGGTTTCAATTAACATGAAAAAGGAAATAACATAATACAAGTAATCAGATGACACGCTAAACAACTGTAAAGAGCATAAACAAGCACACTGGACAGCAGTTGAGGTTAGAAATCAGAGAGACCAAATTTTAGATAGATAAAAGCATCATATTTCAACAGAATCCACGATGTAAAAAAATGCAATGTTAGACCATAGCAGAGCTGGGTAGCTGAGATACACCACAGAATGGATGGGCAATGCCATTTCAAGCACTGGAAGCACTGATGTGAAGTTCAGTGTTCCCAGAAAAAGAACTTCAGTAGACAAATGTGACCTGTTTAGTTGATGAGTTTTCTCTGCTGTTGGGGTAAACCAGAAAGCTAATGGAGATCCTCACCCAGATAAAAGCACACTCTAAAGTAATCTTTACAATGGAGATGAGATAAAAAGTAAAAATTCTTGTAAATTAACAGGCACAACTTCTTTCTGGAAATGATACAGTGAACTAAAAAAGTTGTAATGATAACACAAAACTGCATTTGGATAAGTACATTGAGTCATCCTGAATGCATACGAAAAAAAAGCCCCAAACAAAATGGAAGTTGAAATACCAAAAATTAATCAAAGAATTACAGCAAGGGGCACTAGAGGGTCCAAAGGATGAGTGAAAGGAGCTAAAAACATGGCAATAGTAAGGAAAAGCATGTTTAAAACAGCAAAATGAGAAAACTGTCATCTCCTGGGATCTTGCAGAGAAAAGCAGAGGACATCAGAAGATTCTCAGTCATTATTGTAGAGATTAAAGAAAATTTACCAAAGCAATGTTAGAGTTCTTTGCCATCATAGAGACTGAAGGCAACACAGCCTCAGAACTGAGACAGGACTATGGGATTTTTAATATAAAATACAGTTGTCTAGCTCCAGATGCCTCGCACTGGTAGTGTGTGGTTTGTTTGATACCTAGCTTAATGGAGATCTCTCCCACTTGACATTAGAGATGCAACCCTTAATAAAAACAACTTCTTCAATAAACAATAAAAACAACAACTTCAATAAAAATTATGTTTAAGTAAGTCCTCACTTACATACTGTAAGACACAATACACCCACACAGCAGCATAATGATAGTTGCCTTATGATCTGGACTTTTATAGGTAAGCATAGTTTACAAAGTAATCCGTATTTTTTCAGCCATCTGTATTTGAAGTTAGCTGGGCTGCTGATCCTCAGTCTTGCTTGAAGGCTTCTCCACAGGCACCTGCCAATGCCCCAGACAATTCCATATTTCATATTGCATGAAATTTGAGGGAGATGATTCATGACCAGGTGTTATGCATTTGTTTCTGTAACAAAACTGTCCCTCATCTAATGATGCTTCAAGTAACAATGCAGCAATTGTCTGTTACTTCAACTAGTCTTTAAAACTGATATTCTTCCTTTTGAGAGGCCATGTCTTTACAATGGATTCTGTGGGCTAGTAACAAGCAGCCAAACTTTCTAGTAAAGATGATAATAAACACGTTTCCCTCCCTAAGTATCCCCAAACTGTCAAAATTTTCCCTGGTTTTCACATCTGTGCTCTAAATAAAATCATTGTAGTATAGTATACAATTCTGTAAATAAAATTTTCAAAGAATAAGTAGACTACAAAGCTGAAATTTTTTTTAATTAGGACTGATTTGACAGCTTCTAGTATATAACTTCTGAAAGTAAAAACTAGAAGTTCAATTTCTAAAAGATTTTTAGTTCCACTTCTGACAATACACCATACCTGAAAACACCTATATAAACTACAGTTAGAACTATTTTGGATTTAATCTACTTGTAGATTCCTATAAATCTTTTCTGACAGAGAAATCTAAAAGGAGATTACCGATGCTGGCATTGTCTTGAGCACACAGATTTTGAAATAAGCTGTTAGCCTCAGTGGTTTGTGCTGTGAGCAAGGCCTTGGCAAAAAGCCACAACCACTCTCAAGAACTGCTGTGAAAGTGAATACTTCTATCAAGCAAAAGCTGCTTCAGACTTGAGGTTTTCATACGCCACAGTCTCAATTACGTGCCATCTCAAAATCATTTCCTCATCTCATTTTCACATCCCTTGACTGTGGAAAGCTTACTGGCTGCTATGAGCACTCTGCTCCTCCAGCTGTTCCTTTATTCGCACAGGAGTTACCATCCCTTCAGCATCAGCTTCATGCTGGAATTGCTATGGTTGGCTAAGGGATTCTAACCAGGAGCATCGTATACTAACAAATTTAAGAGGTTATATGTCATAGGGTGCCTAACACATTACCCATACTGCTTCATCCCCCCAAAGACATCTTTCAACACAGAGAAAATTTTACTCAGACTACAAAAAAGAACCCATGAAGTGTGTTTTTTTTATTCAGTCAGAGATTCAGTTTACCAATAAATTTATTTTCCAGATATTGACAAACATGTAAACTGATATTTAAAATATTAACAACCACATTCAGTATTCAAAATTACAACAGGGATGCATGTTTTTAAGGCATTAAAATTGAAAATCTGTATTCAGCATGCTTAATACTGTGTGATCATCACAGCATGTCCAGTCCAAGCAAAAACTGGACTATGTAACTAACACAGACTGCACAGCACAGGTCAGCAATCGAAAAAAGGATTTTTTCGATTAAATAAAATAAAAAAACACTTAGAACATTATTGCAATATTATCTCTAAACTCTTTTAAGCTTATTTGAAATCTTTCCCTCTTAATTAATCATGTGATAGGTAAACTAATCCTATATGGTTCAGCCATTACTGAACACTGTTCTCGCTATTATTGCTACATTCAAAGAGGGACAACAGATATTATTTCTGCATTGCCACCACATTTTCTCACTGGAGCTCTGTGCACACCAAACTCAAATCCAAAGAAGCAGTGTGTGGTAAAAAAACCTCCTTTCTCCAGTACAGGGCACATGGCTGCAGTGACTCCAGAAGTACAGGCACTTTTTTGCCCTCTTTCAGGCGTGTACTGCTATGCTGAGAAATGCCAATGCACATAAATCTTTCCCTAGGTAAACTGTCCACACACAGCAGCCTGTGAACAGTCAGATTTGTCAAGGGGTTCTTTAATTGGCGGGGTGGGGGATCACTGCCTCAAAAAAGCCTCCTGCTTATACTTTGCCTTGATAGTTACTGAACCCATCAACTTAGGTGATCCATCTACAATAGACCTAATAATTTTGACCTAACTAGGTCAGTCTGAGGAGATATTCCACATGCAAGTTTGGATATGAGAATATTAAATACTTGAGACTGGGGCATCCCGCTTCTACCTCATCGCCCAGAGGAAGAGATCTCGGTGTAGCCACAGATGCTGAGGCCTGCCCAGGGCTCATCTCATCCCTTCTACGGAGCTTTCGAGGGGCGACCCCGCCGCCCAGGCCCGACAACTTTCTCCTCCACGTGAACTCCCTGGATAGGGAACGGTGGAAACGCGAGGGACACAACACGGCCATCTATCCCTGTGTCCCCCTCCCCAGCTCCCTCAGAGCGGGAGGAACCGGGGGGGCTGGCGGGAGGGAAGAGAAGGGCAGAGAAGGCTCAGCATCCCAGCGCTTACATTACCCTCCCCGCGGGGAGGGGCGGCATCGGCCCCTTCCCTTCCCCCGGCTTCGGCCGTCGCTGGAGCCCCCGCCCCTTCCTCGCAGAGCTACTGCCTCGTTCTTGCAGCAGCGGCGCCGCTCACCTCTCTTGAAGCCGGGGCTGGGGCTGCCGCCGGTGGCTCTGGAGCTCTTGCGGGAAGCCATCGCACCTCCCGTCGGGCAGCGCAGGGGGGCGGAGCGGGAGCGCGTCGGGAGCCGCCACCGCCACCCAAACCCTGCGTGTGGCGGGAGCGCGCTGAGGACCCGGCCGCGCGACCCCGAGCGCTACCGAGGCTCCGCCCCCTCTCNCGCGCGGCCGCCGCGCTGCCCCGGCACCGCCGCCGGCCCATTTGAACGTGGCAAAGGCGGGCGCGAGCAGCGGCCTCTCGCGAGGGTTCGGGCGCGCGCGCGCCGCCAGGGAGTGGGGCCGCCCCTGCTGCTGAGGGAGGCAGAGCTGCGGAGGGCTGGGAGGGAGAGCTTCGTGGGCGAAAGGGCGGCATTTACAGGGCGACTCCGCCTAAAGCATCCCTCCCTGTGCCTTAAACCGCGCTCCGCATCCAGTTAAACGCCCAGGCTGTGGGAAGCATCGTTGATGTGTATAAATGTATAATGATCCAAGAGGATGGAGCTAGGCTCTTCTCGATGGAGCTAAATAACAGGACAAGAGGCAATGGGCAGGCAACTGATGCTCAGAAAGTTCCACCTGAACATAAGGAAGAGCTTCTTTATTGCCTGGGTGACTGAGCACTGGAACAGATTGCCCAGAAAGGTTGTGGGGTCTCCGTTGCTGGAGATATTCCAGAAGCGTCCGGACACAATCCTGTGCTGTGTTCTCTGGGCTGACCCTGCTTGAGCGGGAGGTTGGACCACATGACCCACTCCGGTCCCTTCCAACATGACCCCTCCTGTGACAGAATCTGTGGGACAGCTTGTCAAACCTTCCAGAGAGCACCTTTGCAATCAACGGAGTGAAAGGGATTGAAGTTTATCGCATTAGACAATGAGATCCCCCGCAAGGCTTTTTGAAAACGCTTTTAATTGACTATGATAAAATAAACCTGGTTTTTTTGCTGGCATTCTGGATGCCTCTTGGTACCAATGATTCTGTCTGAGACTGAGACTGAGAAACAAATACCAGTTTGGCATGACACTAAAAGTCTGAAAGAATAAAGCAAAACCCCACTTTTAAGTCCTGACCATAAAAACAGTGTTTCAAGTCAAAACAAACAAATTTTGCAAATTCAATAGCTTTGCAAGTGAATGTGCAGAGAAGGAAGCCTTTTTTCAAATCAAAGGTTAGCACTGTGTTTTTAATAGTAATGCCATGAAGCTAACCAGAAACAGTTATTTACTGGAGATCATTAATAAGTATTTTTAAATGGGATTTGCACTTAGATGCATAGTCAAGTAACAGGATATCAGTGTGGGCACACTGATAGCACTTCAGACAGTAGAAGTAAAAACAACTAGTTTTGGGAACATCAAAAATAGTGAAGCCTACTGCTTGGTACCTCTCATGTGAGTTAATTGGTATCCAGTACAGTTGAGTAGCTGAACTTTTCATTTGGTTATGGCACTCTGCCAGAGTCTTATTTTCACATGAAGTGTTAGTATTTAATATTTTTCGAGATGCTTCCCTTTTGTTTGGTAAGACTGAAGCTGCTGGACAAGTTTAAAAGCTGCTAGGGAGGAGTAGGTGTACTCATGGCTATGTAGAATATATTACAGAAAAGCTAACAGGATTAATTATTCATATTTCAGCAAATTGGAAATTACAATTCAAGGAATAAATTGTCCTAAGAAAAGCACAAAAAAAAAGATTATAATCTGGTACTGGGATTGCTGAAAATACAGTAATTAGTGAAAAATGGATGTGCAACTTCCAAGTAGCCATTACTGTCAATTGAGACAACAGCTGTTTGTAGTTAATGTGGAACACAGTTTCGGACACAGTTTCCTGAAGCTATACCCCTGGAAATGGCAGTTTGGTAAGAAAAGAGATACTGAAGCCACTGGACAGGCTTAGAAGGATATTGCTATTGTTTTACTGTGAATTGACTTTTTGGCTTTAAATGGACTGTTAGATTCCTTACTTCTGTTTACTTTGGCACACAGCTGCCATCTCTTTGTAAGTGGTTTATTCAGTACCTGTTTGTACACTCCTCTGCCCAAGAAGTCTCTCTTGCAAGAATAAAATATACTCCCAGAGATACAAATGCCCATAGTATTGTATGTTTCTGCTGATCACCATCCTTCTGCATGATCTTGTTTGGAGGTTTCTGTTGATATCCTATAGCATCAGGACTTTTTACTCCCAGTGCACAGGCAACGGTAAACTGAAGATGAATGTTAGATAATAGTGGCTATTGTCTTCTACTGATCAGAGAACATTTTTCTTATATTTCTGCCTGATATCTCTGATCATACATATATGGTTTTAAATGAAGCAGACATTCAGATTAATTTGCAGAAAGCAGCAGGCCTGATTTTCCTGCTGGACACAATTCATATACAGCCTATGGGGTCTGTGTTGTGCCATTAGGAAGCTTGGGACAGCTTGATATCAGTTCTTTTAGAGAAAGTAACACCTACTTTGATTAAAATTTGCCAGGGTGACTGTTGCTACAAATGATATGACAGTGCCTTCTGATCTGAAATGTAATGAAAATTGAAGTGAATATTTAAAATGTAATTTTTGGGAGAGGTGACAAAAAGAAAAGCCTGCAGTCTGGGTAGGTAAAAGTGCATGTGAATGGCTTGTCAGTTTTTAATCTGTTTAGTTGTTTTAGAGCTATACATTTGCTACACAGGAATCCACATAAAGATAAATATCAGCTTTGTTTGTTGGAGAAAAAGAAACAGGGCAGAAAAAAGATGTAATGATTGGAAAGACGAGTCGGAAGGCAAAGGCAAAAGATATTAAAACCAAAAGTGTTAAAAAAAGGAGTTTTAAATAAAGACAAGGGCTGTGAGACTGACCACACAGCAGTCACTTGAAGTATTTCTGCTTGTATCAGGCTTAAAAAGAGAAAATAAAAAATCCTTTCTCTTGGCAAGAGTCACATTTACCCTCACTCCAAACTGTCCTAATTGACTCCTTGTTGAGGCTACAGCTAAACTAAATTTAAATTATACTGCATATTATAAATCATTGTATTAAAATAATGCCACTAATTAATGAACCCTTCTTGGAAAATAAATGTGTGTTTTTACTGCGCATTTTGTTTCCATAAATACCTTTCCATTAGTGCCGGCACAGCTGTTTTGCTGTCTTGATTCATTCAAGCACAGTGACTCTGCTGCTTGACAGAAAGAAACACGTCCAAGCAGAAGCAGCAGTGAAACAATTACAGAAGAAGAGAATTCAGTGTCTAATCTCCTAATTTCTAAAAGAACTGCAAATATATGACCTGTCTTTAACAGTTAAATGGGATGCTGAGTGAAAAGTATTAATATGAAAGAATGAGTATCATTTCCTTAAAGGAACCATTAAATTAGGCCTATATTTTCTACTTCCTGTATCATAGCTGAATAAGATATTTTAAATCCCCTTCACCTGTGCCAGAATCAGTGGTATAGTTTTCTGAGTTTATTTTCATTCACAGTTTTCATCTGTGAAATTTCTCATGAAGGCTTCTGTTATACTGCATTTCTTATATGAAAAAGTATAATAATTGAAGGCTTAAAGGCTTTATCCTCATTCTGTTGGTGTCCCTGTTATTCATGTTGATAATTCTGACATACAGCTGTCCATTCAATTATATATTTATGATTAATAAAGGAGTTTCAATTTATTATGAAAGCCCATTCTCCAACAAGAGAGAAAGAATTATGTCTTAATACACTGCATCGAAAAGAGGCAGAGAATTCTCAAGATGGCGTTAAATACATTAAAAACTCCAAGAAGGCATAAGATTTTTGATTGAAAACTTAGGCATTTAGAATTTAAAAGTTTTTATTGTTTAGGTAATATTTTTTTCGTGCATGGTGGAAGAACTACACACCTTGCGAGCCAGTTGGAAGACTTGTTCCCACCAGCAGGCTGTGTTTAAAAATGTACCTTGGGTAAATATAGAGCAAAGAGGGTGATGAACAGGTTTTACTGTTTGTTTTCTGGATTATCAAGTTGACACTTGAACTGCTGATCATTTTTCTGGTTACAAGCAGCTCAAAGAATCAACATCCAAACGTTTGCATTTATCAGCCAAATTTCACTAAGCACTTGTGAAGAAACAGATCGGATGTTTTGGGAAGAGGGAGAAGGAGAGAAAAGAAGATGAAGAGTGTCTCAGTTATCCAAACATAAACAACTGTATTGTCTGTGTTGGTGTTCCACTTGTAACTAGCTGTATCTGCAGTAAAGTAAGGTGTTGTTGTGTTGGATATCCTTAATGAGGAAATGTCTCTTTTATTTATTTTTAAATTTATGTATTTTAACAATGTTTCTATGGCAATAGACACCTGTTATTATGATTGTGCATTCTTATAATCTTAAAACATTTTCTAAATAGTTGGTGTTACTGACAAATAGAAGGCAGCCATTTGTTTGAGAGGCATTCAGAAGGATGTAATTATCCAGAATATAAAACACAAAGAACTTGAGCTAGGCAAAGCATGTCTGGTTCAGGCATGGCTAAAGCTGAAGTAAAGTTTGGTTTTAAATTGCAAAGGTAAAATGTAGGTCAAAAGCTTGTTCTCGTTGCTCTCAGCTGATTTGATTGACCTCACTGAGGAGTAACTCAAATAGCATTTGGCCTTTGGATCAGTGGTATGGCCTAGTAGTCTGAGATTTGTTACAGCATTGCTTGGATTCTGGAGGTCTTACTGTAGATTTTGCTAGGTCTGATTAAGGTAAATTGATCCCTGTAAGTGTAATCAAAACTGAGACTGGAGCAAACTTCTCAGAGCAAGATTTTTCATCTGATGATTAGATTTTGCATGAACTGTAAAGATATTTAGAATTTAAATAATGCCTTTTGTCATGTTCCTGTGCACAGTTAAGTGTGGATTTGTTCCTAAGGCATGAGATGCCCAGAAGAAAAGAGTAAACATTTATTTGTACACCTGTAACAGTTGCAATGTGTATTCTTGGAAGGCCATGAGAAATAAGCCTTGAAAGGTATTTTAAATGGATGTCATACCTTCCAGAAGAAGAGCAACAGATGGAGCACGAACAGTACTGCACTACAGATAAAGACTACAACAAACCAGAATCAGTATTATTTCAATTATCTTAGATACAAATGCAATCCTCATGAGAGTGTCAACAAGAGAATGAGGCTTGGTCAGCCATTCCCAGCACATGCCATCATACATGCCACTAATTAGCAGGAAAAATAAGGAGAAGGTATTTTCCTGCCAGTGTACTGCCTGCTCTTTTCAACATATCTGAATTGTTTAGCAAAAGCAGGAAAGAATCAAAAAGGTCTGTAGCCTGTAATTGAATTTGGTAAAACCGCTGGAACAAAAGTAGTGATATTAAAAGAGCTATCTGAATAGCAGAAATATCTAGTCAGAAGCTCTAGAGTTATGTTTATTTTAAAAGCAAAACCCTCTCTTGGCCATAAATTAAGATTCTTAAGCTTGAAGAATAGATGAACAGAAATAGCAATGGATTTAATAAGTTATCTTGATGGATGGTACATTTCTGTGAGTGACTTGGCAGCTTCCCGAAATCAGCCTGGAATATTCTTATGAAATCAGCCATCACCAATAGCTGCTTACCCCAGGTGCCGTGTCTGAGCTCGTCTTGTTAGTTCACACTCTCTAATAAAATAATTTTGTGAATTTTCCACATTAGGAGAGAAAACAAATTGTCCAAGGAGCAGCAGGATACGCTGTGCCTAAATTCATGGAGATTTGTTTCCTTTGTCTCCCTAAACTCTTTCCCACCTCTGCTTCAGTAGCCTCCCATCTTCCACCGGGAAGTATGGTCATCTCTGTGGATTCAGAGAGTGTGTGCTGTCTGGTTAGGGTATAGCTGAATCGCTGCCATTCTCTGGCCAGCACAGACTTTCTGATTAGTCATCCTGTTGGCAAATTAAAGAACTGAGTCCTCTCTAGTGAACTTTTTATCTTCAGTTATAAACAAATAATGCTCAAGTGTATTTAACATATGAAAGGTTCTGCGGCTTTTACATACTCCATCATTCCAGAAAAAAAAAAGGAGACTTCACTTTGCTGTATTTAGAAGAATTTAAAAACTGAAACCACCTGCAAAAAATAGGTAAACAATAGCTAGTATTGTTTTTAAAAAGAGCTGTAATTGTTAGAGCTTACCCTGTAGGAAGCTTTTTCAATCCAGGCCACTTGCTTAAGGATCCCCCACAGCTAGCGTCAGTCTGGCTGTAGTAAAGGGGCAAGACAGCAAATAAGATTATAGTATTTACTTAAAATTTACACATTTCAGTAAACTAATGTGTAAAACTGATCAAATGCTATAACTCCATCATGTTCTTTCTTTGCAAATAATTCTGGGGGTAATCATCTGTAGCATGAGCTCTTACACCTGAGAGTTTTTCCCAGCCTCTGGAAACTACTTCTATCGAGGGTAAGCACACCCACATACCCAAAAACCTGCAAGAAATGGGACTTCCTAGTATAGAGACAAAGTCTTAGCTATATCAGCTAGTGCTAGCATTTCTAAACCCTCACCTGGTCCTTCGTTTTACAAGGTGAAAGAATACAGTTTAAGGTTGCTGTTTTCATGAAGCAAGCTATTTCTATTTCTCTCTGAGCGTATTTCACTTTTCAGTGAAGAAATGGAACTTAATCTTAGACACTTGGCACACTCAATATCTTGTATTCATTAGATAAGTGACTTTTAGTAATAAAATGTTCTGTGTTTCATTCACTAATCTTTGGAGCTTGCTAATGTGAGTAGGATGTGTACAGTTCTGAGAGGAGTTGGTCTAAAACTCACTGGTTTTCATTACTCTCTTGAGATAAATAATGAAGTTTCTTTATATTTTCTGTCTGGTTAGCTTTTACTGCATGGCTGTAAATAATGGATCTGAATACTTTTTTTTTAAATTGTGTATTTTTAAAGCATGAGCATTTCTGCGATGAGCATTTTCTGTCAGCTGTAATGCTTCCATTAGATCTGCTTCAGTTTTCCACAGGTATGTGTTTCCCTCCTACTGAAGCAGAACACTTTCAAGAGTGGTTCATTTTGCTATTTGCTTACATAGCCCCTGGGAGTTTTGTTTGTTTTGGTTGTTTTGGTTGTTTTGGTTGTTTTGGTTGGTTTTTTTCTGTATTTCACTATAATACTTTCAGAAATTTCTATTTTAAAAAAATTACTGGACTGGTAAGGTTCATGTTTGCACTTAATGACAAGTAAAAGCCAATTTTTCACTAAAATTTTCAAACTGAGAGAGCAATTATTTAATTTATTTTAATTAGGCATGCTAACTCTTGTTTAGGTGCAGCCTTACTTAAGAAAACACTTGGCAGTACTAAACATTCAGGGCAGCAGTGTATGTACTTGCTGTACTATTGATCTTGCCCCCCCTCAGTGAGAGGATGAGGATATGTATTTGGTGATCAAAAGAATAAAGTCTGTGACACAGAAATATAACTTCTTTTGTTTGACATGACACAGCCAAGGCAGGTCTGTTTGCAAGCAAACTGGAAACGTCTTTGATTAAATACATGTAATTAATATTTGCTGTGATAAAATGTGTAAATAATAAAGTGTGTATATATGAAGCAGTCTGAACTAGGCAGGAACAAGGGCTAAGTGTAAGGGCCAACCAAGGTGGGGAGTGGGAGTCTGTGGTGTTACACCTAAATGGAGTGGGAACAGGAAGCCAGAATACCCATTTGTTAAGAGTCTATTTACACAAAGTCTCTGTGGCGCATTGAGTTGCCAGGTGCCAGTTCCATCTGGCAGGTATAAGCCAGTGTTTTCCTCTGGGGAGTGGGTAGAAGTAATTCACCTTACAATATGGGTATCTTGTAGGTGTGGTTGTCATGATATTGTATCCTGTAGATTATGGGGAGAGACTACTTTGCCATGGAAGTGCACTATCATTCCAATGGAAAGTTTTCTGGTTTGTGACTATGGAAGATCAGTTACATTGAAGGATTATTATTTATTCTTGATAAGTCAGATGACTCTGAACTTTGAAAGTCTTCCTATTTTCATCTTATTAGTCAAGCTAGTCAAATTTAAGACAAAGTCCAGAAAAACTAAAATTCAAAATAGCAAGTGCAAAAAAAGCTTCAGGCAGAATCTTTTAACATTACACATGCAAAAGTTCCTGCATTTTTGAGGGCCTTCAGCCTTTATTCCCGTGCTTTGTGTAGAATGGAGGCAGGGTGCCAAATTCTGTATATTATACAATCACAAACAGCAGACTGGCATTCAGAGCAAGTAGTTCCCAGCTCCACAAGCTGACTGATGCCTGTCATTTTCCTGACATCTGACTTTCCATATGAGGATTAAAGTTATTGTTTCTCATCAGTTAAGATGCTGGCTTGACTTGCTTATGTGTTGCATTTTATAATTAGCAGTGGTGTATTTTCTTCTATGTTCTTTCTTTTTCACATACCACCTTAAGACACTTGACCACAAAAAAAAATTAACCCATGGTGAGGACTGGTGCAATGCAATCAATAAGATGGTAGCATTTCCTAATACTCCTTGGCCATCCATTTAGTCAGTCCTTGGCTGACTTACAGGATGTGTTCCTTTGCTGGGAGGGGGAGCCTGTCTTTTATTGTGATGGTAGAGTTCTTCTGATCTGAGCTGCCGCAGCAGTATAAGTAAGAAACATCTGAATGGAGCAATGTCAGCAACAGTATCTGCCCTTTGTTGTTTTTTTGTTTCCAGTGTGAAATTCATAAGCACAGCTCTTATACTGACTCCAAGATAGTGTTGAATGACACATAGAGCTGGATCATATCAACTTTAATTCTCTTAGTTTCAGTAAACTTTACTGATTTACCTCTGTAAATTCTCTGGCCATAGGCATGTAGCCCTCAAATTATGTTACCTGGTTGGAACACACTTGCCTGTGGAGTCAAAGATCAAACTACTATTAAATCTTCATCTTGGTTAAGGACTTTAAATTCTGATGCTTTTTTCTCAAACTTCTTGCTATGTGTTTCTCTAATGCAAATTCAAATTCATTTTTAGTGGTAAAATTTCCACTGACTTCCATTTACAAAGTCATTCTTTATCTTTCTGTGTTTATCAAGCTACTACATTCTTTGTAGTTAGGTGTTTTACAAACTGTGCCATTATCCATTGCCAGTAGGTGGAAGGTGATGTTGTGAATGTCCAATTACACTGCACTGTGAGACTTCACTGCAGATGTACAGGAAGATAGTAATATGAACCTACAATACCTATCACAACGCATTAACTGAAGTAGTGAAATGTTGAGACTAATGTAAAGAAGATATCTTATTTTGAGAACCTGTTTGCTTTACTCATGATTGGCTGCTAAAATGGCATTAATGTTAATTTAGAAAAACAGCCTGTGAACGTTTTGCATGCTGGTACATTTGGAACAAAATGTTTCATTAATGGAAAGGTATTTGGACTTTGGAATGGAACTGAGAAGGGTGAGGATGCAGGAAAGGGACAAGTGAGAAGCGGCAATTTTAGTTAGGGGATTTTATGTGCTTGGTTGGGTAAACATGACCCAAACAAAATTTTAATTGCTTAAACCCAAATGTACTTTACTAAATTGATTCAACTGTCTCTAATTACATTTTAATAAAATCTAATTGTAAGCCATCATGTGGGTGTCGAGTGGACATTACCAGAAGAATACAAGGTAGCAGAGCGTTTCTAATACTGACAGCTTTCTCTACAGGGGAAAGACTAAGGAAAGGAGTAGAACATACCCACACCTGACATTAATGTAATGCTGGCAAATGCGGCGTATCCAACATGATCTTGGGGAAGAGATGGTTGTTGTTTGAAAGGGGAAACTACTGACACGTTAAGGGGAGTGTGGAAGCCAAACAAATGGCATCTGAGAAGTTCACCTGCAGTGGAGCTGAGAAGAAAGGTAAATTGATGGCACTGTGCTTAGCTAATCCAATCAAAAGTATTAATAAGCAGCTAATTACTCTAAGGATTTAGACTTTGATGATCCTTGTGGGTCCCTCCCAGCTCAGGATATTCTATGATTACATGAATTAATATTTCATTTGACAAATAGACCTATCAGTGGCCACCAATGGTTTGGCTGGAAGATATTGCTATGACAAAAAGGCAAAACAGAAGTCCATCATATTTCTCAGCATAGTTTCATATCACAAATGAGAGCAGCCTACAGGTAGTGGGTTAGTCACACAACAGAGCTGAGAGCATATTTTGAAACCCTTATTGGACTCTTCCACTTGTAGTATCCATGTACAGACCAGCTACATCTGTTTCTCTTCTTCATAGTAAGCTGCCACTTCCATTTGGATTAATGAAAAGGAAGAGAATAGAGCTGCATTACTGTAATTCACTGACAGATATGGGCTGAGGAATCCCATCAGGGGAGGTGTAAGATCTTGCTGTCTGTGAAATCAGGTGAGGGTCTGAAGTTTTATTTCTGTGAGAAAGAAAATTATTACATCTTTGCAGGAAGACCATTCTTGCTCTGTGGGTCAAACCTGCACAGGGATGAAGTCAAACAAAAAGCCTCCTTTGAGTATCATTCTGTAGGTGGTTCTGCCCACATTTTTTTTTGCTTTATCCCAGGATGCTGTAGTGAAAGAGGTGTACTTCAAGACATAATGAACAAAGTGAATGTCTTTGTGTACTTCAAGACATAATGAACAAAGTGAATGTCTTTGCTGTTATTTTCACATCTTTCATTACAGCCGCTCTAGGCTCTCTCTTTTGTTCACATCATTTCAAAGGTAGGATATACCACCTTTTTGTTTGTATAATATATAATAGCTCAGGTTGAAACACAGTTTGTATGCAGTCCTAAAGTATGAGTTTGTATGTGGTAGTTTTGTGTGTGAGCTTGAATATGTGTATACATATCTGTTTATTAAAGCTTTTCTATAAATAGGCTATTGATAAAAATTTTCTCATGGGGCTTCACAAGTTTTAAAAATAATGCTAAAGATTTTATTTTAACCTACATATGCCAAGACATTCCATATATCTTGGAATATTTTCCATCCCATGCTAGGCTATACTGCCAAAGGACAAACTTAAGTCATAATTAGAATAAGAAAAGAAAGTGGCCAATGAAGGTTGTTTTTTTTTGGTTGTTTTTTTTCCCTTTTTTTTTCTTTTTCCCTCTCTTGTCTAATATCTGTAAAATATCTGAGCTTCCTGGACTGATTTCAAAGCTGGCCCTTCTGCTTACCCCCGTGACTGTGAGTAGCTGGATTTTCATTGGGGGTTGCCAGCGGCAATATGGAGGCTCTGGGGAGTAGGAGGATCTGTTTACTTTGTTACTGAATTATGTGATTTGGTCTTAGAAGTGTTTCTTATCTTGTTTATGTATTATTGACATCTTTAAAATATTATCAGTGATGCCTACAGCATTAAAGGGTGGCTTTTAAATCATGTTATCTAGTAAGTATAATCAATTAAATAGTGTAAAAATACATACTTGCAAGTTATAAGCTAGGAAGTCTTCCATATTTTTTATAAATTTAAATGACTTTATGATGCTGAGCTTATTTGCCTGAGTGTAAAGCTATGCATTTTTATTTTATATAACATTCTCATTTGCAGTGCCTGGGGGACAATGAAAATAAATTGGAAGTAAATATTTCTTGTAAATGAAATTACCTTGGAAGTCATCTGCATATTGAAATGTAATAAATAATAGGACTTTATTATTTTTCACCAAAGAATCCTATAACAGTTAAAAGATAAGCAAACAAGATTTAGTATACAAAATCAGCTCTGTTGTGCACCTAGTCTGGAAATAGCAATAAGCTTCTGCTCAAGGAAAAGGTTAAAAAACAAGTACCGAGATCTATGCAGTCTAAGCCAGCTACTCAAGACTGCACATGTGAGGAGCATTCCTTTCTAATCTTTGTAGGTGATCTGGTTATACCCTGGCATGGGACCCTGGAGTGCTCATATTACCTTCAGCTGGCTCAGCAAGTGGCTATTCTTGAGTTGCTGACAAATCACGCAGGCCCTTAAAAAGTCTTGCGATCTATATGTGCTGTATTCATGTCATAGGGAATGTAATGGTACTAATATAAATCCCTCTTATGTTAAATGGCATGTTCTTTGATTAGAAAGGTGATTAATTACTTCTAATTTCATGAAACAGAAATCTGTTTTTATTAAGAAGTTAATAATTCTCTGGAAATAGAACTTTTCTTTCCCTAGAGATATTCTTCTATTCATTATTTTTTACTCTAGGAAAATCTTGATATTCCACTGTCTTTATTTTCGGTCATTGCTTCTGTCAAGCATTTACTTATTTTAAACTAACATAACCGAAAGAATGCAAAATGTTTTCAAGAGGTTTGTAAATCAATATATTCAATTCTTCTGGGCACTAGAAGCACGAGAGCTGGAAGGGAAGATTAGCTGTTTGGCACCAAAGGCAAAGGGGAACAGCGTACTCTCTAACATAATTTACATAAATAATTCTGTTATTTTTTCCTAGTTCCACACAGTAATGTTTTCTTCCTGCTTTAGACCTTCTTGCTAAGTTAATATTTTGTAATAATGATAGCACAAATGCAAATTTTGTAATTTATTTCAGTGTTGAGTCATCCTGACATAATAGGCAGGGAATTGTGAATTAAGAATAGTATTTATGTTTGACAGCATAACCTCTGAAGTTCCCTTCCAGCCTAAGTCTTTCTGTTATTTGAGAGAAGCATCAGTAGTTCTGTCCAAGAAAGCAGAAAAGGCTCTCTGAATCAACAAGAGCAAGTCTATCATTCTTGTTCCAAATCCTTCATTTTGAGGACATGAGAAAATATGTGATCCATGGGATCATATAGGCTTGGGCTGGCGTGGGGCCAAGCTGAAAGAGGGTCAGTTGCTGCAGCAGAGAAAGGACTTTCCTTGGCTGGCTCGGGAGGAAGAGTTGTAGTTGCCTGATGGAAATACTGAGCTGATTTGCAGGAAGAGTCCTCTCAAGCGTAGCTGTGCTGCAGTACAGAGAGTTCCTACTTTCTCTTACTCAAAAAGGCAGCAGAAACCTGAACACCACAAACCTGGCAGCAATGTCAGAGTTTGTGTCACAGGAATTAATCAGGCTGAAGCACTCTGAAGCAGAGCTGTGTGATATATGTGTTGCTTTACTGAAACAGATGTGAAAAAAGCACCAACTCATTGAGATAATGACTCAGTGGACCCATGGGCACAATTCCTTTGTGGCTAAATTGTATCTTAGTAGACCTGATAGGTTAGGAAGAATGGTATGAACATACTTCTGTTACATGGTAGTTTTTGCTCCTTTTATTGAGTGTATTGCTCATAAATGTGCACATTTAATAGAAATACAATTGTTTGCCTTCTTTCCCCACACCTCTTTTTCTTACGTACTATCAGATCTCAGTTTTTCAGGAGTTGGATAGGCAGAAATACAGTAAATGTAATTAATGAACAAGAAAATCCTGCAAACTGTAATGCAAGATATGACTGGAAAAAGGGGAAAGCTTCATTGGCCACGGAAACCAGAGAACCTGTAGCTGAGCCAAACTGGAAGGTGTGGATAGTGAAGGTGTGGTTGTACAGCTTTCAGAATATGGCTGGCCTGCATTAGGCAGTTCGGATGACTCTGCCTCCAATAATGTGGTTGAGCCACCTCCTAGATAATGTAGATAAAGTCACCAGAAATCTTCTGAAGAGTTGGTGTCCCGGTTTTTGAGACAGGTATCTGTCAAGGAAGGCAGAAAAAAATGTACGCCCCCACCCTTTTCCCTCCAAATTATTATATCTCGAAAACACGGAGTTCTCAGGCAGAGATATGGGGATAGGAATAACAGTTCTTTACTAATATATATATATATAT
>VWYI01013708.1:11353-57124 GCA_013399455.1 Anthoscopus minutus | reverse complement strand
TCTCCCAGCAGAAACAGCTCCCAGAGTGTCTGTGTTGCTCTCCCAGAAGGACCCAAAAACAAAAGTCGCTCCCCTTCCCGCTGCCCCCGGGGGCCCAGCCGTTTCCTTTGTCTTTTAAAGTACCGATGATGTACCAACCATCAAGGCTTTTCTCTCAGCTAAATGGGAAAAATTCCACTAGCTGAGAAACGAAAAAAAAAAACCATGTAACCCCCCAACAGTTGGTTATCAAGCAAATATGTGGCTCCATGCTCACAAAACCTCTCTGGATTTGAGAATAAAGAGAAGGTGAACAGGGAGATGGTTTAGCTTCTCAAATCCAGAAACATAGGCCTGATCACCTGGCTGGCCTGTATGTGACTAGAGGTACAAAGCAGATTTGACGCAGTAGTGTTATAGAGAAGATTCAGTCCCAATAGGTTTGGAATAGCAAAAACCTTCTTAAGTCTTATTTAACCATAGCACCTGTATTAACAAAGAATAGCTGCAGGAAGACAGTTGCAGTAGAGCGAAGATTTGGGGGTGCTCAGGACTCTGTAAGCAATACTCAGAAGGCTGTCATAAATGAGAACAATTGGTACAGCTGAGCACCAAAGAGTGATTTCTGCTTTTGTGCCAAAATAAAGCAGATACAGTCAGGTCACTCAAGGGAATGTGAAAAGATCTATAAAAGACAGCACATAAGATCTGCACAATAATACCTGCACATATCTCTGCTGACTCAGCATTTGCATTTAAAATATCTCATCTCTTTTGAGAGACTACACTTTAGTCTGAGTATTTTTTGAGATATTATTTTGAGTACCCATACTGACGAAAGAAAAAAAAAGACTAATTTTAGTCACAAGTTTTGTTTTAGTAGAAAGGTTTTAAGTGGGCCTGTTGTATGCATAGGGATAAAAGGTCAGGCTTTTTTCTGAGCTATAACTGTCTGTGTGATGTTTAGATTTTAGTGTCAATTTGCACTGCCTCAGACCATGGCTGAGGTCAGAGGAGAATCTTCTTGCTGAGAAGTGGCACAAAGTGCAGAGATGCAGTCTGACCTAGTAGATTCACAAATGCAGTTCGGCATTTCACAGACTTAGCAGCTCAGTTTTGAAGACAGTGTGTGTATAAATGAGCTTAGCACAGTTCCTGAGCTAATGAGCTCTGACTCCTGCTACTGCATGATAACTGGGGCACAGAGCTGCGCTAATGCAGCTTTGTTGCTCTGTGCCCTGGAGCTGGCTCATTGTTCATAGATTCCTGTGAGAATGCTGGGCCCACACCGTGCTCAGCACAGTCAGAGCCCATTGAGGTCTGTCTGTACTCATCAGTATAGAGTAATTTGGGAGGTTGTTTCCAGTGTTCTTTGAATGAGTCTCATATGAGTCTGTTTTTAATGCTCCTTAGAATTTCTCTAGTTCCAAACCACTTTTTGGGCACTAAATAGAGTGTTTTTCAGGCTTCTGATTTGCCACCATTTGCTGAAGAATAAAATTACTTTATTCTAGATAAATATGAGTTCAAAACACAATGAATTCTGAGACAAAAACTGATATGAGCAGCTGGCAATAGTTTGGGGATTTGTTTGGGTTTTGGTTTTGGGTGGGGTTTTTTTCTGTGGATTTTTTGTATTTTTTTGTTTGTGTGGTGAGGGTTTTTTGTTTTGGGTGGGGGTTTTTTTGTCTTTTTTTTTAAAATCTTTCAATTCTATTATCAGATGTATGAATGTGCCGTTTTGGCAAGGTGTCATTTTCCAGTTCATTGCTTTGGAATGTCATGTGAGAAATGTGCATTCGCATTACAAGTCACTTTAATGGGTAATTGGATAAATGCAATTTAATGAGAGAAATGAATTTTTTTAATCAATGTTTATGTAATTCATCCGTCAAGAAATTACCCTTATGCTCTAACATTAAGAGAGACAAAACAAAATAATGAGATGAATAAATTATCACATACTGAACACTTGTGTTAGTTATGCTCTTTCCTCTTTTCAATTGTGTCTGTTAGTAAGGCTTTTGCAAGAAAAGAAAGTCATGATGGGGCAAGTGAAGGTTTAATAGAGATTTCCAGTTTGCTTCAGTCCAAGTTTAGACAGTGCTAGAAGTGTCCAGGCAGTCTCCTGTCTGAGACTCAGAACCCTAATGCAGATGCCCAAGTCCTGGTGTACACAAATTTCCCCACAGCAGAGTGTCCCAAAGATTTGTGTGTTTCCTAAAGATGTTACGCTGACACTTTCAGGTTTCTGCTTAAGAATTAGTTCTATGGTTCTCTTAGGAAACTACTTTAGGACTATATTGGGATTAGAAGAAGGAAAAGGCTTGGATTCATTTTGAATGATGTTGGTGATCTGGGCTGCTTACAGTCAAAGATCAGAAAAAGTCTTGGCAGAATGCAGAATTTATCTGGGGTGCAGATGAGTGTAGACCATGGACTGACAATGGAGAGACTTTGGTAGAGGAAGGTGTTTGTCTGTCTGTATGATCACATTTGGGTCTCAAAGTGAAAGAATATCTTACATTTTGTCTTACAATGTATCTGAAGAATATTCTAGCGCTGCTGTCAAACATTAACTCACCTCTTCAACAGATTTATTTCTTTTTTGTGTAATGGCAGTGCCTTTTTGGGATTTTACTGGGGACTACTAAATGAGATTCTAAACTGAAAAGATCATTTTCATACCCTGGAAATGGAAATAGACTTGTATCTTTTACAGGCGTTTTGCAACTCCAATTTCTCTAGGGACTTACATACTACCCTACTATATAGGAGACCATTGACAAGGCTCAGGTTGTACCCCATAACTCTGTCCTGGGGGAAAATTCTCCTTTATGTGAGTTCTGGTTGCAATTCCCAAAACTAGTACCATGAGTTAGTTTGAGCTTAAAGCAAATATAAGTTACAAAAGGTTTTAATGGACAGTGGGTATTCTTCATGGGGCAGGAACTGAAATTCTTAAGTTGTGCTTGCATTCACAGGTGTATTATGTGCTCTTCTTACATAATATAAGTATTTAATCTATCATCTGGGTTTTCTTTTTCCTCCAAGGACTTTTAACATCTCATCTACTCTCTAGTATCTTACTGAGATCTGAGACAATACCCAGAGAATTAGTCTTTTGCCTCTAAGGCAAGAAATAAGTCCTATTTATTCTAGATAAACATGTGATTACTTTTTAGGACACCTACATAGTGCTGCTTACTCTTTTAGTAAGAGTATGAATGGAATTTTATTTATTTTGGAAAAAGAAAAGTATCTTGTTCAAGAATATTAATCAAGAGCTTTTTTGATATATTAATATGAATACTTTTAGGATTCATTAACATAAAATATTCACCTTTACTGCTGACAAAATGTGGAGCTTTGAAGAAATAGATAAAAAATATTATAGTGCTATTAAACAGTGTCTAAAAACAAAAGGAGAATTAACTTTTGTTTTTCATGGTCTATTTAGAAATTTGGGAAACACTAATGCAAGTTATATCTTTCTCATATATAACACAGCTGTAATTTGTAGCATGGGCCAAATTATTTTTTTGTCGTTTTCAAAAATGTATTTGTGTCCTAATTATAAGATATATTGCACATAGCCAATACTTCTTTAGTGTTAATTTTTCAGTATTTTGCTAATTACTTGATTGTGAAGTTCTTGAGAGTAATTACAACCGTGCTTGTTTTCTGATGCGAATATGTGTTTTGTCTCAAAGGAAGTAAAAAATATATTTCAAATTTTAAATGTTGTACATTTACAGTTATAATTCCATCATTTGTTTTCTAGCCAAACTAATCCAGGGAAGCAGTTAGAAAACTTCCTGAAGTTTTTCTGGAGAGATTTCTACCCAAAAACAATACTCAATTTGAGGCTGAGGAAAAGTGTGATTCTCTCTTTGCCTGTTTAAGCTCCTGCTGAGTGCAGTGAGGTTGCAGACTTGCTAGCTCCTGAAGCTTATCCTACTGTGGCTCAGTTCCTGCCCAGGTTCAGTGGGTGGTAAGAGCCTACCACCACCTTGGGGTGAGGCAAACACTTGAGTGAAGTGTTGGTGAGGCTTTGCTTTTGAAGGCCATAAAAGCAGTGTGCTGCTGCAGTCATGCAGTGCAGCACTGTGGCATTAATTGGAAAACATTAATTTCATTGATAGTTCTGAAAAAAATCTCTATCCACGCCTTTCTGTGCTTCCTAAACAGGCAGCACCAAGGGAAAGAGTGCTCTGAGTTCCTACTCAGTGATTCAGCACTTTTCAGTGTCTGTCTCAGTGCTGTGTACACACAGAGCTCATCAATGTGTGTCTTTTCAGAGTGTTGTTTGTCCTCTTCCCAATGGTGTAAGTAACATGCTGCTGTTCCCATGGCTTTTACCAATTCCCCATCTGTGCATAAGTTTAAAACTGCCTACAGCCTTCTCAGTAGAGGGAAATTATTATGCTGTGTCATAGAGAATTCAGAACACGATAGCACTTCTGGAATAACACCCTGTTATGACTGCTTACTCCAGAACACAATGGCATGCAGAGCCCCATTCAGGCTGTTGCAAAAGGGCTTTTACTGCAGCATCTGTTTTTGGTCAAGCTTGTTGTGTGTTGCAGGTCCAAAGGGACTGTGGCCACAGCCCTCTGGGAGAGAGTGCAACTTTACCCTCATTTCACAATATTTTCTGTGGGAGTTCATAGCACACAACTGACCCTGTCATTCACTTGTGCTGGTATTCCCCTGCCTCTTCTTAAAAAAAGCTTCTTGTTCTACTAATTATCACCAGACTATTTTGAGTAATATAATGTCCTCATTTGATTTTGTTGATGGGAATTGAAACTGCTAAAACGTCCAATTTTTTAAAATTATTATTATTTTTATCTTAAATCCCGTAAATGTTATTATTGTCAGCAATTAAGGAAATATCTTGTAGCGATTTTCACATATACTGTATTCTTCCTGGGATTTTAATTGCTCAGCCACTAGAAACAGAAATTTTATGTTGGAGTGCTAAAAACACTACAGCTAGTGCATTTCTCCTGGAACCCTGAATGAAAACATGTGGGAGTCCTCCAGAAATTCCCACAACTAGATAACGTTGTCAGTCCCTAGATATTTGAAATTGTTTGGGATGTGGAAATGTTTCTGCTTCATTTTTACCCTTTCATGAAGGCTCTTTTATTATCATGTAAAGATAGTTGTATAGTGCAAAAATATTATAACCTTAATAGACTGCTTGAAGATAGATTTATTGTAATTACTGCAATTGTAAGAGCTGTTAACCTCGACATTCTTATCATTCTTACCATATATTACTTATAATTGTGTCAAACTATATAATATTAATTATGTTGTAAACTAGGATGAAGGGTAAACAGAACATTAATACAATTGATAGGCATCTAATGTAAATACTAAAACAAAAATACATTAATTGCCTGAAGTCTATAAAATACTTTCAAAGTTTTACATCATTTTCAATGTCATGCACTTGACACAGTAGACAGTATTCCTCAGGAGCAAAATTGCTGAGCAGTCAGGAACATACCAAGAGGGAGATATTATATAGAGGGAGACTATTTCAATGGTGTGCTATTTTTACAATATACAATAAAGCTGCTTCTCACAAATACTCAGGTTTCACTGTATTCACATGGCATTTGCAAACCTTATTCTAGGAGCACTCTGGACTTTGAGTATGATGTACCATATTTGCAGATTGGTTTTAATCTGCTAGTATCTTGGACATTTTACTAACTTACAGTGGTTTAAAAAAATACCATTTCCTGGTTGTATAACACGTTCCTCCAGAAAGCAGCTTCTTAGGAAGCATAGCAGAATCTAACCCAGCAACTCTTGCGAACATTACTGCTTTCTCTAAGAGGATAAACCCGTATTAGGAAGCACATTTCTTCTCTATATAGGACTAAGAATTTCAGGCAGTTTCGTTACTGCTCATTAGAGGTCAGTAGTGAAGCACGATGGAAAGAAGAATTGAGCAGGTATTTAAACTCGATCTCTTCTGTTCAGGATTTGAGACAACAACAAAAAAATCTGGTTTCCAGATGTAGAATTTAATTATAGTCTCTTAAAAGAGATTTTGTGTTAAAATGAATGAGGCTATAGTTTATGAACACTGGATAAAACATAAAAGTAATTAAGTCCTTGATAATATTTATTTTATATTCTAGTAGAGTATCCAGGAATTGAATGCATGCTAGATGATTTTATAGGCAAACCAAACAAATTTCAATTACAAACTAAAGGTGTAATAATTATCTCAGTATGCCTCCTAACAGAAACACATTACATGAGTGAAAGCCACATTGCTGCCTTCAGGACTGTGACTGTCGTCTCCGTTTCTGACTAATCGGTGCTATTGGGGTATAATGAGTACAGTCCTAAAGTTTCAGTTTTTATGACCTTGTTTGTATTTTAATGTGGATGACAAATCACAAATGTATGCAATGTAACTCTCACTTGGTCACTGATGTCCTGAAAGGGCATCTGGTCTTCCAGTTTCAATATGTATCATTAAGACCAGTCTCCTCTCTCCTCTAAGGCCCATTATGGCTCCAACCCAAGTCTCGCCACTGTTAAGACTCCATTACTTCCTACTAAGTTTTTGGTCAGCACCCTAAAACAGTAGACCCCAAGGGACTAACCGTTCATACTGGTAAAAAGAGTGAAACAGTGGTTAATCTGTTTAACTGGTTTAAAACCAATGCTTTTAAACATTTTTGAATAATTTACATAATCTGAAAAAAAAATTCCTCTGCAGTCATCTTCTTTCAGAGTGAAGAATCACTGTGATTTTCATTGTGGTCTTTGAGATAGAATTATTTGTGTTCTAAATCAAGTCAATTGCATATAATGCAAAGGTAGGTAATTTTCTAGATTTAATAATGCAAAATCAATAGAAGCATTTACTGCATTCTGGTGCTTTCTGAACATGATCTGAGACAGTTTTTCAAAAAACAATTTTTCAGCACTTGATCTACTGAGAACTGCTGCCAAGGCAGTTCCTCATAAACTGCTCCCAGCAGTCTCTGCATTTAACATCTTCCTTCCTCATCCCCTCTTCAGGTTTTGCTCAAAGCTTCTTATGAACATTTCACCCTTTACATATAAGAAAAAAAATCGCAATCTGTCAGCACAAACATATGCCTCTTTATTAAGAGAATAGGTTATGGAAAAAATGGAAGTTTTAGGTTCTGATGTAAAGATAAAAAGGATGCCCTTAAGAATCAAAAAACTTCACTCCTAGTCTTCTCTATCCCATTCTATCAGCTTGGCAATGAGGTGGGTATTTTCCTGCTGAAATAAAACAAATAGTTCTCGATGGCTTTTCCTGGAAGTCACAATTACCTTTAAAAAAGGAACTATTGTTCCATCAGTATCAGGGATATATACCCATCTCCATCCACTGCCCTTTACAAGCTATCTGGTTGCAATCACACTAATCTCAAGAGTGAAACCAATGGGATCCTTTTTTTCAGTTTGCACTATGACTAGTATTAAATATAGCACATTAAAATCCCTAACGAAATCACTCTCAAAACTGAATCTTTCTCCGATGGACAGCACAGAGTTACCTGTTTAGACTGAAGTACCAGGAAATCCACTGGCATATTTTGCTTACCTTTCTTATAGGAGATACTTATTCCCAGGAACATAAACATTTTTAAAGTGAGGTGGTAAAGTCAATGTGGTAAGTGAAAATCAACTGCATTTTTGAAAGAATCTCAGGGACCGTATGCATGTTCAGCTTCTGGAATTGGTCCTGTTCAGTGGAAGACTGCCTAAGATGAAGATTTAATTGTGGAAGTTTCCTAGCAGAAAACTAGTAAATCAAATATAAATTTTGGGATCTGACCCAATAGATGAGCCTCAAGGGAAGTAGGGATACACCTTCCCCAGGAAAAAAGTGTTATAAAATGATTTAATTTTCTACTGCATGTAGAAAATTATAATGTGAATTGTGAGGCAATGAAAAAACTGTCTCCCTGTCCTTTCTGTCTCCCTCTTCTTTCTGCCTCCCTTTCCTTTGTCTTCTTTTCTGGTGGGTAATGGCACAATAGTGAGACTTTGTAGATTTTGACTAAGCAGAGTGCTCTTAGGTACTGAAAGGGCTCAATGTTTTATCGGTATCTAAATGCCTGGTTGTCTCCAAAAGGTCTTCAAGTTCATGGGCAGAACCTTTGGTACTGCATGATGAAGAATGATGGGGCATCATGTTGTGAATCCAGGCTCCTTGAGCCATGCAGTGTTTCTAGGTTAATTCAGCAAATAAAAGGCCAGGGTTTCTGCTCCATTAGATGTGACCTGTACAGCCAGCTAGATTTAAATTGATTTGAGTTAGCATTTTGGTACCCCTAGTCCAGGGCTGCTTTGAGGAAGAGAACAGCATGAGGACTTTGAAAAAGGAGCAGAAAGGCACAGAGGTAGTTTAACATTATTTCATGATCTTTCTCTTGTCATGCTTCTACTGCACATGCAAGAGAAGTAACTATAGAGTAGTGTAGAGGTTTCCCATATTGCTTTAATTTAGCAAATGAGGGCAGTGTTAGCACTTGTCTGTGGAGCTGCATTTGTTTAAATTGTAGAGGATGTATGTTGTCTATTTACTCTTATTTCCTAGACTGAAGCATTGTTTCTATTCTAGATTTCAATTTCCAGAGTATTATAACATATTTTGAACTTTTATCTTTATTTTTCTTTCAGTGAAACAGCAGGGAAGACATACTGGTCTGACAGAGAATTGTAACAACCAGGTACTGCTGCAGGTTGCACTAAAAACTGCTCTGGCTTCCTAGGCAGTCTGTGCTTGGTTCACTACAATTGTACTGGTCTTCTTTCCAAGAAATGTTCTGGAACAATGGTCTAACACGGCAAGTGTGCTATGGACCTAACTAGTCCTTGCCTTCTAATTTTCTGGCACATTGATCTAGGTAATATGGGGTTATAGGTGCTAAAATGTTCAAAATCCTGATCTGAGAACACTCTGCACTAACAAAAGTTATTTTTTTCCCCACATGATTTCACAATGTGAGCCCCAACCCAGAGGCAAAACAAATCTCATGCAGAAAAGGAATAGAAGGAAACCAGAAAGGGTATTTTCTTTGGGCATCTTCTTACTTGCATGATTATGTAACTGTCTATGGCAAGTTAAGATGCCTAAATAAAAGACCATGAACACATTTTCTATTTTACCTTTTTATATTTTTTTTTCTGTATTTTCAGCACTTATGGGAAGACTGGCTAATTCAACGCTTTATGTTTTGTAGTAAGCTATAGCTTTATCACTTATTGTTTCTGTCTAGTTATATTTCTAAAAACCTGTACAGGTCTGTCCTAACTCTGTTGCCACTCTTTCATCTGTGTTCAGGAAGTGAGTTAGTACATAACACTAGTGTATACTTCTGGATAGATAATAACATGATCATTGCAACCACTCTTTTTCTTTCAAAACCACTCCACTGAACATGAAGATAGCATTTCCCTTGTCTATATAATCAAACTATACTCAGACTTAATCTCAATAATTGCATTTTGGAAAATAAGAAACTTTTTCCCAAATGCTGGAATTTGTTCCACTAACTATTTCAGTAATTAAAAAGATAAATCAGTAATTTTATATCAAAAGATACCAACTTCACACCATTACTTGACATTCATCTATACTGTAGCTCTGGAAAGTTTTGTTCAGATATCAATTATATTGTCCATGAAGCAAAGTATTTATCTTGGTAATCTCTACCATCAACATCTTCCACCATACCAGTTTCCAAATGATTGTAACTTAGACCAAAATTCATGGTGCTCTTAATCTCTGAGAAGAAACTCTACTCTTGAAATATTTACTCAGGTATTTGAGGACAAAGACTTTTTGAAAATGAAACTTTGGGTTATTGAGAACCCACACACTGGCCAGAAATACGGGGCAGTAAGAAGTAATAGGCAGTTTTGGTTCAAAATACTTTGTTAAAAATAATCAAGAGCGTATTAGAAAGACAATATAATGACTTTAAAATTTAAGAGCCTCACAGGTGTTATTTGTTACCTTTATATTGTTAAGTAACTGCAAAGGGGTTTGAGACACTGTTGTTTTGTGTAACTAATTAATGATGCAACCCCTTTGTTACAATGGCCTTTTACTGATGGAGGATTGCCATATCAGGCTGTGGTTTCAGATAACTGCAATGCTAAATCTAAGTCCTGAGAAGCTGTTAAATGGTTATTTGAATTTCAAGTAGCCAAGGATATTCTAAGTGTACTTTAATGCCTTACAGAAATAGTAATAACCCCCCACCCCGCAGTTTCAGAACTGCTCATCATTTTAATTTGTTATTTCAGTCAAAAGAGATTAATTGGAGAAAGACCAGAAAAGTTATTCCCAGTCATCTGACTGGTTTCTGCAAAGCCAAACAGCTGGAGCACTATTACCATGTAACTCATCCAGAGGGGCCATTACCATTAGTCACATTAAAGTCTGATCACACCATTAGCTTAGGCGAACTCTCAATCAACATCCATTTAATTTTTCTTTCCTGAATAATTGTTTCTCTGAAGGATGGGTGGCTGGCTCTAGCCTTGACAGAAATCTGAAGGGGATGCTCCTTCCTCATTTAATTTTCTGTTACAGGATTAAAGATATTTTGCATATTCTGGTCTGTGGTAAAGACAGATTATACAAGAGTGGGCAAAAATTAAATAATATCTTGACAATATCAAATAACCAATAGTAAGATATTGTGGGATAAATTCTGGATAGTCCTTTCACAGACCTGTACCATGTAGAGAATCTTCTCTTATACTCTTATTCTCTTAAAGCTCCAAAATTATGCTCCAAAGAGCATTTTTGCCTCTAAGAAAGAAGCTGTAAAGAAGATGGAAAACACAAATGCTGTGCAGCATTCATTGACAGGCCATGCTGCAAAAGTCAGGCGGCATTTTGGTGAGAAGAGCAAAGGCTACCACCTACATAGTAATGAACATGCATCAGAAACATTGTCCTGGCAGTAATTCTGGAGCAGAACAGTTCTGACAGAATTATTCCCCAGATCAAAAATTGACATCTACATCAGAAAGATGTAGTTTGTAGTTTGTAGCTGTGTTTAAAAGTATCTTGGTTTACACAACCAAAGTCTAATCCAGTAAGCCCTATGGGCAGTTTCTGATCTGTCCTGGAGGAATGCAATTGTTGGGTGATTTGTTGCTGGATTCTGCCCTTGGGATGAGGTAACCCTGGTCGTGTGACTGGTGTGAGGGACAAGATCTTGAAGACAAGTGCTGTGGAAAGGGACCTGGGCTCCTGGTTGGTGGCAAGCTGAACATGAGCCAACAGTGCCCTGTGAGCCAGGAGGGCCAGAGGTGTCCTGGGGGCATCAGGCACAGCATCACAGCCAGCAAGGGAGGGGATTGTCCTGCTCTGCTCTGAGCTGGGGCAGCCTCTCCTCCAGTGCTGGGGGCAGTGCTGAGTGCCACAATATAAAAAAAGACATGAAGCTATTATATAGTGTCCAAAGCTGTTGTTCTTAGGTCTGTTATGTAGTTTTCTGCTCCTGAAAATTGTGCTTTAAACTTCTTTGAAATAAATCTCTTTATTTCGAAAAGTCAAATTGGAGCCAATTTAAAATACCAGTAGAACTGGATAACTCTTTTCATTTGAATGTAAATTAACTGAAAAATGCTGTTTGGGAAGGGACAAAATTGTTTATGATCAATGTCAAGTTTGGAGAAGAGGAATATTTGGAAAAAATGATGAAAATACTTGAAAAAGTTGGAAAATTTCATTTTGAAAAGTACAGAAATTTTAAACTGTTTCTCAAAACGGTGCTTTTGAATAATAATTTTTTTTAAGTTCTGTTTGAAAAAGTAAAATATATATTTAATTCTTTCTGGCAATATTTATGCCAGAAAGAATTTCAGGAATATTTATTTATATTTATAGGAGCTGAACTCTTTAACCACCCTGTGGATTCTAAAGCTTAATTAGATTTAAACATACTCTTAGAGCTAAGCATACATTTTAGAGACATGATGGAGCATCTTTACTCTGTTAGAGCTTGGACACTGGTTTTAATGAGTGATTCTAAAAAAATAAAATTAAGAAAATATTTCAGCCTGCATTAGAATGACTTAGTGAATAAGGGCTTCAATGTGTGTCATACATACTAAGCCCTGTAAGTGGTTACTTACTATTAATGCATGCTTGATTTCTAGAAAACATATTCCTTCAATCTAGTATTCCTGTGACTGAACCTTTTTCTTTGGGTATTTCTTCTTTTCACTAGGAAGATGACCTCTCAAAAGAAATATTCTGTGTTAAAGTACTATCTGTCTGCTGCAAAGTAGATTTTGAAACAAAATATGAGCTGTTTCTTTGTTTGGGCTCTACGTTTGCTTCCAAACATTTAAAAAACTGCATTGGCTATATTTTCTATTAGAAGATTCCTATGGAAATATTTAAAAGAGTGAAAGATTTCAAGTCATAATTAATTTATCTTTCACAGCCCTTAAAACAAACATAGAGAAAATACAAACCCTTTTGTGATCTTATTTTTCTGCTCTGTGATTTCATTACTAGTCATAGAAATATTTCAAATTCATGAAGATAACAGATGACTGATTACTCACTGATGCAGCAGAATAAATCTGCTGTAACAATAATTAAAGAGTAAATGTGTTCCACACTGCCTATGCAGTGGGCATTAAATGTGTTACACGGAAGAAGCAGACACCTTATTGATTACTGGCGGCTCCCTAATAAATTAAGATAATTAATTTCTGCTGAACATCTTGCATGCAGATGTAAGTTTAAGCTTACCAAAAATGTTTTTAGAGTTCTATCTTTTTTGAAGTCATGTCCAATTAAAATAGCTGGAGGGGGGAAAAAATAAATTTTCTCAGCTGAATATCTGTATTTCTCTTACAGCTAATATGAGATTTTGTCTGGAATCAAGGACTCGTGAAATAAGACCTATGGGGAGCAACAAGTAAAAGTAGATCTCTTTATGCCCTGCTTTACATGTTTCCCAAACTCTTTAACACTTAAATTATGACCAAAGGAGACAAAAGTTCTTATAACCCCATTTGTCATAGCAATGGAAAGCTCTGTCAGGACTCGGGGACCAGCAATATGTGTGAGGATACTCAATACCCCTCCCAGCAAATGCTGGGCTCTGCAGCCCTTGGGAATAAGAGTCCTGCAGTATCCTACATCTGTGGCTTGCCTAACCCATGTGATTCCTGCAGAAAGAAAGCACAATTTCATGCAAAGGTATGCTGAAAAGACACAGATTCTTGGTCTGGTTTATTGTTTTGGTGAACTTCTCAAAGGCTGGTAGTAGTGCATGGTGTGGATACTTTTTCTCCTGATTTGCTTTGTTTTTTGTAGCTGTGGAAAACCAGATCCATGAGGAAGATCTGCTGTGTTGTGCACAAAAAAGACCTTGATGAGAAGGGAACAATAACCACATAGTCTCTGTTTACCTTAGTACAAGAGAAATGAACTCCATGCAATTCAGGATATGAGATTTTATTTTGCTCTCATCATTTTTAATATTGTCATCATCAAATATTTTGCAGATAGATTTTATGTCCACAGGTTCCTTTGCACAAATAATTTAATAACAGCCTTGATTTTCATGTCTAGAACAGCTTCCTTGAACTTACTGCTCCTGGTATTTTAAAATCATGATCCCTGCAGGAACTTAGCCAGCTAACTAGGGAATGACCTGACATTGAGGCAGTTAAAGGAAATTATCCACTTTCATATTAATTAATTTATTTATTTAATGTATGTAACTTACAAATTTTATATGCTTTGCTTCTTTCCTCTTATATAATGCTTGTAGAAGAAGTATTGTAGGGGTTACTGCTTTTGCAGCACTGTAACTACATTTGTTCATAGAATAAAATGGTCAGATCGATTTAATCATGGCAGTGAGCTTCTGTACAGGTGATCAACAGAACTTTTCAGAATGAGTGTAAGTTTGCTGTTGTAAGAGCTTTCTGAGTAGTTGTTCAGAAATTGAGCTAATACATTTAAGTACTCCAGTATTTGCCATTGCAGCCATCTTTTGTGGGTAAGTGTATTCTATATATATGAAAATTTTGTTTAGGAAAATTTCTGTTTCAGGAGAAAGTTTGGGGTTTGGAAGAGAGCTGACATCAATTCAGTGATTTGTTTGTGGCTTTAACAGTTTGCTAAGTCCTTGACATTGCTCTGAATGCTTCCTGCATGAGTACTTCAGAGGCATTTCCAGAAGATGGCAGTGAATGTCACTGTGCCTGCTCAAAACACAATTCGTCTTTGCTAAATCAAGAAATCCAGCCATCACTGTGTCTCGAGGCCTGACTGCCAGAATACACTTCAAAAACTTGGCACCAAACCTATGTTTCCTTTTGTATTTGACCTGCATTTACAAAAATGTTAGTCAAAAGATACCATCAGTTATGAAATCCACTTTCTGACAGTATTACCCGCTGAGTTTAAACATATCTAAGCCTAGAAGTACCAGATATTAATCAATTGTAATTACTATTTAGAATTAATCACTTCCCTGAATTGCTGACTTGAAAATGATTTGGAGACATTTCCCTGCACCTTTCTTGAGGTGCTGTTAACTTGATTTTTAAGATAATTTGACTTTTTGAACATAATATCTAATTCTTGTATTATCTTTACTTTCTTTTTGAATTTGTTTCATGAGGACCTAAAAACATACAAACTCAACAACAGTTTAAGTCAATATGTTGACCTCTAAAGTCTACTTCCCCATAGTTTCTTTTTGTGCTCTTTGAAGTCAGCGGGAATGGTTTACATCCCACAACGTCACCTGAAATACTTCCAGAAAACTGGACTGCTGTATAAGCAGAGTCCAGAGAACAAAATATGCTGAGCTCACCAAAGAAGCCATAAGTCAGAGTTGAGTTTGAGTACAGAGAATAACCAGTATGTATTTTAATGGATTTATTTAGCAAATATCTTTTATCCTCAGAATTTTCTATATTTTAGATGCTAGTTCACGTTTATGGTGTTTTGCTGTAATTTTTGTTGTTTGAGTTTTCAGTTCTGTTGGCTTAGGTATCTCCTTTTTCTGTTGTGTCTGAGTCTATAAGGTGTCCCTTCCTGACACTAGGTGTCACACTAAGAATGTTTCTGCTTCTGGAGAGAAACTAAATCCCAGTGAATGAGAATACACACTTCCCAGAATGTCCACTCAGTCCGAGTGCTTGAGGTCACTAGGAGGTTTTGCATTGATATTGGTGCAGCACAGTTCGTGCCATTGATGCTTATCCTGCAGTCTTTATAGAACTGCAAGACCACAAACTGCTAATCTGGCAGTTGCTTGGATGTGGTGTCCCCATTCAGCATACAAGGAACCAGCTAGGTGAAATATCATTTGCCTCCAAATGCTGCCCAGTCTTTTCCAAGACTTGGATATAGAGTTCATTAGATTTTCCAACAGAGTATTCTAGCTCCATAAATAAAAGTACAAATGAGTGTTTCTTAAAACAAAATTCAGCAGGATGCACTGTGACCATATTTGCATGCCCTAAGACCCAAAGTCAACAAACTGGTTCCTGAGCTTTGGCTGGAGAATATGCATTATTCCATACTTCATGCTGAGCCTTCAACTCGCCTGTGGACACACAGTCAGTGCCTCTTTCCTTTACAATGAATTTCATGGGGACACTTCTATGTCCATGTATGCATAAGAGGGTAGGGAGAGAGGTGGAAGTAGCCTGGTGGTAGCAGACAGGATTATTGTGCAATAATTGTGCAATGTTTAGAGAGTCAAAGTTTCCAAATATTTTGCCAGGAGCTTTCCTGTATATAACTATTTATATACGGCCTAATCTGAAGCTTGTTGAAGAACAGAAGCTTGTGCGTGGGTCCATGCCCAAAATGTTTCCAATTATGAACAAAGAGTGGGGGTGGAGAGAGAAATGCAACAGAGGACTTTAAAACTCTGTTCATTTTTCATGTGCACTTTTCTCATTTGAGTGAGCAATTTGTTCACTCAGAGACCAGGTGTCTCATGCCAGCTCATACTGATAGATGCAAGAACATTGTTTTGGAAGGTTCTGAAAGCTTTTAGAGATAAAGCCTTTACTGTTCTTCCAGCCTGTTCTTTACTGTTCTTCCTGTTCTGAGGAAAGGGTTTAAATCCTAAATACTCGCAATTCCTCTGCAACACAGAATGGAGCCAAGTTGAAAGCACTATAAAACTTGTTTACAAGGACTGAGAGTGAAAAATTGTTTCATTTAAAATTTTGCAGAGCAAGTAGGGTCTGACAGCTCAAGAACCTGATTTTTTTCCTGCCTCACAGCAGGGATAATGCATGGACCTCAGAAAGCCCTTCCACGAGCTATGCATGTGTGGGCCAGATAACAAAAACGGAAACAAGGCAGTGGACAAAATCATTTCCATTCCATTCACTTCTTTGTGAGTTTTCAATAGCACAAGGGAAGGTCTGCTCTAGTTTTTCACCCATCACTGTTTTGATGGGAAGAACAATGGTGGGACAGACAGAGCTGGTTTCCATATTCCTCTTTCTAAAGGGCAGGTAGCAAAGGGAAGGATACAGACCTCATAGGCCTGTTAATATTGTAGTGTGCTGAAACCTGTTTCCTTGGCCTCATACCTCTCCAACACATGGGAAAAATCGAAAGAGCTGATGATGGTGAAAAATTTTCAATATCAGGTTAAAAAGCACATTCTTAGTGCTTGTTTCATCCTACTGTTGCTTGGCATGAATTTGGTCTGTATTTGCACTAGCACAGATTAGATAGGTCCTGTGGAACAAAGCCTTCCCAGTAACAAGTACAATGTGGTTTCATTCATATTCCAGGATTGCTGTTATGCCCATTAGACATCTGGTTGTATGTATGATAAAAAGATAATGCTATGCAGAAAATGTCAAGTTGGTGTTCTGGACCTGTCTCATGTATTAGTGTGTATTAGCTATTCTGTCACTTATACCAACTCAGACCTAGAAAGAACATTGGTTTACAGTATTCTACATCCAAAACATTGAAAGATGATACCTAAGAATCACTGTCTTGCAAATAAGAAGGCAAAAATAAAATTTTCACTGTCCAGCTTTGTCCTTCTCCATGCAAGACATGTAATGAATGTATGCAACAGGCTTATCTGCATGCTTACAAATAATGTAAACTGTAGCATGCTCAACATATTCTGCTTCAGATCATGTAGGAAATATGCAGGAGGCTGCACAAAACATAATAGCAAGCAGAAGTGAGGAAGGAGGAGGTGGTCCTATGAGAGCCTGAGAGCAGCATTAGGACAGTTTTCCTGGCTGTTGGTGTCAATCATAGGCTTCTCATTGCCTGTGGCCTGGGGATGAGGGTTGCTTTTTTATCCCTCTAGTGCAGAACCATCAGCCATAAGATAAGAAACAGAAAAATCATATAGGGTTTTTTTCTCCTCAGCAAACCACACGACCCTTTCCAGGCAAAGACAGCAATTCTGCAGGCCATCTTTCTCAGACCAGGATTCAGCTGGAGGAAATTTTGACAAAGTTGCCAGGGCAGGATATGAAGGGAGAAATCTGATGCCTGCTAGTTCTCTTACCTTATACTGTTTTCTAGTCTCAATGAAGAACAAAAAAGAAGTGCATGCATATGATAGAACTGTGTGTTTAAGTTCTAGCTCTTTACCCTCAATAACTGTACAGACTTTAAGATATGTCAAATGTGTTCTTATCTCAAAGAATCACAGAATCATCAAGGTTGGAAGAGACCTTCAAGATGATCTAGTCCAACCATCAGTGAGATTGTGGTGATTCTACCACCTCCCTGAGCGAGTTATTCCAATGCCTAACCATTCTTGAAGTGATTTTTTTTCTAATATCTAATCTGAACTTCCCCTGCTGAAATTTAAAATCATTTCCTCTTGTCCTTTCACTTGAGATTTGGCAGAAGAGGCCAACACACATCTCTACAGTCTCCTTTCAGGGTACTGTAGAGAGCAATGAAGTCTTCCTAAGCCTCCTTTTCTCCAGGTTAAACAGCCCCGGCTCCCTCAGCTCTTCCTCAAAAGTTTTGTGCTCCCGACCCCTCACTAGATCCACTGCCCTTCTCTGACACTCAAGCACCTACATGCCCTTGTAGTGAGGGCTCTAAAACTGAACTCAGGATTTGCAGTGTGTGTGCTGGGTACAGGGGAACAATCACAGCCCTGATCCTGATGGCCACACTATTCTTTATGCAGCTGCTCATATCCAGTCAGAGGTAGACAAGAATCCCCAAGTCCCTTTCCACTAAGTTCTCAAATCACTCTTCCCCAAGTCTGCAGAGCTGTTTGGGGTTGTTGTGGCCCAGGAGCAGGATCTGGCTGTTCCTTGTTGAACACCATGTAGTTTACCTCAATTCATTGATCTGGCCTGTCCAGATCTCTCTGCAGAGCCTTTCTACCCTCCAGCACATCCATACTCCTACCTAGCTTGGTATCATCTGTGAATTTACAGATATACACTCCCCTTGTCCAGATCATCACTAAGACGTTAAACAGGACCATGCCCAATACTGAGCCCTGGAGAACATCATTACTGATTAGACATAAAACTCTAATATGCCTGTAGTGCCCCACTATGACCTTGCTGACCATCACATTTATTTATATCATCCCAGGTTACTAATCCTCTGAAATCCACTGAAGCCCTACTGTGGGGAGGATCTCTATTAGACACTCTTTGATATGCCTTTGGAAAAAGAAGAGCCTCCTTAAAGAAAATAATTTTGTGTGTGTGTCCAAGATCTTACTGCTGTATTCAGTCTGTTTCTTTTGCATTTATGAGCACCACCTACCCCCAGGCAGCTGCACAAAATTCTTCACAGTCTAGTTTCTTTTTGATGATTTGGTTTCCTTTTAATAGCTGTCTAGAGGCAAATGCTTCTCAAACCGTTGAGTCTGAACAAAAACCCTACAACATTTAGAACAATTTGAATACTAAATGTTTGGCTTGGATCCATTTCTGTATTTCACTCTAGAGCCCTTCTTCTTTATTACTAGCACATTAGGTATAATATTTCCATTGTGCTTCTTATGGTACCTACTCTCACCTGTACAAAAACACTAAAAAAATTGTATGATGCTCGGAGCACCATTGCTGCCACCAGTGCAAAACAGAAACCCAAACTGAGCACCTCAGCTTCTTTCTGCTGATCCATTCTGACCACTTTTAGTTTGTTTTTTGAGGTGTTAAATTCTCCTCATATTAAAAATGTAGGAAAGTTAAATATTATCTAAGGAGCAGTGTCTGGGACCAGTGCAGCACATAATGAGAGCAAACAGGGTATTTCTTTTGTGTGGCTCTCAGCAAAGCTGACTCAACTCTTGTTTCTCTTTGTGTTTCTTAACCTACCAACACAAATCCAGTGTCAGTGATGTTTTTGGTGACTGACGCTGTAGGTCCTTGCTTCTTGTTACAGTTTGCTCATTTTGTAACTCAACATTTGCATTGTGAAAACATCAAAACTTATGAATTGAACTGTCTCCAGAGAACACTGGGGGCCAGTGCAAATCTGCATACATGACTCTCACATAGGAGATTGAGACAATCAAGTTTCTATCTTCTACCACACTTCCAGCGTATTTCCATGATAAGAAGAAAGGAGAATAACCTGATAAGGAAAACAATTCTCTCATGTCTGCTTCCTTGCATGGCTCCAAAGGACAGATCTGTAAGTATTGTCTCACATAATGCTTTATTATTTCACTACAGGCTGACCTGCACTAGTAAGTGCAGGACTGTTAGGCAAAGTTAGTACATGTGAATTGTTCTACCTGTCTCATATCCTCTGAAAGTTTTGTAAAGTCCTGAAGAATATGTGGTGGCTTTGCATGCTGACACCCTTATTCTGCTAAGGAAAGGACTCCAAAAGGACATCTGTGTATATAGAATGCTGGATACCACTGTGGGATCATAACTTATGGCTTTACAATAGAAATGAAAGTTAAAGAAAGGAAAGAGAGATAACGGAATCTTCTCAAAACATATTAAATTTTAATTCACTGCCAATTATGAAGCTGTTGTCTCCCTAAGAAAATATTTGAGTGAAATTCCCCTCAGTGAAGAACATAGCAAGCAGTATGTGAAAGACAAAGCATGATATTCTGAATACATGAAAATTTGATAATTAGCAGTTTTGCAACTTGGATTAAAATTAAATGTTCAGATTAAGTTGAAGCTCAATTTTCATTCACATTAATTTGGGGCTTCAATTTTGTAATGACAAAAAGTGGGACAAACCATCCTTATGTAAACATCTATTTCAGAATACCATTTAATTCCATCTGCAGATACATTGCATTGCTTTGAATTTAAAACAACAACAAAAACTATGTCATACAGCTGGCTATTTAATTGTCCCTAACAATTTTCCTGGGTTTTTTTTTAGCCGTATTGCTCTGTTTCTTGCTACAATTCATCTCTTTTAGCAAGATCACTCTTCTGCTCTTTATAGTACCAATAATTTCCCCATCTAATATCTCCTCCTCTTTCAGCCTTCCAGAGAACTCTTTTTGCTTCTTATTTAGCTGTAAAATAAAAGCTTCAGTTTGATCAACCAGTTTTGTGGTCCCTGACCTACTGCCTGTTATATTTCAAGCAGCAGCATCTTAGAGATGCATTTGTTTTGATCACCTGAGAAATGTTCAGAACTGTGTATGCTCAGTCTCTAGAAACACTTTGAAATGTGGGTACATGAATATTTTCCCTTCTGGCTTGGAACATTTCCAGGCTGCCAATTTTTAAAGTACTCAACAAACCAGTTGGAAGAAACAGATGATCTTTTTTGCCATTAACTTTCTCATGTGATTTGGCAGAGTCGCCATGAATGAAAAGGAAGTGTAGAAACAGGAGGACAGATTGCCTTCATTTTAGAATCTGAGGATTGTGGCATAAGAAGACATCATCTTTTTCTTTTGGATTTTTTACTATTTCTTTTACCTACTCAAGTGTGCTTGGAAAAGTGTTCCCATTTTGGTGTTTTTTGCAGTCTTTTTAAATTAAGCACATAAGTGCACATAAAAACCTTGTAGAAAACCCAGAGCAGCACTTTTATGTAGCCCTACTGCTGGATGGCAAACTGCCACCTCCTGCCCCTCACTCATCCTCTCTGACTAATCATTTTGGCACTGCCTTACTTCTATACAAGACTTAATTATTTAAAAGACAACATTCTCATTTTTGGATTTAATTTTTCTATGTTTGTAATTTTTCTGCAAATGCTTTCATTAACTTTGCTTAGGGTATATACTGATCAAGTCTGTATCTGTTATTTATTGGTTGTTTCTTTACTGGCACCATATGTTGTGCATAGTTTTCTGTTGCTTTGACCTTGAAGTCTGGCATTTTAGAGACTTCCAGTTTGATTTCTCCACCTAGTCATAGGAATCTGTGGATACCTCCCCCAAATTTTTTGCCCGGTTCTACTGTGGCAAGACTTATGCAAACCAATTCTATAGCATAGGTAACAGAAACACTGGCATTTCGAGGAAATACATGACTTGGTATTATGTGCTGTGGGAATATTGTAATAATTATATTTCTGAAATGAAAGAGGAGAAAGGTTTGGAAGGTAGCAACGCTCTATAATGCTTATTTCAAACCTAAGATTACGAATAGCGGCACCTGCACTGCCTTATAAGCACACCCACTTTATAGTCATGAGACCACTTTTTCTGACCTTTCCACATCTGGGATGTTGCATTGGGATAGTGTGGTAAGGTTTTGCTAGTGGTGGGCCTTTAGGAGCAGTTTCTATGAGAAACTTCCAGAAGCTTCTCCCACATCTGACAAGCCAATGTCAGAAGGCTCTGAGACAGACTTCTCACTAAGTCAGGCTGAACCCATCAGCGATTGTGAGAACACCTCTGAAATAACTTTTTTAAGAAGGGAAAACAAACTACTGCACAGAAGCAACTGCAGCCAGAGAGAGGAGAGAGAATACGTGAGAGAAACAACTCAGCAGACCTCAGAGGGCCAGTGAAGAAGGAGGAGGTTCTCCAGGCACCGCAGCACAGATTCCCCTGCAGTGCGTGGTGCAGCCAGTGGGGAGGCAGCTGCGTCCCTGTAGCCCATGGAAGTCCATAGAGGAGAGAATAGACTTCTGCAGCCTGTGGAGGAGCTATGCACTGGAGCAGGTGGGGGCCCAAAGGAGGCTGTGACCCCATGGGAAGCCCATGCTGCAGCAGACTCCTGGCAGGACCCGTGGAAAGAGAAGCCCAGGCTGGTGCAGGTTTGCTGGCAGGACTTGTGACCCCTTGGGAAACCTAGGCTGGATTAGCCTGTTCCTGAAGGACTGCAGCCATGGAAGGGGTCTATCATGGAGCAGTTCTGGAAGAACTGTAAGCTGTGGGAAGGATGGACTCACATTGGAGAGGTTTGTGGAGGACTGTATCCTGTGAGACGGACTCCACGCTGGCACAAGGAAAGGAGTCCTGCCCCTGAGGAGGAGTAGCCAGAACTACCTTGGAAAGAAGTAGGGAAAAGACAGTACCAGTGCACCTCTTCTTCCATTATATGAGTTAGAGTACATAACTTCCTTCATTGTTATGTTGACTGCACAGTAACACAAAAACAGTATGCTGGGAAGTAGAATTTTTCTCTGTCCCAGAGAACAATCCTACCTGAAACTCTTGCTGAAAAGTCTGTTTCATTTCCTTCATGGACCAGCACCAAATCAGTGCTTTTTCAGAGCCTCAGCTTTCTAAAACAATGTTTTATTCTCATCTGCACTTCCAAAGTCATTCAACAATACTTCATTTTTGAGCCCGAGCATACTTACGTATGAGTGTAGTTATTGGCAGACATAAAGATTGAAATTCAGTATTTACTTGGCAAATGAGGGAAACATGAACTTGCACTCTTACAGTGGATGAAGTGTTCTATAGTTGGAGGGATCATCTTTTGTCTTCATAGAGTATTTTACTCACAGTGTCTTTGCAAGTACCTGCCAACAGTTTGGCACAATGCAGTTTTCTGCTTTTCAGCTGCTTAGTCAGGTGTAATCTGTATCTAGTACAGGAGCAATGGATGTTGTCACAGGTGAAGCAAAACTGAAATCATTTCCAGCTCTTAGGCAGTTGTCTGTGTAGGTATGTTTACATGGAATTCACCAATATCAGCCTTGTTTTTACTTTGGATGATCCTGGATGTTTAAGCTTCCAATGAAAGTAGTTCTTCCCGCTTACACTGAAGTTTTGTACCTAGTGCAATTAGGGAATGGTTGTGACAGATTCTAGTTTTCATTCCTTTGCATACCTAAATATCCTCCACTGACTTTTTCTTCAATTTGTTTGTTGATTTAAGCCTTTAATTTTGCTCTGACACAGAAGTGTGTTAGAAGCAACTTCAAAAGTTATAATTAGGTTAATAACTGGTAAAGCATTTGTTGTGGATGTGATCTCCCAGCCTTTGAAATGGATCATGGGGATTTTCTTATTCAGAGGTATATCTTTACTTCATGTATTTGTCTTCCACAAACGAATCTTTTTGAGACCCTGGAAACTTTTGGTATCCACGATGTCCTAAAACAAGAATTTTGACTGTATATAATGGTCTGAAGCTTCTTCCCTGGGTTTGAGTAGATGGTTTGCACCTTCTCTGCACCTGTAGTGATTTCATAGATCTTTGTCATAGTCCTCCCAGTTATCTTCTTTCCAGTTTAAGGCATTTAGTTTAAGTTAATTCTTCCTTGCCTGTCATCTTTACTACTGTTGCCAATGATGCTACCATATTACACATCATTACATCTTTTTAGTTTCTTTCCTATTTGTCACCAAATTATTGGTCATTTTGCTTATCTTTGTTTCTTACTATTGTAAGGCACTGAGTTGACATTTTTACATAACTATTTACTGTAACCTTGAGATTCTGCTTCTGAGTGGTATCAGCCAATTGGGAGCTTCACATTCACTTTATAAAGTTAGAATTGTCAGGTTTTTCCTGACATTACTTCACATTTGTCTTTACTGAATTTCATTTGGCATTTTATTTCACAGTATTTTGAAGTACTGCTGCATCTCTTCTTAATCAGCCTTCATTTTTGCTTCTGTGAGTGATTTAAATTTTATCACTTTGATATTCATGATCATTTATGAATAAGACAAATCATATCAACTTGAGTATATGTCCTCTACAGAGACTCCATTGGTGACTCCTTTCTTTTGTGAAAATTAACCATTTGCTGTTTCCTTTGGTCAGCCAGTTAGCTTCCCTTTATCCCAAAGCAGCTTTTTTTTTTTTCCTGGGAGATCTTCAAGGGGTCTTCATGACATTTTTTATGGAGATTTTTTCTGGAATTCACAAGATTCACATTCACTTCTTGACTCCTTCACAGAACTGGCACAGATATGTGAAACATTACTTATCTTCATAAAAGTCATATCAGCTCTTCTCAAATGTTTTGTAGTATTGACTCCCCACCATATGCAGCAAACTAGGTCCCAAGCACTCCAAAGAAAATATGTTGAAAATAATGTAATGGTAATATCATGATACTATATAAATTATGCGATGTTTTTAAACTTAACAGAAGAGAATAAAATGCAATATTAAATTTTTGACATGTTTTAAAATTTTAAGAAACCCTGGAATGGTAGGTGCTAAATATTATTCAAAAAGCAGAGTTAAGTTGCAAATAAATGAGACTGTCACATTTACAGATCTCAGTGAAGTTGGTACTATAGGGATGCTACCTGGGGCATCTCATCACCAGTATAAGACTTCTTTAATACAAATTAGCCAAGCAGATGAAATTTTTTGTAATTAGTTTATTTTCTTGCTGATATCTGTCTCCTTAGATTCTTCTGCATTTTTGCCTGTGTATGTTAAACCCTTAACTTACAAGCCATAATACAAGCATTCAGAAATGTATCTGAAAGGTCTACAAAAGTCAATCTGTGTTACTGCACCTCCTTTATCAGTCTTCGTATATTTTTTCTGCTTATTGTTTGGCCTAGAAGCAATCTGCTCTGTGCCTTTGCAGTGTGTGGCATAATGGGGTCATGGTCTTTGAGCAGAGTTTCAAGATACATTGATTCTGGTCACTACTCCACTGTTTTGTGCAGTATAGTATTATTACTCTGATATTTCTTGGATACTTCCTGGAAGCAATCACTGAGGCAATTTTAATGCAGAGGTTGCATCCTACAGTGTTTATTTCAGTTAGTAGTTCAGCTCTAGTTAAGTTCCTTCAGCCCTAACTTAACTAGCTAGTTAAGTTCCTTTAGCTCTGGTCCTGTTACTATCCATTATGTCAATCTGGCCAAAAATGTTTTCAGCTCACACTTCAATTTGAGACAGGACTGTGGCGCATCTGTTGTCATGTTTCAGTGTGGGACTCTGCCTGGATACTGAAGTGAGTCCTGCATGCCAAAGAGGGATGCGAAATATTAACCTAAATTTCTGCTGTGGCCTGAATTTGTGTGCTTCATATTTCTTCATCACCTATTAGCCTTACAGACTATCTGGTCAGCTTCCTCTTCCTTGTGTATTTGAACAAGATTTCTTTTTAGTTTCAAAGCTTTTTGAGAAATAGTCATAAGATTTTTATTGGCCTGCCTTAAGGAATTTTTTACATTTAACATGTCAGATTTTGTTATTTTCTATTTTCCTTGTTTGGAAGTACTGTCAGGTCTTTTCAAGAAAGCCATCTCAATCTAATAGGTTTCCTTGGTGAAATGTTTAATCTTACTAGCCTTTTCCGGGCATTTGAGGGGAAAGAAGATGAGGAAGGAAGGTTTTAGTAGATGCTGAAGGGAGGTTTATTGTTTATACTTACTGCTTTAAGAATGCACAATTCATTTTGTGACATCATTAAGCAACATTTAGAATGCATATTATTATCAAAGAGGAAAAAAAATTACTGGACTTTCTCAACATGTGTTAGGGTTTTAGCCCTCATCCCCACAAGTGAATATTATGTAGAGAATGCCATTTAAAGTTTCCACTTCAGGATTCAATGGATCAGGAGACAGCCTAAAATATCCCCAGGACTTCTGCATGTGAAAGGAAAAGACAAACAGTCCCTTTCAGAAGCCAGTGCAAAATCTTGCTTTCTCTATGGTAGTTCTGTCCTGTAGTGTTGTGACAATCTGCCAAGCTGTGCCAGATGTCCGAGCTGCTTCTTCAGTTTCCCAGTGAAGACAGGATCCATGATGCTAATGTGCAGTTATTTACGTGCCTACTTCACACCTGAAAGCTGGCCAAATGAAATGAAAGCCAATTCTTCTTTCTAGACGCTGCTCAAAATGTGTATTTGCTTTGCAGGAAGAAATTTGGCAATGAGCTTGTGCTATTTTACCTCAGGTGCAAAGACACTGGCAAAGGGCTTTACTTTTACTGTGTGTGTGTACAGCAGCAAACACAGTAGGGTCCTGATTTATGGCCGATACTCTTAGTTACTGTTGTTGGGTGAATAATAGAATAAATAATTGATTGTAGCAGGAACTATGGCAGGGGGCATTGACAACTGCTTGTATAATTTCCCACACTTGTACCTGAGTATAACTACAAAGAACAGTAAGAGGGAAGGCTCATTTACAAGCTAAGGATAGCAAGTGAGAAGGCTCTATAGCCTCTCACCCCAGCTGTTTTGCCACTGGCTGTAACATTTTTCTCCTTCTCCAATCTCTCTTCACTCATCTTTCAATTCACCTTGAAAGGCCCCAAGGATTATATATGGCAAATGCTACCAGCTCTCTACGCTGGCAGTGGTGATACTAATAGATGAGCACTGTTACAGCTGCTGCCATCAGCAACAAAAATCCATGTTCTGATCTCCTAAGTCTTACGTGTTCCCACAACACTGCTGCACGCTAAAATATAGCTTGATTTGATTTTTCTTCTCTGCACCTGCTTATTTTTCTGATAGGTAGCAGGGGATAGGAGTGAGAAATGATCCTCCTTACTGCTGGAGAAGAGAAACCCCCATCAATACAATTTTTTGCTAGTTAAATGCTTGTACGTTTACCTAAATGGAAAGAATGAGCCCGTACATACTGAAATTCTACCATCAAACATGGAACAATAACTATCATACGTTTACTGCAGCTTGTCATGATTTTCATTGCTCCCATAATCTATAGAAGGATTTTGTTACCTGCCCAAGAGAAAATGGCGAGTCATTACTCAAGATGCTGCATGTGCTAAAGGGAAAGGAAATTGAATAAGTAAATAACTGGCTTTTAAGGAAGCTGCCAAAAACAGAGAAGTAAAGAATTTAGAATGTTGTATGGGAAATAATATTCCTGAAACTGAAAGTGGTTTTCAAGGGGGAAAAGATAAGAAAATAATTATGTAAATATTGAATTAGTTAATCTGCATATAAATGACATAAACATGATTTTTCCGAGATAATTCAAAAGTGTTTTGAATTTTTAAATTTATGTGATTATAGTCTTCTTTTTTCCTTTTTTATTTTCCTCAATTTCATCTTGAGGAAATTTTTCAATTTAATCTTTCTTTAATCAGGAAATATTTTTTGGTTCTCAGTGGTTCTCTCACACTGACTCAGTTTCTGTCAGAATGTGGCTTGGCAAATTTGAACAGCTGTGAGTGGAAGAATTCCCCCTTGTTTGTGCATACAAGTCTTGACAACTTTTAATTAAATGTGTTTGTATATGAGCTCTCATAACGGACTTCTGATACATAATTGGGGCCCCTTGACAGTCCTGTAATAAACTCAGGAATATTTGAAATTATTTAGTGATTTCAGAAGATACAATGTAACAATTGGTAGAGCACACCATAGCTTGTCCCTTGCTATGTGACTGCTTTGCATTTCTAGGCTTGAAAATTTAGGCTGTATGTCAATCTCCCAACAAGTTTGTTATTAAAAATGAGACTCCAGATATAACTTGAATGAGATTTGAAGAATGAGTTTGGCTGTGGATCAGCTATTTAGCTTTTTCATGAACAGCAAAAGAACAAATTAATACAAATTTTACACTTGTAATTATGGTGTGCTCTATTTACTTGGGAAGCAACCCTTTGAAAATAGTGCAGTCACTGATGAACTTTCTCAGCGTTGCAGTTGTCTGGCTTTGGGCTTGCATGCAGCTTTGTTTCCAGGTGTAGTGGCCAGAGACAAACCATTACACGTATGGGTACCTCCAGCAAGTGCACCAGGGGAAGCACTATAAAGAGTGGCAACTGTAGAACTCAACATGCTTGCTTGTACTTAGGGAGAAGCAGTAGGATGAAGCTCATTGAAATATGTCAAGCAGAGAACTCTTGCAGGTAAATCCAAAGCTACATGGGATGTAAAAATTTCTTTTCTAATTTCAAGACACCATTTTCATAGCTATAAAATCTGATACTCCATTGCTAATCATCATTACTATAGACTGTCTTTAAAATAGGACAAATACCATACCATATTACAATGGTCCAAAATTATGGGCACTTTAGAGGCTTGAGAATATATGAATGTTAGGGGGGTTGTTGACGCTACAGTGGGGATCTCCAGGTCTTCAAGGAGACATGAGCAGTTGTTGGTTGCTAAAAAGATATTTATTGTATAAAAGCATCAGTCCTGAAGGCAAAGAGTTCAGAGAGTTAAAGTCCTTGCAGAGAGGTTTCGGCATAAATTCCTGAATTCTGAGCAGCAGCTCTCTGGTGTAAAGTCCCAGTGTTCTGGGCAGCAGCAGCTCAGCGTGGAGCTCCAATGGCCTGGGCAGCTGCAGCTTCCTGGTGCAGAGTTCCATTGTCCCAGGCCACAGAACCTGCTACTGGTGATGATGGTGCTGCTGCTCCTCTTCTTCAGGGGTGTGTGGTGTTTCTGTGTGTCTGTGTGTGTGTGCATGACTTCTGAGTGAGATCTCCAATACAGGGGATTAAATTCATAAATCATCCAATCAGCTAAAAACACAATTCTAAACCAAAACTTTCTGCACCAATCGAAGCTCAATTCTAACATGCGAAGGCAATGTCAGTCCTTCCCTAAATCCTACATACAGAGCATTATCTGTTAACATAAATAATCCTATCTGTTCTATCTAAGAATGCAAGCTATATTTTTATTATGTCTAGGGCTAAGTTGAATCTGTGAAGCATATCAGTGAACTTTAAACTGAGTGATAGGGCTTTTTCACTAGCTAACAGGGACTCTTAAGGCATTTAAGCTATACTAGAACTTACTTAAAACCAAAATCTACACTCTTACTTCATGTCTATCTGGTTTAATATATTTTAGTTCTTTTCTCTCTCTGAGGGACTCATAGCGATTTTATTTTGGATTCCAACAGGGGATAAAGATAGAAATATGTAAAAAAAGATAATGTGAATTTGTTTAGTCATTTAAACCAGAAACATATTATCAGAATTGATTTAATTTAAAGCCCTTCATTTTTGCTTCTTTTCTGCTTTGTGTTACCATTCATTACTTTATTATGCCTCTTCATGATGCTTCTGATTATGATTTTTTGTCTTAAGGAGAGAAGACAGATGGAGTAGCTATAGACCTATTGTATTGCCCTTTGAAATCAAATTATGTATTTGGGGTTTTCTGGAATATCCTCCTTTCTCAAATGATACTCTTCTGTATTCAGGAGTAGTTTCAAGAGACATATTCTGTTAAAAATGAGCTAGAAACTGTTGTAAAATAATTGTTAAGCATGTACTGTTAGTTATTGGTTTGTTATTTGTATTTGTTATTTGTACTGTTATTATATTGTAAAAGGGTTTAAAAGGGTAGCTATAAGAAATGATGTACTACACATAAGAAAATCACTGCCCCTCAGCCAAACCGGCCAGAATAAACATAACAAAAGCGAATCCCCAACCCCCAGCAAAAACAGCCAGCCTAAACAAAAGCTATGATGACCAATCGAGCGCCTTAAACCTTCATGCAAATGAAAGGATCCAAACAAGAAACCAACCTAAAAGGACGAAAACCAGGATAAAAAGAGGCCTCTGAACCGTGCCGTGCCGCTCCACCTGGAACACCGAGGACGAGACACCGCTGCTGAGAGGAGCCAAGCGCCGCTGCTGCAGCATCCTTGACAGGAGCGCTCCTGCCTGGCCCCTGGGCCCCCATGCTTTGGACTTTTTCTTTTTACAATAAATGCTGAAATCACGCTTAGTACCGGGACTCTGGCCCCGTTTTTAACATATACCTCCTATTAGTTTTGGGGTCTTTTTTCATTTCAAAATGCATTTCCAGAAAATGCTTGTACCTATGTTACAACTGTAATGTAGCCATTGTGTGGTTGTAGCTAGACAATGTTCAAGTCTAAAACTAGGTGTAATTTATCAGCTTTGCATTGAAACAAGTTAATAAACCAGTTGAATCACTACATGTCCTTTCCCAGACCCCCCACTCTTCTCTGTGTGCATTCTCTTTTATATTGTTTTAAAATTGGTCTCCTTGTTGCAGCACTATCTTTTGCCTTTTCTACATATAATTCTTTCTTCTGTCAAACCTGTTTCTTCCATAAATTATTCCTGCATTGCTCTTCTTGACTGTCATCTTCCTTCATTTATCTGTGCCAGATCCAGTCTGTGTCTTGCAGGACTTACACACCTTAGATTTTGAGCTGTTTAAGGATAGAAAGATCTCATGCAGTTTAAAGCCAGTGAAGGTCCTTCTCACAAAAGTAATTATATATAAACAAATTTACTGACTGTTTAATAAATGTACAAACATAGTAAGGAGATAAAGCTGATGACCAATACATCTTTTCTATCTCTAACTTTTATTAATGAACCATAAAAAATGCACTACTCATTAAGTCTTAATGCTTAATCATGCTAGTGTCGTTAAACAGAAATTGTATATGCTCCATCTGGATTATTACAGAGTACAAGAGAAAGGCTAAATAAATTCTACATTTAATTTACTCTTTTTCTTAGCACAATAAAGTAAATTAAAATCAATGATTGATTGTCCTTGGAACATTATAATCAGAGCTGAATACATAAACAATGCACCAAATGAATGCTGTTTAATCAAATTTTTCTTATGTGTGTCTCAGTCAGTATATCATGAGTCAATAGATGCCATTTATTTTATTCCAAACAGAAAAAGAAATGCCTCTATTCAGTTTTACTGTTTCTCCCACTTTGATTTTCTTTGAATTTTTTTAATTTAAGAAAATATATACAAATATTTTGAAATGTTTAGAAACATCTGGCACTATACACAACTTTTAGCAATATATTAACTAGGCTTAGTGCAGTGCAGGACATCTACCTTCATACAATAAAACATACATATTATGAGGGACTTGGAAAGGCTTTTTCTCAATACCCAAGAGTGTAAAGCTAATTATCCTTCCACCAGATGTTTGGGCATGCTTGGTTTGGGGTTTTTGCAATGGAAAAAGGGATTTCTTTTGACTTTTATTTTAAAATAGGCTTTGTTCTCTTTTTAAGGCAATATATTAGTTCCTTTCTGTTCACTATGTCAAGGCCTTCTTGTCATGTGTGTGTCTTGTGCTAGCCTTCAGTGAACTGTACCCTTGCATGGTTTTTCATGCCTGTACCAAGCTGCTGGTGTTCATGGGAATTACTGGTATGAAAAGCTAATTCTACATGTGGGTTTCAGGAAATGCTATGTATTGATCTTTGCATGTGCATTTTATACATTAATTCAAATAAAAATGATATGTGCATTGCAAAAGTGAACAGAAGAGGCATGATTTATAGCCCTGAAGTAAACTGATTTGGAAATGGATAAATAAATTTCACAGAGGTAAACTTGGTTGTGTGGATTTTAACTTGTTGGTTTAGGAGGAGTACTTTTAATCAAGCAGATATTCATGCATGTCAGATGTTTGAGGCTTTCTTCTCAGCCAACTAATACTGAAGTAGGGGAATGGAGGGATGGGTGCCCTGTCGGACTTGACAGTACTTGAAGACCAGTAACTTGAACTAGAAGCTAAATGTCTTTCAGTGCAAAGTAATCCTAGGGAAGAAAATTCAGAAAGATAATGGAGAAGTGAGAATATAGACACTATGAAATCAGAGCTAAATAGAATTTACATTTGATGGTGTGTTTGGGCCTGTATGTAATGAACTCCTTTTTTTCTTTTTTTAAATTTTTTATTTCAGTTGCTTGATACCTTTTCAGCAGTATTAAGTATTTGCTCTGATGTGATTTCTGAAGCTGAGCTGGCCTGCAGCTAACATTGGTGAAGCTGGAGGACCTATCTGACTATTTTCAGTTGGAATACATTGTGGCGAATGAATACTTTGTGAAATAGGTCATATATAGGGAAAGGAAGGGTAGGAAAGGGGATAGAGTCAGCCATTTAGACTATTCAAAATTTAGCTAATAGCCAGTGCTTTAGCTAAGTTTCGACTACCTGTCATATCTTTGAGATATGCTGGTTTTGCAGACATTCAATATCCTATATTGCAGCTTCTGTTTCAGAATAATGAAACATTTTGCACCATGAAGTTATTATGCACATGGTTATACTCCACAGTCCTGTTGTGTAATGTGCTTCATCTCTGCGCTTCCTGGAAACTAGTGTAAAGTCAGGTTTCAGTCTCATAATAAGAAGGGTGAGGACTTAGAGGCTACAGGGTCTTAGAGGTCAACTAGGGTCCCCTTATGCCATTGCAATCATTAAAATTCAGTGTAAGTGGGAGCAATCTAAAACATTCTCTTTTGCTCTGCAGTCAAATTTGAATTTAGCTTTCTCAGGCTAGTGGCATGAAGACAGCAGACAAATGGTGGAGAGTTGTTCCTCCTTTCCTCTTAAGTGTTCATCACACAGCTGACAATTCATTTCCCATTTCTGAGCATGCTGCCTCCTAGTATTGTGCATATAAAGTTGGGTTCCTGGGATTTCAAACATCCATAATTATGCACTTAAAATGTATTGTTTCCAGATGGTAATGCAACCAGTTATTTCAAACAATGAAAAATTCGGTGATTTAATTGTTTGTAACAGATGAGTAGAAAAGCGGAAGGAATAGAAACATGTAAAAAGAATGCTACATGAAGCCATCAGTAGATTTTAAATACAAAGAATTTTCTAGAAATGTGGGTCCATAGCCTTAAAAAAATCATCTCATGCAATACAGACCTGAGGTAATCAAGATGTAGAAGTTTGTAATAATTTCAAACACTTCTCATGTATACAGATGTGATTAAAAGCTGCACAAACAAAGGAAACTGCACATTTTTCTTTTTGAGTGAAAAATTTGGTTCTAATGGTGGGGAATGAGGAGAAATTTTTCAGTTTCATTGTTTCCTGCAGCATATTGACTGCAGAAAGAAAACCTTGAACTACGTATTTCATGAACCTAGAATCACCATCAGTATGAGCAAACACATAGGGAATACATCTCTTCATCAGTTCTTGTCAGTAAATTCTTTCAGCCCAATGTGACAATCCAGCAATATGATTTTGCAAGTGTAAGGAATGCTGCTCAGATCCATGGACTGGTAACACACTGCTTCTCTAGGATCTAAAGGTGTTTAGCTGCCTCAGAAAAATATTCTCTTAATAACATACAGTGGTAATTAAGACAATAAGGTCATCCTGCATTATGAATTCTCACTTTTCCCTAGTGCTGGTCACTTGCAGAAGCAGTGAGAACATTTCCCTTCTTCCTGTTTTTCACTTTCTTGGAAACATAGTGATGTGAGCAGGCTACAGGTCAGTGCACCCTCCTTGGAATCCTTTGGTGAATCTTTTAGCGGTCCTGTGCCACTGCAGCAGAATTTCTCTCAACATGGTGGGCTTCTTGCCAGGAGACTGGCTCAGGTGAGCACACATCTCATCCTGAATCACATTGCATGGGATTCCTGTACTCTTGACTAAAAAAGTTGCATAGTGGAAGTGACTTTTTGTTCGTGTGAAAGATACTTCATGTTCATGGAAAAAGATGAGGTAATTGCATGCTTTAAGCACCTCTTTAACAAGCTATGTAGCTTGTCCTGCCCAGAGAGACCTAGGAAGTGAACTTTCTGTGCAATGTTACATGATCAGATAGCTATCAAGTGCTTTGTGTATTCTAAATCACAAGCTATTTCTCATTTCCATCAAATACATGTTTTAAGCTGTCACTTAGCAAGTGTTCCAATATATATAAACAATAAAGAGAATATTTTTCTTTTACTGAAAGGTATTTACTTCTTCTGGTTTTCTTTGTTAGAGGGCATATTTGTGGAACAAGGAAAGTTGTGCAGCTGAAGACCCCACACCTTGCTCAGAGCAGAAGCAGCCTGAAGGTGTAAACATTCACTGCTATGTCATTTTTATGGTAATTTTAAATGACATATATAGGCTCAGGACTGTACCAACAAATAAGAGCCCCTGGGACAGATAAGAGAGTCTCAGATCAGGGATGATCTGACTACACTCCCTTTTCAGGCAGAGAAGAAACTAGATGCCAGGAGAGCAATGGTATAAGACATGCAATGCCAGTTGCCTGTATTGATTGGCTACCTTGGCTTTAGAGTTGCTCTGTGTCGGCAGCACAGTGCTACCCAGCTGCAGCACAAATCTGAATTTGGTCTTCACATCACTCAAGCTGCATGACTGATTGCTCCAATGTTGGCTTTTAAACTATTTACTACACAAGCCCTAATTACCAATGAATACCCTGGCCACTGTAACAGTGTGGGATTTGATTGCCATGTTCAAGCCTCCCACCCAGCATAGCTTGCTCTGCTTCAGTTCTGTTAGAATAAGCAGAAATAACCTAACAGAGTTGGGATGGGATGCTTTAACACTGCAGTTCTGCAAGCAGTATAGCACTGCTGCCAAAAAGAACAGCTCTGCCCTTTCTCTGTTCCCAAATACTTCTCTTGTCCCTTTGTTCCTCCCTGCCTGCTGCCAGTATAAGTATTTGCTTTGCCAAGCAATGAGCTAAATCAGAGAATGGGTCCGCTTCAAAGTTCACTTGAAAGAAAAAATAGTCATGATTAATTTTAATCCAAACTAATTCAAACTGTTTTGCTGCTCAGTAATGAGAATGCCTTTGTCAGCCTAAAGCAGAGGGCAACTGAGAGGGCAGCAGTTTGTATTTAGAGGCAGATGAAGGGCAAGGCTGCTGTTCTTGGCTTACACTTCTCAGAAATGTGGTATGAATGTGATCCTGTTCTCAAATGCCCTTAAAATGACATGGTTATTCTGTTCTTATTACTCTACTTCTCTCAATCCTCACTTAAGGTCTTTTTAAAAGTATTCATTAAGGTGTTTTTATTGGCCCTTGTCATCTGAAGTTTAATTTGGAGTACAAAGTGCTTTTCTTCCTGGTTTAATCCTATCAATGTTCAATAACAGAAACAGGTCTATTGGCAATACCTAACACAGAAAATATACTTTGCATAGAACTCCCTTGCCAGAGGAATAAACATAGTGTGAGCTCCTGAATGGACAAATATGAACAGAACATCTCTTGCATGTTCAGAAATATTGGTTTCCTGATAAGTACCTACTTAACCAAAAAACAAGGACCATTCCTTTAGTTTTACCTTCCAGAGATGCAACTGGTCAAAAAGAGCATAGTATTACTGGAATCAGGAAGAATGTGGATGTGTGGACAAAAAAAAGGTTGCACAATTCTACCACTCAGATTTTAGATATTGCTTTTAAATCCAGTCCCAAAAGAAAGATTAATAAGCATAGTCTCTCACCCAGAGGAACAGAACCTGTTGAATAAAAAGATGCTACCTTTTAAACAGCTGCCTCACTGTTACCACTTTTTAAATAATTATTTTTCTGTAAGAAAAGAGCTGATCAAAGCTGATAACATCTGTATGACAGCAAAATATTTAATCTTAATTTGTAGATTTCTCTCAGATTTCAGTATTTACTATTTGGGCTACAAGGGTACCCTCACAGCTAGAATCCAATGGAGCTGCATATGTTGAGTCCCTGTGTGTCTCCAGCCTGCCTCATATTACCTTTCAGTTCCTCAAGGCTACCAGAATCCTTCACAGGCACAAAGAATGAACCACAGGTAGGTCAAATTCATATCCAGAAGTTCACTGCAGTTTCATTATGCTATTGTTAAGTTCCATGTTACTGCTGAAAAGACGACATTTTCTATCGAACAGTGCCATTTGAAAATTTAAAACTAACATATTATGTTACTTCTGAAATATTTCATTCAGAGAACAAATGATAGACATATATATTTTGGATTTAATTGGCTTTTGCAGAAACATTGCACAAATCTTTATTTGCCCCCAAGTTTTAACACCTTTTTTGCTTTACTTAGGTAAGTGCATAAAAAAAAAAGTATGAGCTCTTTAGAATAACACCACAAAACCTTTTCTGAAGTTTAGTTTTTTATGCTTACTGTGGAAACATTATTTGAGACATTAATTAAGAGCCAAGGAGAAATTAGTGTAACAGAGTCTCTGCCTAGAAGTGTTATATGTGTGTATCACAACATATCAGAAAACTTTTGAAAGGATAAATAGCAGAGAAAGATACTAGACATGCAAATGCAAATGCAAATATGGCCCTCAATCCAGATTACCATTTTAAAAATGTGACATGAAAATCCACTACAAAAGGCAGTCTCAGACAGAAGCACAGAAACATTCTAACCTCTATAGCAATCACTGCATCTGTATACAGCTTTGTTAACTACTGTATTAAAAATGAACTGGGACTCCCGTTAACAGTCACAGTTGTAAATTTGTTGTGGTGCATTAGAGAATCTGGCCCAGTGTGTGTCACAGTTGTTTAATTCATCTGAAGCTGGCAGGGTTTCTTTTTACTTAAATATATTCACACCCATGCAAGCTGTCAAATTGGAATTACTCTTAAGGGCTTAAGCTGAGATACAGCTGCAGTGGCAATGGGGGCAGGAAAAGGGAGGCTTGCATCATTCCCTCTCCTGATGCCCAGGACTGAAGAGTTGGCTGGCCATGTCTTCCCTGAGTGTTGACTCAAGATCTGCTTGATTCGTTTAGACTTTGCATTTCATGTAATATTAAATGACTTAGGGATCTCTTTCCCATTTAGTAATGGATAAAAATCAACTATGGAAGCGAATATCCTTGCAGCTTTAAATGAGTAAATGATCATCTATCATCACAGCCTTATTCTCTCTTCTGCTAGAGCAAACTCTCTTTCATTAGAGCTGGGAAAAGTATTTGCAGTAAAGCATTTATTCAGAGAATGTAACCTGGTTTTTTTTTTGCTTTTCCCTATTGAAATTTATCAGACAAATAGTCTGATTTTTATGTGCTGTCCTATTATTCAGAGTTATTCAGCGAGTTCTTTATGCAGCTGTATTAGAGTTTATGCACTGCTCCTGAGCTGCTCACTCTGGCCATTTTTCTCAAGTATGAGCCAGTCATAATTTGCTATTTGTTTGGGGGATGATTCAAGTAAATTTTTTAACCTTGTCTTCATTTTCTTTTGAGTATCCTGGAAGACTGCTTAACTTAGGGCAGTATCTGTTGCCTAGAGGCATCCATGCTGTCCAGAGTCCTTGTAAACTATCCTGGATGACACAATGGCTCTCTACCCTTTGCTACTTGTGCTGTCTTTGTGTTAGAATTTTTGACAGCTTTCTATAATTCAAAGGGACTTCCTGGTATTTTATAGCATCCAGATATTGCAAGTATCTGTGTGTCATCCAGCTCCCTTCATTAATTTGTCAACTCAGTCTAAAAACTCATTGGCTTAATTTGCTTCTCCAAATAGCTTTGGGAAAGTTGTTCTAGAATCTCATTCCTTTGTTGGCTGGAGTCCTTCTAATTCCCAGCAGAGTCATTGTCATGATACTGCCTCCCACATGCTTCTTCAAATCCTGGGACTACGAGTTTCTTTCCTTTAAGAGCCCTTTAAAAGCAAGTGCAGAGCTTGATGCAGTAGTAAAAACTTCAACAATGTATTTAAGCATAACTTTAACTTTAAGCTGTAACTTTCACAAATGTCAAATTAATGCAAAACTGTGTGTTAAAATAATTAACTAGTACCCAGCTTCATCCAAGCTGAAAATTCATCAGCACCACCTTCTTGATCAGTGTGTATACATGATTACATTTAACACTCAGAGTGTGTGCTATCAAATTCTGGAACTGTTTCAACTTCCATTCAACTGATGTGTTATTGTTATCCTCACACCCTTTACAGCTTTACTTTGTAATGGAGAAGACTCAGTTTATTTTTCCTTATGCAAAGTAAGTTTCCTGTGTAATCATTTGACTCCTGGAGGTGGCCTTATACAACTAACAAATATTAGCAAACATGGTAAAATCATCATTGTAAATGGTAAACATCTATTGCCAGTATGTATGGACATTGAACAGCATGCTTATGTACTGGCAATTCAAATTCAACAACAGAACTAGTAGGTTACAGAAATATATCTGCAATGTGTAGGAAATTGATAGACAAAACCAAGGAGAGAATTTACCTCACTGCACCTCACAGATCATTATCATACAAACCCATTGTTCTGAACTCTCTGTGAAGAATTGCTAAAATCTCCAAGAGTAATTTCACAGGCTGGTCTCAGATAAACAGTGAATCTGAAGAAAAAGGCTCACTTTGAAGGTAGGTAGATACTTTTATAGTAGACTTAAGGTTATTATAAGCACCACATTTCAATACTCTGTAGAGAACCAAGTTTAGGAGCCTAAGTTCTGCACATTGGAATTAGTAGAAATCTTGATAGGAAAAAGTCTCATTAGTTGTTTAACAGACTGGAGTGGAGAGTGCCTCTCAGTTTTTCCTTTTCCTCCAGCTTCCAGAGGAGGATCAAGGTTTATTCTCCACATAGTTAATCTACTAAGTATAACAAAGAAGACTCTGCCTGCAAATTCTGTGTAAGTACATATATGACACGGGAATACTGTCATTTTATTATTAATTCAAATATTCAGGGGCTAAATTATGAACTCAGCTATGGAAATTGAAAACTGAAAGTGTATTTATTTCAGAGCTACACATAATTACATACTTCTAGTTTGCCCTGTCTATTTTAAATTACTTTATGCAAATCTTATTTTCAAGGATTATGTATAGAGTAAAATTGGATGAGCCCTTAAAAAGCTGATTTAATATAATTGTGGTATTATTGTGTGTGTGCATAGTGTGTACATAAGATCCAGATGTTAATTAGTAAATCAGGTTGATTTAACAAACAGAAATTTGTTCTGATGAAAAACTGAAAGGAGATACAATTACATCCTAGAAAGTTATTGTTTGTACTATGAGCTCCCTGAAAGGAAAAAAATTAACATGGCGGAAAAGATTTCTAGAAAAAACCCACCAATTAAGTAATATAAATGGGAATTCATTGTTACCAGTACCCAGTCTGATGTCTTTCCACAAAAAGACATTAATTGTTTACCCTGAGTACTGATTGTGTAATTGTGATAGCTTTATGTAGCAGTATCTTCTGCTTGGGTCTCTCACTGCATTTCACTTGGCAGTAAGAGAGTCAGAGAAATTTGCATCAGAGGTGTATGCAGTTCCTTAACCCTTCTTTTGAGGAATACACCTGGCTCCAGAAGATTAAAAATTCTGTCAGTGTTACACTCCAGTCACTCAAACCTAGGCCTAAGCCAAGGTTCTTTTGCTTTGGGCGGATGCAAAGGAGGCAACTCCAACCAAGTATTCTCAAGGTAAAAATACACAAAAGTTTACTTGCAAACTGTAGACAGTTAAAGAACACTGACAAAAGAATAAATACTAAACATCACTTATCATAGCACAGACCTATATGAACATAAAAAACCTAAAAATCCATTTGATGTTACGTTCTGTGGGATGACAGAAGAAGAAGAAAAGGAGAAGAGCAGAAAGACAGGAGAGATATAGGAAAACAGGCATATAGCTATCAACTCCTTGTTTCCAGCGATGTGAAACTCCAAGATGAAGGCAGGGTTAAAGGATAATGTGCTTGCCTTGTAGTGATCCTTCTTAAACCTTTTGTGGCCCATCTTGGGCCTTTCTCCCAGGATGGACTTCCAGTGTGCCAAGATTGACAGACACTGCATGGGCAAGGGGTATGGGGGACAGGGCACCACCTCACCAGAGCACAGTCTGACCCACCCCCACCACACATTCCAAGCTCCCAAGGTGTCTTGAAATAAGATTACCTTTTCCAGTCCCTTTTCCATTGACAGTCAGTCAATGTACAGTTTCCTTGAACCAAAATTCCCCTAGTATATTTCCTCAGTTGGATGGTTTTCAGAGACTTGATTCAAATAATAGCCTTGCACTTTATGTAAAAAGAAAACTTCAGGCAAAATATTTCTGCTTCATAATAATAACAAAAGAAAGGTTTTTAAACTACAAATATAATAACTGTAATTCAGGTAAATTGTGTTGTTTAGAATCAAGTGGGCAAGTCAGGCAAGTTGCCTTTCTTATTGAAAGCTGACATTTAATGCCTGAAAATAGATGTAAAATGAGTGTGAATTATGCAGAGAGAAAAACGTTGCTGACAACAGAAACTTTAGAACAACTGCATGGAACAACCTCTCAGCCTACTTTCCCAGACCTATTCAGGCCTTAGCAATGTGTTCATTGCTTCCTAAACCCCCACTGACTTTGGTCCAGAACAAGAAGTACTGCCAACATTTCCCACTATGGCAAAACCACTGCCATGACCTATGATGGATTATCACTGATCTCCAGATCTGAAATCTCATTCACCAGGTCACAAAAGCTGAGCAGAGCCTGAGTGAAGGAAATGTCACAAGTATTTCAGACCAACCTAGCATCTAAAATCCTTGGTTGTGAATAACACAGCTGGTATCAGTACCATCTTTTTAAGTCTAACGCAAAAATCTCTGCGAGCAAAGAAAAATAATCCATTCTATACTCCATTTCAGATGCTATACATTCAGCTTTGTATTTTGAAGGACTTTTCGATATAAATATGTGTGTCAGTTTTCTTGTCAAGTTTTCCCATATTAAAATTGAGGCTTGTACCAATGTTTATGTACAATCAATAGTTCAAAACTAAAACTGACCTGCAAAAAGAAAGCCTTATAGTGTCATAGAGAATGCTGAGTTGGAAGGGTTCCATCAGGATCATCAAGTCCAAATCCTGGCCCTGCACAGGACACTCCAAGAGTCACATGCATTGCCCAAACACTTCTCCTAAGTGTTAGTAAGGCTTGGTGTTCTGATCACTTCTCTGGAGAGCCTGTTCCATTGCTCACCCTCCATCTATGTGAAAAATTTTACACAGATATCCAACCTAAACCTCCCTTGACTCAGCTTCATGCCATTTCCTTGAGTCCCGTCACTGAGAGTGAAGAGATGTGAACATTTATATCTTTATATTTATATATATAATATTTACATTTAGATCTGTATCTTTTACCAGCATTTTGGTTCCTGCAATTAATATGGGAGATAATTGCAAAGAACTTGTGCTTTATTCCAGTTTTGCTGTTCCTGCAGTCCGTGCACTTAAAGCACTCATGTTTTTAAAACTGAATCATATTGTCAGTGCCCCAAGAACACCACCAGTCCTGCCTGTTCCTGCTCACATCCCAGGCTCCCACAACCCTGCCCACAGCCCAGGACTCCATCTCAGCCCCAAAAGGGACATCAGTCCCTGCTCCAGCATCATCTCAGCACCAGAGCTGATTTGTAGCTCCCCACAGCTTTGCCTCCCCAGGCACAAGCCCAGCCTGGGCTGATGTCTTGTGTCTCTGACACTGACCAGTCCCCATCCCTTTCCCCATGGACTTACCTAGTCACTGAGAGACTGTGCCTCACCACACCACTGTGTGGTTCCCCACACCGAGCCTGATCATTTAAAACACTTCTTCAAAATAAAAAATAAGTCATTCACAAAGAACATATATTTTCATTCCATAAAGTACTTTCATTTTAATGAAGAATGCAGTTTCCTAGCAGCAGGTGTTAACTTCGAAATGAAAAATTAGATCATTATATTGTGTATCTGCTTTCAGAAGGATAAATTGAAAATAAGATTTACTAAAAACACTGATAATATCTTGAAATCCTCATTTGTCTTTAAAGGTATATTAAATTTCATGGGGTTTCTAGTTTGCTTGAGGTATTTCAAGACTGCTTGGGGAATACACAGTGGAATGTTTTTCTAAGCTATCATAACTGTAAGTCTGCCTGAAGTGTGACCTGTTGATAGCTTTATGGAGGTGCATTTGGATCGCTGTATCCTCTCTCATTCTGGGAAAGCCTGAAAATTAATCACAAAGCTTCTGATTCTCAATCTTTCTGCATTAAATGCCAAAATTAAAGGTGAAATGTGAGGCCACAAGAATCCGTTCTTAAGTTCTGATTTTGCAGAACCTAAATGTATTTACCTAATCTCTGCACAGCATAAAGGGCTATGCTTGGTGTTAAAAATTAAGTAAATACACTAGTCTTTCCAGAATTAGGATTATTCTTTGTCACTGTTACTTATTTTCATCACTAATTTCCTCTGACTGATATTCATGATCAAGAATGGAAAAGTTAAAACTATGAAGGAAGTGTTTCTGCTGTCATCTGTGATTACTACTCGAATCCCATGGGCAGAGTCAACAAAATGCACCCCCTTAAGGCCAGGCCTATGACAGGATAATTTGGTGCAGGCTGCTGAAAACTGCAAGATTATAATCTAACAAGGAATAAACCTATAGGAATTAGAAATCTCTATGCCATACTTGTAATATCTCTTATTGCTATCTATGATGCTGTATTTCTGGGAAGGTGAACAACCTTGGTTTTCTGCTTTGAATACAATCAGGTAAGAAACACAAGTTTTGATGTACTTTTGATATAGGATTACAGCTTTAGCATTACAACACTTATGTGAGGGTATGGCCATGTGTACATGGACATATCATAAAGCTTTTGAGGACATGCTTTCTTTTCAAGAGCACTGAATTTGCATCCATACAGCACATCTTGTTGGGCATGAAGAGTCCATAGGACTTTTTAGAACTTACACCATTCTTTCACCTACTTGGCATACATGGTGCTGAATTAGGGCTGGCTTCATTATACAACTGGAAATTACTTTCTATGGTTACTTGGCTGTCAGGTTCTATACCCAATTCATGGGCAGAAAAATCTGTAAAACACAGTCCTTTCTATTTGCTTTGTACATTATTTTATTCTTACATTGCATTCTCTGATATGTTCTAGAAATCCTATGCATTCTCATAACCGTACTTCATTTTTAGCTTCCTTCTGATCCAGGTACTTTCTCCTGTACTTCTCCAATTGTTCAGTGTTTTCAGCTGCAGTGCGAGGTTATTCTATTATTTTAGTTCCTTTTGCTCCTGTAGAACTCATGTTCTACAGCATTCAGTTGTGTAATATTTTTCTTTGTGAAATCTTATGCTCAGGGATAATTCTTATCACAACTATCCTTTCTTTGGGGGGGGGGTGAATCAATTCTGACTTGCTACAGGACATAAATAACTAAATGCTTGAGGAACATGGGAAAACAAAGACAAAAATATAAGAGATTCATAAATCTCTAAGAAACTTACTCTCACTTGTGGTTTAACCCCAGATGAAAACTCAGCCTCATGCAGCTACTCACCCTTTCACCACCCTGATAAGGATAGGGAAGAGATTCAGAGGGTAAAAGGGGGAAAACTCAGAGGCTGAGATAAACACAGTTTAATAGGGAAAGCAAAAGCTCATGCATACAAGCAAAGCAAGACAAGGAATTCAATTACTATTTCCCATGGGCAGACAGGTGTTGAGACATTCAGAAAAGCTGGGCCTTGCCATGTGTAACAGTGACTTGGGAAGAAGACCAATGCCATCACCTCAAATGTCCCCCTCTTCCTTTTTCCCCTAGCTGAGCCTGATGTCATATGTTATGGAATATCACTGTGGTCAGTTGGGGTCAGCTCTCCCAGCTGTGTCACCTCCCGATTCCTTGTGTACCCCCAGCCCCCTGGATGGTGCTGAGAGATGAGGAAAGCCTCGAGGGTTTGTGCACCCAGCTGTGATGTGACTAACACGTCCCTGAATTGTCAACCCTGTATCAGTGCAAATCCTGAATACAGTCACATAGTTGCTACTGTGAGGAAAATTAACTATGTGGCAATGAAAACGATGACATTCTCTATCCCTTATTCTGTAGGATTTAGGAAGGAAGAGCAGGAAGAGCACTACTCTTGGGGAGAAGTACGCTTATGGACTTCATCCCATTGATGTAAAAGTAGGGCCTGAATATAGTGAGTACAAGCAAAATCTCTTCAGCACTAGCTCTTGGCATTTCATTGATCTGGTTCCTTACACATCCTGCCATTCTTATTATTAATCTCTGTAATATCTGGTTTAACGAAGAAGATTTTGTAGTCTACTAAATACTTCATTGAAGTCCAGAGAGATGTTTCTTCCTCTAAGTCTTCTCTATAGAAAACCAATTATCTATAAAATGTACCAGCTCACAGAGCCCAGCACATTGTATTTTTGGCAACTATCATCTTTTCAATTTACTTCCATATCTACAGGTATTTATACTTCAAAATATGTATGTTCTCAGAACATGTAACTTTAGTAAACTTTAGCCCCAGGTAGAATTTTGTCTTAGAAGCCATATATAGAAATATTAATCTCAGGTGGTTTTATTAAAGTTTTGTATACTGTGCAATGTGGGTTATATTTTGTGCTCCTCAAATATGTACATCAAATACACATCCTGGATGAGCAGAATCTACTTCTTGTCTTCCTTTTGTTTCTTCAGTTTGGTATTTAAAACTGTCTTGATGTTTTTCTACTTAAAAGGGTGAAAAAAAAGGGTAGAAAAAGGCAGCTTTCCAAATCTAATCTGACACAATACTGTTCTACAGTAGTCCTGTAATTACTTGACTATTGTCACTACTATTTAATATATAAACAAAGAGGTGTGTGTAGTTGAGGGATACAATACTGCGTATTTCACAGAGACATTAATCAGATAACTCACTAAAATGCCTTATAGAAGACAAGGTTTTGCTGTCGTGGTTTTTGTTGGCTTTTTTTTTTGGTTCTTCTTGTTGTTTTTTGTCTGTTTTTTCCCCCTTCAGGGCAAGCTTCGGTGTTTTGTGGCAGAAGTCTCTATATTGTGGAACAGCAGCTGGTAACAGGCTGTAGGAAAGTGGTCTGGTGAGTAGAACATGCCTTAATGCCTGCAAAAAATAATCTAATTTATCTATACTTTGTTGGAGAAGGGAAAAAAGAAGCTAGCCGACACTTCATCTACATATCACCCCCACACCGTATTTTTAATGGACAGTGTGCATATTTGGATTTATTATCCCGCCCCAGAAGATTACTTGTCTATGACCAAACTACATACATAGATGTAGGGTCCGCAGTACCTCGTCTGATCCTGTGCATCCTAACTGCCCCTGGAGAGCACTGTTTGTTCATCCGTCCCCTCGTACGCTATGGACTTGGCAGAGCTGGATTAACGCTTGGATTTGAGGATCTTAGATATTTTCCAACCTAAACGACTCTATGATTTACCATTGCCAGGAGCGGTGACTGCCGGAGCCGAGTCCCTCTTCCCGAAACCCATTCCCAGTTCCTGCCCGGGAGGGACAGCAGGAGCCGGCGGGCTCTCCTGGCACAATGGCGCTGCCAGGAAGGGAAACCCTTTCCCCCAGCGGTACGCGGACAAGGAGGGGATCCAACAGCCAGCAGCCTCAAGCCCCCAGACACTCCTCGCCCGCGGCTGCGGCTGCGGGACGGGAACAGGCTCACCGGGTACCGCCGGGCACCCGCTGGGAGAGCGCACCCAGCCGCTGCCAGCGGGACTCTCTGAGGATGGGGGTCTTGGCTGCTTCCCCGGAGCCCGCCCCGACCCCGGCACAGCGCGGACGGCCAACAATGGCCCGCATCCGCCCCCGGGCTG
>VWYI01013708.1:0-10695 GCA_013399455.1 Anthoscopus minutus | reverse complement strand
CGCGGAGCGGCGCTGGCCCGGCCGCGGAACTGTCCGCGCCCGCCGCCCCGACGGCGCGCCCGCTCCGCGCCCCCCGCCCCGACCCCTAAGTTTGGAGGTGGGACGCGGCTCGGGGTCGGAGCGGCCCTGTGGCTGGGGGATGAGAGGGTCGGTGACCCGGGGCAGCTGCCGCGGCGCCCCAGCCCGGGCGGCTGTCAGAGCTCCCTGCCTGAGGGAGAGCGGCTCTCCCGCCCTGGTGTCGCTTCGAAAAGGTGTCACTCCCCGGTGGTTCCAGGCAGGGGCTTCCCCTGTCTGCTCAAAGTAGAGGCCGAGGGGAAGAAGGAGGCTGACGGAGCTCCCGGCCAGTGCCCGCGAGGCGGCTGTGAAGCCGGACACTGCTGGGCGCTGCCGGATCCGTGGGAAGATGCGGGGACCGGCGTCGCCGCTTCTTTCTTTTTCTGTTTTTCTCAACCTGTGTAAAAGCGGCGTGTGCCAGCCCTCTCTCGTGACTTTTCTTGGGGTTCCTTTCCTCAGGATGCAATTGAAACAACAGAACGGCGCCGCTTCTTCTCTTTGTTTAGTGGAGTTGTCATATTTATTTTAGAAAAAAAGATTTGTTGAGATAAATCAACGGCAAACAACACTGATCCTTCATCTGGCTCATTAGCACGACGATAAAATAATACTCTCCCCTGAATGGTCCCTGGTCCCAAGAGTGTTTTAAAAGATTTTTCTCTTTTCCAGTAACTCAGTGTCATCATTTTGCCACATGATCTCTCTTAAAATGAGTGGTGTTCCTTGTGTGTGTGTGTGTGTGTGTGTAAAGAAGAAAAGTGGGATACATTTAGTGTGGGGGGGATGTTTGTTTGTATTCGTAATCCTTTGCGATCTTTCCAGTTTTCTCTTACAATACTTTGAAAATCGCGTCTGTTTCAGAGGTAATACTCCAGAAGTAATTGTACATATTGCATTTGTTTGAAAGTCCCCTTTCATTTTCAAGGCTTTGTGCCAGGTTCTTAGCCTGTGTAAACTGGTGTGTCTCCATTGTTTCCAGTGTGAGCCTGGACCTTATTCACATGTGAATAGAGTGACTGGCTTAGTTTGGTATAAGTAACTCAACGGCAGAACCTTGCCAAAAAACAGAGGAGGCATATGATTTGTACTCTTAGTGTAAGGAAAGTGTTCTGTATACATTGCTATTATTTTTTATTTCTTGTTTTGGATCAGTTTTGTGCTCACGACTGCAGCAGAATTGCTCCTGATTTACATCATGCATTTGGGAGGGGAAACAAACCCAATTTCTTCAAATATATCTCTTTGCCAGTTATGAGGATTATAATAACTGTATTTACTATTCCGTAGAATTACTGTGAGGCTATAAAAATTTGAGTAAAGTGTGAATGGCCAACATAATCTGCAGAGAAATACATAAGAAAGTCTTTCAGGAAAAGAGTCGTGTTTTATAAAAGACCTATCAGTAGATATAACAACTTTCAAAAATTACTTCAATGCATAGTTTTTTCTGCAGTTCTTGCCTGTTTTGTAGTGATGTTCTATGGTCATATCCATGTCTTTCAGGTGCTAATAAATGGTTGTATGGCAAAATGCTGTTATTTTAATTTATCTTAATTTCAAAATAGAAGTCTTTCTTTGTATTCAAGAAGTAATCTAGTAGATACTATGTCCTGATTTCAACCAAGATGGGATTTTTTTTTTTTTGCAGTAGCCTGGAGGGGACATGGAGAACCTGGAGGTTATTCTATGCTACCTCACATCATTGTCAGGGGTGGAGGAAAAGGACTCTCTTCCAAGGAGAATGGTCTCCTTCCATTTGGGGTAGTGTAACACCAGTCCCAAGCTGGAGAGAGCGGTGAGGTGGCCCTGGTTCCTGGTTCTAATATCTTAGAGGTCGTAAATATAAAACTTATGTAGCAAAACTTCATCCCTGGATGTTACTCTCATTAAGTGAGATTTATTTTACTTTGCATCCACTTATGGAGGGGTGAAAGAGGTATAAGTGATTGTAGACAATATTTATAAATCTTGCAAAATCCGAGCATTTGTAATGCTAACTTGTAGAATTTCAGAAGTACTGATGATTTATACAACTTGAGGAAAAATTTTGAAAAGGAAACAGATGGGCACATATTTTAAAAAATTAAGTTGTTTACATTAGTTATGTTCTGGTCATGTCAGAGGAGGGCCTGGGAACAACTTAGGCTTAGCCTTAGGATTAACCTTGAGATATTACCTGAGAAAGAAGTTTCTAATTAAATATAATTGACAACACCTTTTATAGCATGCATATACAATGTAGATTCTCCTCTGTGTAAAATGGAAAGTAAGAAAGTCAAATCCCTGGAGACATGTTCATAAACAAGATCTACTTGTTCTAAAGAAGAGTACTTTGTTCAGTGTCTTCAAAACACAGTTTCTTGAATCTTTAATACTTCTGTCTTTAACTTTTGCCTTCTTTATCCCAGCAACACATAAACAAACAGACTAGGCAAAAGTGAAGAGGAAAACAGTTATTGCATTACTGTGAATAAAATACCCTTTCTTTAATGTTATCCCATCAAGTGTATTAACTGCAAGAAGATTTGCTTGTAATTTTCAGTCCTGTTTGTCATGCGATTTTGACATAAAATGTCAATAATAGCGAATTTCAGTTATGCTTTGATCCATGAAAGTGGAGGTTTTTGGCTGACACCTTCTACGATTTTATAATGAGCGCATTTCACTGTTTCATTCATTAATCCTAAGGACAGTCTGTAATTAGTCTTCTATCATTTAATAATAACTTCATTTGTAAGTGGGAATCCATATCTTTATGTGTAATACAGAATTCTTGAAAAAAACCCATTGAGATGGAAGTGTAGGTGGCGCAAGTTCAGGAAAAGCTGTTAGTCATTTTCAGGGTTTCACTGAATTCCTTCATGTGGATTTTGCTTCTGAAAACCAAGGAAATTTTGTGTAAGAAGAACTGTATCTTGCCCCACCGCCACTCCTTGATCTTTCACTGTTTTGCTCTTCCTGACTGAAGCATTGTCATGTGCCATTGCCAAAAGTGTCTGAGCAAAGAACAATGAAGTGTATGTATATCTTTTTGTGCATAAATATGTCATTAAGATTATTAAGATATATGTGTACATTGGGAAAATATATCATAAGGATATATGAATCCTCTGGATTACAGCTATAATTCCTACTGATGCCACTGGAAGTCTGAGGCATTGACCTTGTCTGTATTAAGAAAATTAAACTAGCTGGCAAAGATTGTGCCTGTGCTATGGCAGTCACCATGCCATAAAACACTGAAGGATGAAAATGTTTAGAAAATAAAACAAATTCAAAAAATATTCAGTTCTGGTAGGGGTAAATTGACAATGAATTGCAGCAAGATTTAGCTGTGTGAACCCAATTGGTGTTAATGAATGTCACACAGTGAAAACCTTCATGCGGCTTTGAAAATGTGTTTCTAATAAACTACCCTAGCAGGATAGTGTTGTTTCAACACTTATAATAAGTAGAAGTTTTTGGGACCTAGAAGTATATAGATAAACAAACACAAAGAACTCTAAATACAGGGATGGTGAATGAGATTTTCAAAGTGATGAAGGCATAGTTGATGAAAAGTGTGTCTAAGTCCCTTCATGGCTTTGACAGTCTCATTTCATGTGTTTGTCCTTGGGCTCCTCTGCACTGTGCTCATTCTGTAGGTCCTGATTTAGAAGTATATGGTTTATCCAGTTATAGCTAGTATAAAATAGCCCGTTCCCTACTTAACCTGTTACTTTCCAAATAATTAAAGTGTCAGCAGGCCACACTGAAAAATTATTCTGGTGGAAACACAACTTCTATGTACTAATGTTTTGACTAATGTTTGTTTGGGAAGTGCAATTGGTCATTTTAACAGCCTAATCCCTTTCAATATTCAGAAGATTTATATTTATGATTGCCATTAACATTAATTATGTTGATATATGTAAATCCTTACATTTGGAGATGAGAATGTATCCATTAGAATGAACAATGCTGTTCCATCATTTGTTACTGGACATCATGTAGCTTCAGCAGTTATGTGGGGAAGTGATTTATGTATATATGATGCATAAAATTTAATCTCATTTTTAAATACTTTCTAGACCTGGACACTCTAACTTTATGAATTTGACTCTTGATGCTTGTATGTTAGAACTGACAGATACCAGTTATTCAGTTAACAGCTCAGGGATTCAAGGGAATTGATAAATTTGAGAAAGTAAAATCTTTGGACCAATAAATTGCTGCACTTTTAATGTTGATTAAAGAATCACCAGCCCATTGATCTGGAGATGAAGCATCTGTCCACTGATGAAAGAGGAGGAAGTTGAGGGAGTGCCTATTGTACTAGGAAGGATGGAGATAGCTTGGGGTTTTAGCCCGGATGCAGGATGTTGCACTTTCTGTTATAACAGCTGAGGTGGGAATGGTGTTTTCCTCTGATAACTCAAATGACATTTCCAAAACATGCAATCATTGCTGGTGGCTATACCTAAGAGGCTGATATGCTTGTAATGTGGATGTATAGCTGCATTTAACCTTAACATTGGAAGTAATATACTGCATCCAGTAGAAGTACTCGAGTTAAATATTCTTGATCCAAAAAATATGATATTAGATACATTTTAGGATCTCTCTCATCAGGAACAAGAGAGTGAAAACTAACAGTTTTCCACTTTGCATTTTTTTTTTCAGAATTTTTAGGAGTTATCTGTTAGTAAAATGCACATTCTGAACTCATCAACACTGTCAAATTTAATCTCTCCATGCACCAGAAATTCAACTTCAGAGGTGAAATCCCCTCCTGTTGAAGCTGCATGTCATACTTCCTCTGTTCAGTGTTACAAAGTTAGAAATTCAAAACTTAAGAAAAGATGAACTTTCAGAGCCCTCTGAAATTTCTGAACTGGGTAGATTTCTGAAAGAAATCATTCAGCTCTTTCTTGGTTTTAGGCTCCATCCACCACAGCAGGCTATTTTTCTACAGTTCCTGGCTACTTTATGACTGAGGGATGGTTAATTGTCATATGAACAATTAATGAAGATATTTATAGTGATAAAGTTAAAGAGTTAAGATTTCAATGATAATAATGACAATTAATACACTGAAAGCTGTGATTTATATAGCTTTTCTTCTTGTCTATAAGACCAGTAAGTTTTGTAAGAACATTCAGATATGCTGCTGATCTGCTTCTATGTCATGATCTGCTACATTCTACCTAGACCCCATTCATGGGACTAAGAAACAAATATTGTGGTTTGGAAAGTCATTGGAATTCAGGATTGGCTCTAAATGGAATTTGGGTAGGATTTGAAGAACTTGAACACTTAGTAGGTTCATTTTTGGAGATTATATGGGATTGATTGCTCTTGCTGTTGGTTAGGTGGTGTTTAAATATTGCCAATTTTGTGAGGTGTGGATCTGAAATAAAAACTTGTAAGACTAGTTAATCTTAGCTCATGTTTTCAATCTGTGTCTTACTTGGATTTTATAGGTACAAAGGGGCCCTTTTAGTTTTAGGACCAGTTTGGTAAATTGACAAATAAGTAATAAAATTTTAATCCCTTTGTTTTTCCAGGTAAAAGTATTGCATTTTGGTCCCTATGATATTAATTTCATTGATTAGATGACCAAGGAGAGAGTCAAACCCGTTACACCAATCATTGGCCCTGATACTGTACAAGAAAAGTGAATGGAGGCTTTGTACTTCACTTGATTAGAAATGGAGTAAATTAATGTGTTCCATACTTGCTAAGATGATCAATTCTTGGATGTGCTCAGTTAAGCTGAGAAGCAAAGGACCCAGGATGCAACATGGGGGAAATTCTGATAGAATACTAGAAAAAAAATTATAGTGGGATTACTGGATCATGTTTTTGAAAGAAGTTTTGGAAACTCCATTCTTGAATAAATTCAAATTGAGCTAAATATAGCTCTCAAAAACTTGATCTAACTGAAATTTATCTGATGTCAGGTTTGGCCCTGCTATGAATAAAGGTCTTACCAGATGGCCTTTAAAGACTCCTTGAAACTTAGGTTATTCTGTGATTATATGATCTTACCAGAGCATAAGGAATAAGGGTCTTCAATTTTTTGTTAGGAGGGTATTTAAAATACATAGTAATTTGAGTTATTTTTAAATAATTAGTTTCTTAATTTGTTGTGTTTATAGTGCAGTGGAAATAAGTTTGATATGGCAATAACAATTCTGTTCTATCTCTTGGTGTCGAACTTTGGTGTTTAAGTAAACCTGTGATTGCCTTGAGATGAATTATTTCATAAGTAACAATGCTGTGATACAATGTAGTATACCAGATCTTTTTAACTCATTAATACTGAAGCAAAATATATTCAATTCAGTCAATCTTGTAATTAGTTGCTAAGCAGTCATTTTGAGGCAAAAAGCCTGTTATTTCTGTCTGTAGAAGGAAATGAATGGCACATTTTTGTTTCTAGATGACTAACATAAAGAAGCAGTAATAAGTGACTGTGTGGCCCAGAAAACTGATAACATGATACAGAGTTTTTCATCTCTGGGTCACATTTTGAAATTCACTGCAGGTTAGATGAGGGCAAATGTCATTATAAAATGTTTATAGGTATAGCCTCAGTATAAAAATGTCATCTTAATATAGAGATTGGTTCTAATTTCCACCTTTGATGTTATATGAGAAGAGTGAAGGTTGGTGGGCATGGTACTGTGAAGTACAAAATGATGGTTTTGCCAAAGTTTCCTTCAGGTCAGCTTATGAGGAGTGCTAGCATGATAATGCAGTAAAGTTTCCATCACTGCCTTAGCCATACTAGACCTGGTATCTTTTGTAAGCTTTATAACTGAGGTTAAATTAACATGAAAAATAATGTTAATTGCATTGTTTTTGTGTAAATTTAATCTTTTCCATTGGTCAGAAAGAACATTGCTTACTGCTTTTTATTTAGTACAATTTGTCTTGAAAATAAAATTTGGGCAGTAGCAAATGGGAAGTGTCTCACTTTGAATCTTGAAGCAGCTGTGTTTTGTCCAAGATGAAACAATTTTCTTCAATCTCTTATGAGCAGTTTATGCATACCTTCCTAAATGATAATCCAGCAGGGTTTGGATCAGACACTCCTACGCTGAGTGAGACTTGCAATTCCTTGACACAGCTGTGCCAGCAGCACTATGACAGGTTTTACTGTGTCATGGGCTGGTTTTTTTTCTTTTTCTTCTATATATGACCAGTGAAATCTTTGTAATCTTGCTATGAATGTGTGCCTTTGGTAGATCTGTAAAGGACAGTGGTAAGCAGCATTATCACTGTACTCTCATCTCAGGAACATACAGAGATTAAGACCCTGGTAATGAAATGGTAGTAAAAGATTTTATTCTAGACCTTTTACTTTTTACTATACATCCTTATCATCTTGTCTTTCTTCAAACACAGCCCTATCTTGCATGTAATCTCAACTCAGATGGATTTTTTAATGCTGTGGTGATTTGGGACTTGTTCTTACAAGTTGCTGAATGCCCTACAGCTCTCATTAAAGTTGCTGAAAGTCATTCTTTTACATATAGGCTCTTTAAAATAGTATGTTCAAGTAAAGGCAGCAGTGAACCCCTTCTACCTAGTGAATGCCAGTAATACAATAAAAGAAAAGGAAAAAGGAAAATTTTCTACTTAATACAATAGCCAGTTTAAGCAAGAAAAATATCCCTTACAGAAGTGAATGCCACAAAGAAATAAAATTGAAAATTTTATGAAATGCAGAAGGAAGATAATTGTAAACCACTTATTTATGTTGAGACTTAATCTTGAATAATCACAATTGGTTCTTCAAAAGGTCTCTTCCATAGATATCTTTTTAATTTTTTTTATGTTCAGTTTTATCAGTATAGAAGTTTTGGCTGAGAATAAGTATAAATATATATAAAGGGTATATGCTTGACAATGAGCCCAATGGAATTCTCTGAGAAGGGTTTTGACACACACCAAAGAAACTACAGATATAGCAAAGTAGAATAATACTTAGGAGATGAAGCATGAACAGGAAGATCCTGAAATGTTTTTATAGTTAAGGAGATTATGTGGGAGCAAGGGATGAAAAGTATAGAAAGGTGTATTTAGATGAGTGTAAAAAAGTGGGATGTGGAAGCCCTCTTCATCAGAGAGATGAAAGTTTTCTCTGTGTGTGGGAGGAATTCCTGCCTAAGGTTTCACTGAAAATAAGATCTTAAGGAAAAGATTTTTATCTTTGCTGACATACTGCTGCTGCTGCTAAGCCAGTTTCTCACTATTCTGTTGTAAAGTTACTGTGTTAGTGTCAGATCCTTTGAATAAAAAATGCCAAATTGTATGATGATGATGTTTTCTAGGGAGATTGGAATGACCGGCATGTTTCTTATCTAGCTCTAGTTGTTGCTTTTGGTTGAGTCTTGAATACTCTGTGTTGTCCTGCAATTTCACTGCCCTGTCAGCAGTTCCTGGAATCTCCTGTGAGCAAAGTGCTCCTGGAGCTTAGGAGCCTGCAAGTGAAGCTCAGCACAAGCCACAGTGGAAATGAGTAGATATGTAAATCCGTATCAGCCTAGAAAACCAAACCAACCCCCCTTCCCCCCAAAAAAAACCCCTCCCAGTTAAGTGCAGCTTCTTAGATGGACAGAAAAGAGCTCATGTCTAAATGCATTTTGGAAACAGAATTCTGTTAAAATGGAGCACATAAAAAAACATTCCTCTGTTAGTTTAGTTTCCACAATCAACAAATAAAAAGCTGAAGACTTCTAAAGCTGGAAACTATAGTGCATTTTAGTACAGGAATAACATCACAACAATATATCATTTTCCTCTGCCAGTGAGCTGTTTATTTTTCCTGCTAAAGGTTTGCTCTCTCTTTCTATTGCAGAGTAAACAGGGTGTTTAATTTCTCTAATATGTATTTGTTTCATGAATTAAGTAGACATCATCAGGGTAAGTATGTTTATATTTTAACTGCAACAGAAGCCTTACTTCTCCTACTGATTGAATAATTTGCATCATAGAAAACCCTTTGCATGCTCTAATGCAGATGGAGCTACTCAGAATACTGAAGATAAATGGTCTTCCCATGGAGATCCCCTGAGCTACTGAAGATTCTTTAATCAGACTATAGTCAGTGAGCTGTACATTTGTAAAATACCTGTTTTAGTGTACCCACCAACACGGGCATTCAGGAAGCCTAAAAAATGCCCAAATTTGGGAGACATTTTTCTCAATTACCTCTGTTTCCAGTTCTTATGTTGGTTAGTCACAAATTTGTGCTCGGACTCCTTCTGGTAAAACATTCCTATTCACATCCACAGGAAATCTTGGCTCGAATGCCTAGCTGTGAAATGATACACTATTTCCATTTTCACGTTCATTTCTTTTTCTTTTTTCTTTTCTGGAACCAAATGATTTGCTCCCAATTCTCCTCCCAGTTATTTTGGAGCAACATCTGAATTCTGATCTTCATATGTTTGTCACAGTAAGATTCAGACCCTGTTCCCCAAACCAGTCAAGACTGTTAAAATTCACTTGTGGCTGTAAATGGGCCTCATATGTTGTTCTTATCTGAGTGTTTTGCAACTATACAACATAAGTTTTCTTTAGTTGTATAGTTGACACAGTTATTTGTGGTTCTTCACATATGTTGGTTGTATAGCATTATGAAAAGGTCTGGTTAGTTCAGAAAAGAAGGGAGTGGGAAGATGAACTAGTAATGTCATTAACTGTAATGCAGTTATTAGAGTACCTGGAATGGGAGTGTTAGGAGAGACTGAAAAAAATGCTTCCAAGCCTGCATTTACAGTGAAAAATTTGACATATGAATGGCAGTAGCCTATATCCAAACTTCATTCAAATGTCAGAAAAGAGTTTTAAGTATATTGAAATATATTAGTTGCCATGAATGGCTTTAAGTTGTATATTACTAATGTATAATTTAGTCATAGTGCTTGAAAGTCACTCTAAAAGCTACCATGAAAGCCAAAGCTGACTGAGTTGTGCCAGAAGTAACCGCAAGATGCCAAAGTTTAAATTGGATCAAATTATGAAGCCTTTCATTTCTCTCATTTCTCTGATATGTTTTTTCATGAGTTAGGCATCATGGATATAAGTGTGTTTACATTTTAGTTGTAACCAGTTACATTTGTTAATCTGTACTACTGTAATCAATTGAATGCACTGATGACTCCTTCCAAGTGTAGCCTGTGCAGCTGAGATATGGTGCTGCCTTGCACTGCGGTAATGCAGGGGGTGAAACAGCCTCAGCAGGATGATACTGACACCCATCACACAGGTACATGAACTTTATTGCTTGTTCTGTTGTGGGACAGCTACTAAACCTGTATCCACCCTGATCTGCTGAAATTTTCTACATACCCTGCGTTTTTAAAATAAGTGTAATGCATGATGGTTGGAAAGCAGAACATCCTGTAGCCTCTTCTGGTCATACTTAACAAACCTGGATCATCTAGGGGTGGGGAAGAAGATGACATAAAATAATTTCATTGAAATTTTTGTATCCATGAGATGTTCCAGGTTTCAGTGTTTTAAGTCAGTATGTGATACTTGCATTGAAAGCTGAGGAACTCTTTGAGCAGTGCCTTGTGGCCAAAAGATCCAACCTAAGATCTCATTGAAGTGAGATTCTGGTATATTCATTAATTAAATTATTTA
>VWYI01013706.1:0-109550 GCA_013399455.1 Anthoscopus minutus | reverse complement strand
TGGAATGGTGCCACTGCAAGGGGTTAAACGGGCTGGAAGCCCTGATGCCAGCTCAGAAGCCTAGGCAGGTACACACACACCAGTGAACATGGGGAACACACATCACACTTGGTATACCAGTGACATTAACATGGACAAATGAGATGGGAACAGAACATTCCTACAAGACACATCTTGAATTTATGTTTATTTTATATATATATTTTCATATATATATATAACTTTGTATAGATTAAACTGGGCAAGATTTTATCATATACATTTTTTTGGTATAATACATGAGAAACAGGGACAGGAACACAGCAAATATAAATCAGTATATTCCTTCAGTGAACTCCTTAACACACTGAGACTGAAAAATTGCATGCAATGGGGAGACAGGGTGAAGGGAAATCAATTTTATTAGAAAAAAAAAGAAACAAGATAATCTAGGTACAACTGTCAACAGAGGAGCAGCACGACAGATGGCAAACCTGTATAAATTAAAATTCCACTCTGACATCTACTATGCTTTAAAGTGCAATGAAGCCTGATTTATTTATCTACAGAATAAAGCTTTCCCCTCTCCCCATTCCAACCTATCCCTAAAAAAACCCAAACAAACAAACCAATAAAATAAATCTAAAGGATATACATTATCCACAGTCCTATAGAGACGCCTATATCTACTCAGTAGCACCAAGAATCTGATATGGGTGTAATTAAAATCAATTAAAACTCGGGAACAATGGTAACATCTGTTAGCTGCTTCTGCAGACCTCCTGTCCTTCACAAGTGCCTGGGGGAGAGGCAGCTCTTCCTGTGCTGGGGTGACAGTGGCCTGGTGGGTCTGGCAGCAGCACAGCACACACAGCACAGTGAGAGCAGCGCAGGGACAGAGGGACACGAGGACGAGGGCCAGGCCCTGTGTGGGGTCTGCATGGCAGGATGGGGGTGTCACATACCTGGGCAGGCACCTGGGGGGAGTGGGACTGACCTACACAGAGGGGAAGGGTTGTGTGAGTCCAACAAGTGCCATGAGCCTCTTTGGTGACAGGGTGATGGCAAGAGGAAGGAGGGAGGGAGGGAGGGAGGGAGGGAGGACAGCCCCCATCTTGTTAGCCTCTGGCTATGTTATCTTCCGAGACCAGGGGCCTCTGTACCACAGTTCATCTGCCACCACATGTCACCTCTCAGAAGCCAAAGGTCTCCTGGGAAGCATAGACCATGTAGAGGAAGCCATCCTCATCCTTCTCCTGCTCATAGATCTCTGAGATGGGGGTGGACACACTGACCATGCTGTGCTGGTTCACTAGCAGGAAAAATGCCTGGGTGGGATTCAGCTGCAATCGGCGCCTGTGAAGGAAGGGAAGGAGAGGCAGGGTCAGCCCACCTGGGGTGGGTGCCTGATAGCCAGTTCCACCTCCCCAGCAATGCTATTCCCTTGAGGCAGGCCTGCACAACCAAGGCCTCCTCAGGACCTCCTCCCACCACTCAGGACATGGTATCCATGAGTCCAGCTGAGCTGCTTGAAGCTCCAAGGCCTCCTGAGTCAGGATTCTGTAAATCCCCTTTCTTCAAGTGCAACTGGCAAGAGCAAAGCAAAGGGGCCTCTTCCCTCTGAACTGAAAAATAAAAAGAGGGGATGGGACCCCTTCATTGCTCATGAATCTCCCCTTGAGGGAGAGAACCCAGCCCTTCATAAGGTGCTAAGAACCTGCTCTCCCCTGGATCCCCACAACAGTCGGTACCACACACCAGGATGCTGCAGCTGCCACATCCCCATCCCTGCCCCTCAACCTTCCCCTCACCCCACCACCCTGCAGTGAGTGCCCTGCCTGTGGGTGAGGACAGGCTCTCAACATGCCAGCTGAGACCACCCCACTCACCGGATTATTTTGACCAATTCACTCATGTTGACATGGTCTGGGACAAGGAACTTGGTCTTGTCCAGCACTGGCAGCTGTTTCTCCCCTTTGTAGCGTTCAATGATGACCTGGGGGGGAAGTCAAGGGTAGGATTAGTCATGTTCATAGTGCTCCACATGCTGGTCCTAAGGTCAAATACAAATGCAGCTAGCATGGGTAAGAAAAGCTGAGGTAAAGCCTCACTTTGCTTCACCCTCACAGAGAAGAAAACAAAACAAGGACATGAGTGGTGACCCGGCTGCAGGTGGCTCTTCATCAGTCACCTGTGCCCAAGCCAGGCAGTGAAAAGTGTCCAAAACACTGAACTAAAGCACCAAGTGCTCTGGCTGGCTGAGAAACAGTGGGCACTACTGGACTGATACAGATTCTTGTTCTCTGGCATGCAGGACATCTGAAGAGGAGTGAAGTATTTTAACATCACTTTCAGACTGACCAAACCCACAGGTTTTGCTGGCTTGAGCTACAGAGAGCTTATGGTGCAGTTTCCTTCCCCTTTTCTTCCTGCTGCCATTCAATATACCTCTGCCTGCTCAGGAACAGCTGTGCATATTCTCAAGCAAGCAGTTCTTAGAAGTCCCAGTGAAGCCACTCAGGCGTTCCTTCAGAAGGGGGGTGTTTGGATTTACCAGTCCCGCTCCTTATGTTAACAGTCAGACACAGTGATTCCAAGAAGGATTAGAAACCCAGGGCCACCTCAGCTGTGCACTGAGCTTCCTAGGCACTCTTGCATGGTATCACCATGGGAACAACCCAGCCTGTCCTCCTCTGCCAGACATCCTGCTTGGAAAAGCTCTTACCATCCCCACATTCTGAAATGACAGAATGATGACTTCTGATACATTTTCCTGCCATTATAATGAATTATTTTTTTCTGTTAAGGTGTTTGCTGACAGCTACAATTGCTGTTCTAAACCAGCCTGGAAAGGTACCTTTTGTATGAGAAACAAAGTGGCAGGCAGGGAATGTTATAACAGGGAATGTACTTTTAAGTAAAATGAAAATAAGTGAAGAATATACATTAATATGTTCCCATTACAGTGATGCTCTCTCACATCTCTCCAGCAACCTGTTGTATTCCCCACAGAGAGACTCTTGGATACTCATCAGCCCATTATCCTATCTCACCTGAGACTGAACATTACTTTTCACTATAAGGCAAGGAATTTCCGTAATTTATTTACCCACGTCCTTTCCAAAAATACTCAAGAGACTGCAAATGGCTTTTGGCAGCAGAGGGATGGAGCAGCATACAGAGAGGAGGATTCCCAGGAGATGGCTATGTGGAGCTGGAAGGACCAGGGAACCTCTGGGAACACAGATTTCCCTTTCCTTTGATTCCTTGTTGACACATCAGCCTCTGGCAGCAGCAGCAGCAGGGGGACTCCTGCCATCCTCCCCCAGAGGTAGATCAGACACCCCTGCCGGAAGACTTTGGAGTCACCAGTGAGCTGGGAATGTCTAAGAAGCCACCCAGGCCATGCAGCTGATGTGACAGGGCTGGGCTGCAGGCAGTTAGTTCCCGGAGGAAGGAGGGGTGTGAGGTGCCTTGCTGTGAGCTCGGCACCAAAACAGCCTCTGCAGAGCCCACCCTAGACAAATCTCACCCAAGAGGAACCCAACGCCTTGGCGAGCAGCAAGTGAACACCAGGTATTGCCCCTTCGGGCTCTTTTGCAAAGCAGGATCTGATTAAAGAACCATTTTCTGCAACAGGCTAAATCATTCATTGTGACATCTTCCACCAACCTGTTAATGGTTCTTTATCCCTCCAAGGGAGGCACAGGGAGGACAAGATGAACAGAACCATCGTACTCCATTTAACTTGAGTCTTACAAGGACAGGTGAATGTCGCTGTGATGCACGACAAGGAAGGAGTTCGGGATGCGTGGAGAGGTTCATCCTTGAGGCAAAGAAGCATCTGAGGCAGAGAAGCCTTTATTTGGGTTTTGCAACCCTTTTTATAAAGTGTTCCGATACAGGTTAACAGGATTGGCCAAAGGAACCACCTCTCTGGTCCCATTGGTGGAACAAGAGAAAAAACACAGTCAGAACATCTGTTCTCCCTTATTTTGAGAACCTGAATCTATTTACAGAAACCAGTCCTTGAAAGAGAGTTTTCCCAACAGATTTTCCCTTGGGAACACCTCAGCCACTGACAGGCTGAGAATTTTTCTCAGGCCTAGAAAATCCTGTCCACAGGTGAGTATTTTGGCTCTGGGGAGAGGAGTAGTCTTGAGGGGCTGAGCACTCACGACAGCTACATACATGGATGCTTCTGGGAAACACATTAGCAACAGTGGCCCTTCAGCTTTTTGGTTTGCATGAAGGAGCAGCTACACAGCAGCTGTTTGTGCATCCACCTTTACCTGCAGAGAGGGCCCTACACACCTGGATGATGCCTCAATTCTCACAAGAGCAGGACCAAAGGCTAGTGTCTCTCATTACCAGCCAGTTCTATTCCAATAAGAAAAACCTTTAGATTAAACCAAGAATGGGAAGCATTGGCTGTCCAGGCTCTTTGAGCAGCAGCTGCCTTGTGCCCTGAGCAGACACAGAGCCTCCAATGTAGAACAGCTCCAAGAGTTTCACTTCCCAGAATATGAGCTGCTATTTGGGTAACCCAGCTATGAGAACAGGTGGCCAACGGACAAAACGTACTTGTCTAGCTCTGGAGGGAAAAACATGATCAAATGCTAAAGTTACACCCTTGTGGCCACCGGGCGGGTGTACACAGGCACCCCCCTTCCCAGATGCTCTTCCAAGCCGCTGCCTTGAGCCAGGGGGTTCTTCAGTGTGGGACACCTGCTCTTGCAGAGGGAACCCACCACAGATCTCTGCAGAAATCACAAGTGGGCATGAGTGGGGAGGGGCAGAGCCTGAAGTCCTGGTCCTGCTGCAGAGGGGGCTTGGACAGTGTTTATAAACACCACCTTTGTTCTGGGGCCAGTCTGGAGAGATGGAACAGGAGTTTGGTAAGGAATATGGCTAGATGTGGTAGTCAACAGAGGCAAGGTTCAACCAGGAGTGAGGCTGGGAATGTATTCTCAGCAGGCACAGAGGCTCAAATGTGTGTATGTAACACCTCCCCAAGATCCATGGCCAGGCACAGAAACTGACACAGACACACACAGCACTTACATGAGCACAGACTGCACCAGCCTCCTCCTGTCCCACTCTGGCAGAGCAGGTGCAGGTCCTTTAGTGGCAACAGACACAGTAGACCTAATAAAAAAGCTGCTCTGGTTTTGATCCATCTGGAGTCATGTTAGCTCTGGACCCTGGATCTGCAACTCCCCAGAACAGCCCTCTCAGGAACCCAGAGAAAGTTGTTCCTTCCTCTGAGTCCATCATTTAGGTTTCCATCCGCTACTGTGCCAGGGCAGGCCATTATGTGGGATCTCCCACCTGCCATTGTCTCTCCATGCACCTCTGTGGGTGCTCAGATGAACCCAACAAAGCCCTCTCTGCACAGCCCAAATACCCCTCAGCCCTCCCCACCAGCACGAAGGGTGGCCCGGCCTTCACCCATGGCTATACAGCCCATGGCTCACCAGGCCTGCCTGAATTTAGCATTGCAGGGCTTTGGGAAATGGTTTGCTCCCGTTGCTGCCCAGCACAAGCTGCTCCCCAGCAATTTCAGACTCTCTGAGGGTTGAGGCAGCTCCAGAAAGATCCCTGGGGCTGAGAGCAGGCAGGGACAGTGCAGAGGGCACAGGTTCCCTGTCCTCTAACAGTACAGAAGATGATTTTGAAAACATGTATTGAGGCTGTGGATGGGGGTTCCAGTGAAAAGGCTGGAAGTCCTCTGCTTGCTCTGACTGCCCAAGGAGGAACTGCCCTGCAAGGAGCAGCTGGAGACTTCTTCCCAACAAAGCTGAGTGTGAGCAGCATCTACTGTCAACACAACCATCTCATCTTCTCAGCTAGAGCAGCACTTTCTACCAGAGCAGGCAGCTTTGGGAAATGCAGAGACAGCAAAGGAGTCCTGGCATGGGGTGGACAGGGGACCTGGTTCTTGCCTATGTCCTTACTGCATGTGCCAGTGGGACATCCTGGCATGTGACTTCCTGTGAAACACAAGCAAAGAATTCCACGTCAGTCCCTTCCTCAGCCTTCCCTGCAAGTACACTCATGGAAACAGGAGTGACATGATCTTGCCTGGGCACACAGCCAGACCATGCCCTCTGCAAATCCTCCTGTCCCCCTCTCAAAGAAAAAGGGACTTGCCCAAGGACTCTGGCTGGAAACTGGAGATGCAGGAGGGCAGCAGGTGCTGCACAGCTTTGCCGCAGTTTCTGTCAGCAGCAAGGGTGCGACCTTGGATCTCCCTAACTCCCCTGGGGGGAGAGGGCTCAAACCCTTCTGCTAATTCCAATCACCTCTCCAGGGAAGCCAATGAGTTGAAAAACACAGCTGGAAACATAATTTCAATGGTTGAGAATATCATTTCACAGATGACCAAGACCTTCCTACAGTCGATGAGCCTGCAGTGCTTGGACCCACGACACTCCTTCGGCACGACACTCTAATCACTGCCCAGCACTGAAACCTGCAGGAGCTCTGCTTGGGAGAGAAAAGAGAAAGCACCAAACTGGTGTTGGGGTCTAATAGAGACCAGGCCTTTAGAGACAGCAGTGACACAAACATGGCTGGATCCCACAAGGCCTTCATGACCCTTCTCACCTCCTGATTCTTTTTACCACTCCAGCAAAACTTGCATTTTGGTGTTGACCCCAACACAAACAGCACTCCAGCCATGGGAGCTCTCCCACCATGTCTCAGTAATGCCATAAAACTTTGCCTGTGGATGCACAGCTCTGGCTCTTTCTGTCCATTCCCTAAGCAACACATGTTTGTTTGCAGGTACTTGATACATGCACGTGTGTGTGTTTTATATACACCTTATTTCTAGCCTAGCCTTACTGCCAGAGCCTGCATTTACCTCTGCCACAACTCTGGAGAAATGCAAGGCCAGTCTAATGCCATTAAAACCATGTTAAAAGCAGACGTCAATCAATGTGTTGACGACCTGGAGTACTGGTACCCAGGGTGCTGTGAGGGGCAGGCCCTGCTCTGCTAAGCTGGAAACATGTGAACACCAGGTGAACACCACAGTGGTGGTGGGAGAAGAGGAGGTGAAAGAATTCCTCTGGGTAGAAGACATTGTGCTAAAAACAAAATGAGAGTGAGGCAGGAGTGGACTATGATGCACCAAGAGCAGTTTAAAACATTCAGCCTTGAAGGCCAAATACCGATAGCCTATAATTTTAAGACAAGGTTGATGTTCATCCAATGCTGAGAGGGAGCTGAACTAGGAATTCTGTCTTTTTGGTCATAAATGCTGTGATACTGCAAATAGTAAGTTGAGCAAGCCCCAACAGAATCATGGAGTGGTTTGGGTTGGAAGGGACTTTAAAGGGGAGCAGGGACACCTTCTACTAGACCAGGCTGCTCCAAGCTCCATCCAACCTGGTCTTGAACAGGGGTGGGATGTTTCTCTAAGTTCTCCATCTTCTGAGGAAGAGAAGAAAATACTCCAGTAGGAACTCAAAAGCACACTCACAGCCAAAGAACAACTCAGAATATTAGGTGTGATATGGGCAGGAAGAACTGCAAGTTCATGGTGTCTCACTTGCGCCTGTCAACTACAGGTGCTGAGGCAGCACAGAACAGGTATGAATGATCCTAAGACAAACTGTGCTTACAACACAGCTAAGATCAGCCCACACATCTGTCTCTGGGCAGAGAGAAATCCTTACCAGGTTATCCAGGAAAAATCAGGTAGCTACTACAGCCAACAGAAAAGCCATTTCAGAGTTTTCTCCTACTGCACTAGCTTGGAAATAGATTTGAGATCAATTCAGTCCCCTGGAGCTTTACAGCCAGACTGTCCTTTGCACTGCAGAGATCATGTCTGCTATTGAGCAGCTGGTACACACAAGGCACTGGAGGCTCATGCGGACCATCCTGCATTGATTCCAGGGAGCAAAGTTCTGCAAGCTCCATGGAGGCCACCCAGGAGCACAGAGGGGTCCTGAGAACAAAGTCTGACTCAGAAGAGTGAGAACAATCACTTACCGGGATTTTGTTTGGATGCTGCTCTCGAATCTGCTGCACTTCTTTGCAACGATCCGCTGGAGAGAAAGAAGTAAAGAAATGAAGTTAGGAACACCTGTGTGTGGGAGGGCTGGCATAACTGAGGTATCCACCCTGCAAGCCACAGCCTGACCCAGAGAGAGACATTTTCCAAGGAATGCACATTCTGCTCACCAGGCGCTTCCTGAGCATGGTCTGCCAGATGTCAGCTTCATTGACCAACCCTTTCCTACTGCTCCAACCATCCCCCCAGGCTGGGACACCCCACTCTGCCTGATAAAACTGGGCAGCACTCCTGGGAATCAGAAGAGTGAAAAGAAACCATAAAGATAACAAAACTAACTTAAATCCATCCCAAGCAAATGCAGCTCCTGGCAACGGGTGTGAGGCAACGGGTCTGAGGCAGCAGCACAGCTTTGGGGGCTGTGCTCTGCAAGTTCAGGCTCTTTGTATCTTCTGGATGCTTCTCCCAGAGAGATAATTCTCCAGCTGAGGCTGGGTTTTAGCCATTTCCTTCTGCCTGTTGCACACTTACTAGCACTCTCTGGCACAGTGCCTGATTCCACAAGGGCTGCACCTTGCCAAGGAGGACTCCTTCCCTAGCACTGATCAATGGAGTAGCTAAAACAGCTCTTGGCCTGACAGAAGGTGTTTCTAGGCCTGGATGCAGGAAGAAAACCGTAAGCAAGGAGATGACCCACCTACAGAATGACTTTTCTTCCAGCTGTTCTCACGTTTTCTATTTCTATTCCATCCTCCTCTAGAGTTTATGTTTATTTATACACACAACACAAAGCACACAAAGAGCACACAAAGCTTGTGCACTCTTCCAGTTTACAGGAGAATTCCCTTCACTGCCTTACCAGAGGGCTCTCTGCTTTCCACAACTCAAAGCAGCAGAAAGCAGAGGAAGAAGCAGTACCAGAACCAGGCAGGGCTCTGTGCTCTTCCCGTAACTGCCACCACTCTGGGAAGTGCTTCACAGCCCACAATGGCCCATCTGAAATGCCCAGAAAATAAGCCAGGTGGCGAAGGTCAGTGACTAGGCACTGCCTAGCAAAGAGATCTGGGTATTGCAGGATCTGTCACAGGATCATCCTGCCACACTCCACACAGTCCAGTCTGACTTCCCTCATGAGCTTACACAGCCCCAGTTTCTCATGGCCCACTGAGATAATAGAGGGCAGGATAAATGCATGTGTTTGAGTGTTTTCTCATCAGAAACATTGAGAATTTCTCCTCTGAGCACTCAATAAAACCTTATTGCTTATATGTTGAATTTGGCTCGGTATGACTTTGGGGAGAAACTGGAGTTTCTTTAGAAGCCACAAGACTACAAAAATCACCAGATCATAGAAAGTTTTGAGCACCATTTTCCTCCTCTGAGAGGAAAATATTGCTCTGTTAGGAAATTGTTAGACCTTTTATTCTGGAGGACTCCACAAGTGAGTAACACAGAGCAAGATTACTTGGATTTCATGAAAAATTCAGGCATATTTGTTTTAGGTTTTATGACTGAAGATGCAGCTTCTCATGTTTCCTTTTCATCCAGTCCAGTGTTCCAGGGATCCAGATTTATCCTTGTGATACAGACAATTTTCCCCTGAGGTACTAATCAGCCAGGGAGTCACACAGACATCAGCATCACACATGACACTGGTACAGACACACCTCCCTGGAAATGCTGAAGGACACAGAGCCAGCAACACCCAGCCCACATCACCCAGCTGGAGCAGAAGCAGCTGCCTCCTCCCACAGGGCCCCATTCCCACATGTTCACTTGTATCCAGAATGGAGTATCCAAAAGGCTGGAGATCAACTGGGCAGCACTGATCACTATGGAAATTCCAGCAACTTCACTGCAGCCAGCTCAAATTTCTGGGTGCTAACAGAGCCTGCAGTGCTGTGTCCTCACGTTTGGCCAGTCATCCTGGCTTCAGTGTCCACCCTAATCTGCTTCCCTTTCCATACTATCAGATGGCCATGCAGATGAGCTTCCTAAACACCCTGTGCTGCCCTGCAAGGTCACAGGACTGTTTGCACAGGAAGTCCCAACAGCACAAGTAATTATGAGAAGGGTAGGAGAAGGAATTTGCTGAAGGCATGTTATCATGGCTAGTAAATGAAGAAAATGTAGGCGATTCCAACTAGCTCAGGCTGCATGTGCCAAAGGGCAGCCACATGCCAGACACCCCTTCCAGCACCCTGGAAGCATCACCAGCTACAGCACAAGGAGATGACACAAGCCATCACCATCTTCATTTACACAGTGGAAACAGAGGTGCTTCCTGCCCATTACACTGAAAAAGGTGCCACACAGAGAGCAAGAGAATCCATCATCACTCCAGCTGCACATCAGTGCCTCAGGATCCCATCCCTGGGACCACAGTCTTTTGTCCCTCAAGGGGAGCACATGGGGTACCTTGGACAGAGGTGGCTGCTGCAGAAAGCTCCTTCCAGGTCTTGCTGACTCCATGCTCAGGAGGAATCAAGAGCATGAGACACCAGTGACAGAGCTCTCAGCTACCCTCTGGGCCACAGTGGAAGCTCCTCTATCCCACTCTTTAAAACCTGCCACATGCCCAGGACCTGCTACCTCTGGCCAGCAGGATCCAGGGCATTCACAGGCTTCCTGATCTCAGGGGAGCTTCTGGCAGGAGGCTGACCTGCAGGTTACCATAGTGGAATGGCAACAGGTGCTGCTTTACTCTGGGAGCTGTTGGATGCTTCCAGCAGGTCCATGAATTGCAACCACAAACACCTAAAGCACTGCACTTCTTCCTCTGGTCTGGAACTACTCAAGTTCAGAAACTTAATTCGGGAAGGCAGTTGGGAGCAACCCCACCTAAGGTGCTCCGGTTCCTGGATATACAGGCAGAAGTTTCCAGGACACCTGAAGCATTGCTAAAGAACACACTCTGTCCCATCCCAGCCATGGAGAGGCAATGAAGAGGCTTGGCAATCAGGAAAAGCTGCATCAATCCCTGGACAATTTCTGTGCACACAGGAGATCCCCAGCGAGAGATAGTGATGGTCACCCACACCCTCCTCAGCCTGGGGTGGGAGCAAGAGGTTGAGCCTGTGACTCATGAAGGCATCAGCATCACACAGCAGGAATGGCTATAAATATCAGCCTTAATTTAGTGTCTATGCAGTCTAACCTAAGTCATAGGAATACAGAGGAAACGGTTAAAGGGCACTTCAGAGAAATCTGGCTGGAGGTGCCAGCCCAGCACCCAAGCCCCCACAGTACTGAGGACAGGCAGGACTCCCTCACCACAGCACCAGCAGGTTTTGCACACTCATGTTTCATACACAACAGTCCTGATCTTACAAGCTTTGTTCTCCTCCTGCAGCTTTCCCAAACTATGTTGAGGTTGACACTTTCCCCGTTCCTGCAGCACCTGGCTACAGTTAATCCTTAGCCAATGTGCAGAGCAAACCAGAGCTGTGTACACAGCCCTGTCCTTATCCATGTTCTCCTCCTCTGGTCCAACAGCTCAGGGGCTCCACACAAGAGGGGCTGGAGGGACTCCAGACTGCTCCCCAGTGCCAGGATGTCAGATCTCAAGATGGCAGCAAGATAAAAGCCACACAATTTTATTGGTTATTCCCAGGGAAACTTCTCTACTAGGGTCTATTGAAAGATAGGAATATTTTTGTAGCATTGCATATGCCAGGAGATTGTCTATTTCTCCTCCAAATGCTGTTTCAACTGTGAAGTGCCAGCAGCAAAGCTTGCAAATTGCCCAAAACACCAGAATCTTGGCTGTTTTCTTGACTAAGGTCCTTCCCAAGCTGCACTCCAAAAGATGCAAGCACACAGTGTATCTCATAGCAATGCAGGACGAGATCATTATGGCAGTTGAGGAGAATAGTGGAAAATTTTAAGCCACACTTTGCAAACATTAACCTTTTTTATCAGCAGTGCCCAGGAACTCTGGCCACGGGAGCCAGGTCCCTGCTGTGCTGGGCGCTGTGCAGACACAGGAGGAAAGGACAGTCCTGGATGCAAAAGAGCCTCAGCAGACAAAAGATACAGATGGTGGGACAGAAGGAAAACACACGGCAAGTCCTCCAACAGCGCCGTTGTGTAAGGGGCACCGTTTTTCAGGAGATTCTAGACAAGCACTGCTCAGGCACTGGTGGTGCCCCAGGGCAGCAGATGAACGATTGGGAGAGGCCCTACTGCCTGTGACCACCAGGAATGCTGATAGGAAAACACCAGTAAGAACAAATAACACCTGGAGAAGTGATCAGCATGCTACCAGATAAACAGCTCCTGAGCTGAGCAAGGGCTGTGAGCAGAGAGCAAAGCAGAGACCAGAAATGCAGTCATGCTTCTCCCTGTGTCCTCCAGATTGTACAGACATCCCTGGCACCTCCAGCAGGATGCTGGCCCTGTGGCTTTTCCCTGCCATCCACACAACACCCTACCAGCCAGCCCAGAGAGATATCTGACTAAAATTTGAAAAAGATGCAAAAATGAACATGTTTCTTCAAGAAGCTGCTGTGGTCAGTCCCAGGGGAGAGTGCTGCTAGAGTATGGACTTCTCTCCAAGATATTTTCTGCCAGGAGAGGAGGAATTGGATGGTTTGAAATCAGGATATGTGTGGGATAAGCTAGTAAGTGCTGGAGACAGGCCAGTTATGCAGGTCATTCCAGATGAACATCAGTGACTCTGTGATATCACACCACCCTAAGGCCAGACACCTCCAACCACCAGGAAACACTCCCATGAATGTGTCATGGCTCACCCAGCACCTGACCTGACCTGTCCTTGCCCAGTGTTCCTTTTCAGGCCAGTGGTGCTGCAAGAGGAGACTCCCACATCCAGGAAGGAAGGAGGTTGTGCCCGGGGCAGGTGTCCTCAGCATCCCAAAGAGTGCTTGTCCCAGGTTACATAGGACAGCAGCACTGCAGAGACCTGACAAGGCTTCTGATTGTCAGGTTTATTTTATTTGTCTCTCTGCAAAGTTGGGTGCTCCAGGCAGGACAAATGACTCAGGAGAAAACCTCCACTGCTCAGAACCTAAAAGAATGATAGATACAATAGACTGAAGTGATAGAAAACATGTCTTTGCATCATGGAATAGGTGGAGCCTGAAGCTCCACTGTCTCTAGAAGGTATTACCAACATGAACATGGAGTAGTGAATGCTCTGTCTTCACGATTCTTCATTCCACTGCTATAGCTCCAATACCAGATGTGCAGTGTCTGGATGGATTTCTGAATGCCAGGTTCCTGGGGCCCTGTGACTGCAGAAGGATCTCTGCAGCCTTATTCATTTGCAAAAGTTCCCCACCTTCCTGGCTACAGAATAGAGCTTGAAAATGGATCTTAAAACACAAAGAAGAAACACCTTTGTTTTTCTTATCCATTTAAAAATGTAAGAAGAGTATGATTTTGAGCTTGGATTCAGGAATGAGCATTTGCATCTGGCAAATCATGATAAGGGCTCAGCTCGTGATCAAGCAGAGCCACACCACAACTGTGAACTCCAAATACATGTCAAGACACTTGTCCTCTGGTTGTACAGTACCACTGGAGTGACAGGACAAGGGAGAATGGCATTAAACAGAGAGAGGGCAGGGTTAGATGGAATATTGGGAAGGAATTCATCCCTGTGAGGGTGGGGAGGCCCTGGCACAGGGTGCCCAGAGAAGCTGTGGCTGCCCCTGGATCCCTGGAAGTGTCCAAGGCAAAACTGGTCAGGGCTTGGAGCAGCCTGGGACAGTGGGAGGCATCCCTGACATGGCAGGGGTTGGAATGGGATGGACTTAAAGGCTCCCTCCAAACAAAACCATTCTGGCATTCTGTGGTCCACCCCTGCCATGGGCCTTGCAGGATGAGCATAGGACCTCCATCATCCAAACAGTTTAAAACTCACTGCACCCTCTGAGTATGAGGGGCAAAGGGGCAGCACCTTCTGTGTCTTATCAGGATGGCAAACGAAGTATTTACATCACAGTTTCAGATAAGGAACTGGTCTTTTGCTCAACATTTAATCACAGTTTTACTATCCTTGGCAAAGGAACAGCAAGTTCCCTCTGTACAAGCCCTAGGGAGGCTGCTGTGCCAGGGTTTCCTTCTGCCTGCTGTGTGACCTTCCACCTGGACAACTTCTTCATCCATAAGACTCCAAGACAGCAGGAACACACTCAGATTTCTCAGAACTGCTCAGGACACTTCAAATTGCTTAAAGAAAGACCTGGCACTGCTGGCAAGACTGTATTTTACCATGCACCTGCATGCACCAAGAGCCTTTGCCCAGCACAGGTCACTACTATTTGTGCTTAAAGGACATGCACAGGTGCTTTGGGGACATGTGCCCAACACCAGAGTCTTGAATTCATTCCTTCATCTTCTCTCACAGCTTTAAACCACCTTATGAGGACAAAAGGCAGCAAAAAACAGCATGACAGAGCTGGTAGTGTTTACACACTGCCAGTCAACCACAGAATGTCACACAAGCAACATGCTGTGAGACCTCCCAAGTGACTCTCCTGGCCATGATCCCTGCTAGGACTGACCACAGAAGGAAAACCAAAGCCAAGGGACATGACTTATCCATGGCTTACAGCTACTTGATGACAGAAGCAGCAAGGGCCTACCAGCTTGACAGCCCCTGCATTCAACAGTCTCCACCCTTCTGGCTTAAAGGAAGATAAGAAGTTTATACAGTGAAAAAAAAAAAATTATGTCATGAACAAAACACACAGGTTTTATTATTCCTGGCTGCCAGTCAGGATCTTGTACTGTATAAAAGAATAAAAATTTAAAAATCAAAATTTATGGTCTACATGTAAGGCTGGCATTTGTTCTGGGAGCCTGTTCAGTTCTTCAATGCTGATAATTGCCCCCATATTAGTCAAGTCACAAATGTCCTCAGTAATTAATCCAAGATAGCGGCAGCTAAGCAGCATTTTGGAGCAGCATCCTCCTCTCAAGGAATCCCATCTCTCAAAACACAGCTGCCAGAGCACAAACACCCTGGGTACCAGTCAAGGACCAGTGAGGGCTCACAGACCAACCCCACATCAATATCCAGATGTTCTCCCAAGCCACCAACAAGCAGAACGGTTGTGATAAGCACAGGATGGTGTATGAGGCAGACAACTCAGCCACTGCTAGTCTCTCAATGCATACAGACATGGCTGGCTCACACTGGGTAAGTCCCCAGGGATCCTGTTCCCCAGAGCCAACAGGGGATTCGCTCCACATCCACCACTGCCTTTCCTCTTAAAAGGAGTGGCTTCCTACAACCAAAGGCATATGTCTCAGAGCATGGAACCTGGGATGGGAACACTCTGTCCACAGAGGCTGAGGTCAAACCTCTCTGTCTGTCACCCAGCCAGGAGCTCCAGCTGAGCCAGCAGACACATGTAGGCGTCTTCCTGCCTCTGTTTTGGCTGGGCACCGGGGCACAGGAGTGAAGCACTCTGGGTCATCCGGCCGGTCCGGGACCCAGGCCCATGCCTGTCACCACACTGGTTTTGTGCTGCATTGCAAACACAGCTGGCAGCTGCTACCAGCCCAACGCAAACCCCCACTTCAGGAGCAGTGGGACAATGCTCGTGTTCCTTTCAGGAAGTGCAACGGTGTCGTCAGGCTGCTGTAAGCTCTCACTACTGCCAGGACAGCCTGTTCCTCTAACACACACCACGGCTTTGTTCTGGGAATTGTTTTGGACTCCTGCAACAGATCTGAACACGCCTCAGCCTCTGGGTTCAGCACATTTTACACCCTGCATCCACAGCAAGGACGTTCTGCTGCCAAGGACTAGCTCACAGAGCTCACCTGCCCACCAGGGACAGCACCTCAGACCACAGGAGGAATCACAGCTCCATGCTCTCCACACACCTTGGATCAAACCTCTGGTGTTTCCCAGCTAGTCCCTTCCTCAAGTCCTCAACAATGATGAAAAAAAATCAGGAAATTTTACTCAGGAGAGACCCAAGACCACGCAGATGAACAAACATAAGAAATTCACAAAAAAATTCCTAACATACAAGAAGAGGGAACACAAGCATTGAGGAAAGCAGAATCAGATGAACAAACAAGAAATTCACAAAAAAATTCCTAACATACAAGAAGAGGGAACACAAGCATTGAGGAAAGCAGAATCTTCACTGAGGAGCAGCAGACCAAGACAGCCACTTGCCATGAAACTGGAGCCTGGGTACGTTTGTAAACAGCCATAGCTCTGACTCTGCCTTTTCACTCCTTTTTTGGAACCATTCCATTTCTGCAAAGTTTTGAATCCTTAAAAATCAAGCCATTCTGACAGTACAGAATCACTGGAGATGTTTTCCACCAGCCCTTTCCAACTGCATTGTAAACAATCTCTTCCTGCTCCTGTTGTGTAATGATTCAAAGACAAAAACAAGCCATATTTACTTTCTCCAACAGAATAATTCCAGCCCTGACCCAAAGCAACTGTGGGGGCTGCCAGGCCTCCTCCTCCTCCTCCTGGCTCAGCTCTGCAGCCCAGTCAGCTGAGAGAGCAAAAGGGCAGAGGAAAGTACAGAGAAACAAGGAGCACTTCCAGTTGCCGGCACCAAACTCCCTCACCCCCTCTGTCCCTCTTGGGCTATATTAATCCTGCTTCAACTACTCTTGAGCCTCAGATTTTGTTTTCCTTCTGACTCACACAAAGGCAAACTAGTGTCCTCTTGAACATAATAAGCTGCTTCTCACCGGTTTAACAGTACATAGTTACTAAGGGGCTGATTTAGGACTTTACTGGTTCTCCCATAGCTTGGGAGAACACAGCAGGGTCCCAGCAAGTATCCCAAGCTCCTAGGCTTTGGCTGGTTCTTGTTTGTGCATGTTCCCTTGGCTTGGTCCTGTGGCAGGGGAGGGCTGGGTAAGCATTCAAGGCCAGAAGGGTTGTGCCAATAAAATAACAAATATTTACAGTTTCCAAGAGAGCAGAAAGGGGCTGGATCAGCAGTTTTCAGCAGGCAAAAGCTCCAATTTTAAAACTCATGTAGGAAACGCCCTCACCTGCGTTTGGAAAGTCTCTGGCAAAATATAAGGCTTTTTATGGCATGAAAACACCAATTTCAGCATTATACAGCCAGTAAAGATGAACTGATACCCTCTCCCCAGGAATTTAACCTCCAGAAACACCTCTCCCAGCACCAGCTGGAAAAGGGCTAGAGAAACAGCAGTTGATGTTTCCTCGGATTCTACTATCGGGTTTGGAGACAAAATCTGGGACTTTCTACAGTCACCTCCTCACCTTTTGAGACTCCCCACCACACGTCTTTGACAAAGGGGTGGGGAGGATGTGAGCATTGGCTCCTCTGGGTCTCCACAACCACCACAGAGGGCATGTGGCATCCTGCAACAACAACCTGACGAGATGGGGAGCCCAGAAGGCGATTTTTTGGGGAGGTCTTTGTGCTTTGATAGTCAAAAGGAACACCCGGCCATCACCATCGTCCCGACCATTCCACGGCCCCTTGCGACCGCCACTGCGCCCCAGTGACGCCGGTCCCCTGGAGAAGCAGCAGCGACACAGCAGGGATGGCCCGGGGACATCGCTGCGCTCCAGCCGGGCGCGGTGCGGCCCCCCCGGTGCAGGGCCGGCCGGGATGACATCAGAGATCACCGCACCGAGGCTGCGGCGCCGCCACCTCCGGCCCAGGCCCCGCTGCTCCCGTGTCCGCACCCGGCGGGGACCCGCGGCTGTCGATCCCCGGCCCGGGCGGAGCCGCCCCGCAGGGCAGCGCGGCGGGGGCGGCACACGGCAGATCCCCGCGTCCCCCCTCCCTTCCTCCCTCCCGCGCGGCTGCTCCCGGCCGCTCCCGGCTCACCAAAGGTGCGGCGCTGCTTGAAGGGCCGGTCCGAGGGCATCGCGGCGGGACCGGGGCGGCACCGGCACCGGGAACTCCGTCTGCGCTGGGCTGATCGCTGCGGCGGAGCGGCGCTGATGTCACCGGGCCCCGCCCGTCGGGGACGGGGCTTCTCCGGGACGGGGCCCCGCCCACCCCCGCGACCCCGGAGCGCGCTGCGATGGGCCCCGCGAAGACCCGAAACCACGGACCCACCCCCGGGGCTGGCCTGGAAGACACCGCACGGTCCAGCCCGTGCCACCCCCTGCCGTGGCAGGGACACCTTCCACCATCACCGTCCCAGGGTGCTCCAAGCCTTGTCGAACCCGGCCTTGGACCCTTCCAAGGATGGGAGAACCACAGCTTCTCTGGGCACCCTGTGCCAAGCCTCACCACCCTCACAGGGAAGAATTCCAGTCGAAATCTCACCTCTTAGTCTAACACCATTCCCTCTTGTTCTATTACTGTCTGCCCCTCTCATTTTTATAAGCCCCAACATGAGAGAGAGCAGCTGGTGATGTGAGGATGGCCATGCCGTAGGAACACCATGGCAGAGCATCCCCATTTCTTAATGAGACATAATGGTTTATTCAGAGATGACCCCAAATACAAGCATTTTTTCCAGTCCTGATGGAGCAGAGCACCTGTGGGCCTTGCATAAGGCTGCAGAAGTACACCTGGGTTGGAATTTCCAGAGGTGCTCTGAGGATAGAGGTGTCCATGACTCTGGCCTGCAGTGGCATCTTCTGGACATCTTGGCTCAAACATCATCCACGTGTCACTGCCAGCTTTGGGCAGCAAATGTGGCTGCTGTGAGAAGGGTGGAGAAGAAAGAAGGATTGTGTGGGAGTGAAACCACAACGGCTCAGACCACAGATTCCAGCCAACAAACCTGGACACAAACTACTCACACAGGTACTCAGTCATTTGCAATTCCCACATCTACCCCAGCCATCTCTGGCTAACGAGCCTGTTGTTTTCCCTGCTGCATTCACAGCCATGGCTATGCTGAATATATTAAAGCCCGCAGCACGACTACAAATAGGGCAGCTATTTTTGGAGCTGATAAATGAATCAAAACAACTGCAAACAGTGCCAGTGTTTCACCAGGTCTAATATCCCTCCTCACTGCATGCCACAACAGGAGCTGTATCATGCTGGAGCAATATCTCATTGTTACAGTGAATTGGCACAGAACAGGAGCAAACACAAAATGTTAAAGGATTAACTACAACCTTGGTAAAAAAAAATACATGAAAGATGCAGTTTTGAAAGAACTGCTCCAATTATTGTGTCGCCAATTAAAACAAATATATGTTTAATGGGAATTGAAGAAATTCTTGTTTCCTTGTTGAATTTACCCAAGAAATAAAACACTTTCGTGGCCAATATAATGGATTTTTTTTCACCAAGCAGTAGTTAAACAATCATATACTTGTAAGGAAGCATAAACTCTTCACATTCACTTTCATAATTAAGATACAAGTAGAGATATTAATCTCTGATATAGGTCCTGTTAATCAGAGAATACTGAAGGGAAAGCAGGAATTTTGAATCAGACATGGCAAGTGATGACCCTTAACAGTCTTAATCCTCAGCAAAGGGGTTTGTTACTATTTCTATGAAGTGTAAACCTCTTTTTGATGAGAAGAATATGGAAGTCTTTCCAATTTAGTGATGTGGCCCCTGCTTTTATCCATGCAGGCCTCAAAGCAGGACTGGGGCCGTAATTCCACAGAATATTATTCAGACCCTGGAGAAGGAGGAAAAAACCCATTTCATAGGAGCTCTGGAGCTTCTCAGCATGTTAATGTACTTCCAGAAATGGGATATGGATCAAAGAAGTTTGTTTTAATTTATACACTTCTTCCTTCAGCCCTCAGCTTCCCAAACAATCCTGCAGACATTAATGCCTCTCTTGCCTGGTCTTACTGGTGTCACTGGGAATACTCCTTATTTAAGGAGGTGCATTTCAGATCCAACACCCCCCCCCCAAGATCAGTCAAAGGTTTAAGGCATCAGTGAGCTGTCCTAACCTAACCTGGAATCAACAATGAGCTTACCAAATGCCAGCATTCCACAGTGCAGCACCACTGATAATAAGCGCTTCTGGATCTTGTGAAACTCCCAGAAGGACTCCTGCAATGCTGGTAAATGAAGTGTATTTTTGTCAACAGAACTGTGTTGATGCTTAGGCTTCTACTGGCTAGGGCAGTGTCCAAGCTCCTGCCCTTGCACCCCCAGCTGCTTCTACTTCTCCTGCAGCTGGTGCGTCGCAGGAGCTGTTGTAGCTCTGCTCACTTTAGCCCAGCCTCTCTTTGTGTGAGATCTTCTCTGTTGTCCCCCAGAGAAGTAGCTAAGACAAGATCAAACATAAATCACAGACTGGGTTGGAAGGAACCTTAAATCTCATCCAGTCTCACCCCTGCCATGGGCAGGAACACCTTCCACTATCCCAGGTTGCTCCAAGCCCTGTCCAGCTTGGCCATGGTCATGTCCAGGGACGGGGCAGCCACAGGTCCTCCATGTCCTGTTGTTAGAGGCACAGAAAATAGCCCCTTATCTCTGCTCACAGGCTCTGACACCCAGGAGAACATAGAGTCTAGCTTAAAACCACGAAGAAAGGCTTCTGAAGTTGAGACACTAATAGTGTGGGTATGTAAGTTAGATAGAATTGCGTTTCACAGAGTGAAACAGTTAAACTTTGAAGATTTAGTTATATTAGTATGTGAGATACAAGCTGGAAGATCTAGAGCATTGTCCTTTTCTTCTTCTTATATCCCTTCCTTCTCCTTCATCTTCTTCTTCTAGGGGTTTTTGGGTAATCTGGGGCAATTGGACAGCAGAGGCCCCATGCCATGTCACAAGTCTCAGGTCATTGGGTCATTAAGAAAAATAAGTTACTTGGCATTTGATTACTGGGCAAATAGACATATAAAAGTTCTGGGAGACATTCCTCTCTGTGACATTTTTCCTCTTGCTAGCTTAGTGTACGTAGCTCCTTGTAATTTGTGTGTATGTAACATAGATGAGAAAAGAATAAACAAATGAGGCCAAACAAGAAGAAATCAGCCTCTCTCTTGTTAATCCTGGTCCTGCAACAAGCACCTGAACCCCGAGGTGTTGGGCATCCCCTGACATCCTGGATGTAAGGGACACTATCATCAGCCACCTTAGGCAGGGGAGGAGTTACTTGGGAGGGTTTTGGAGCCAACACAAACCCACAGAAGGTGTCTCCAAGCTCAGCTTTTAGTGTTACCTCTACTCCTCTGTCAGAGCCTTAGCACAGAGGCAGCACAACAGACACATCCTTGGGCCTCAAGTGCTGCTCTTCCCAGCCCAGAGCCATGCCCCAAACTCCCTTTTATCACCTTAATCCATCAGGGTTTGTTTCCCAGCAGCAGATGCTCCCTCAGCCTTTGATAGACATCCATCAGAACCAAAACTGAATTTTCCAAGGCAGCAAACCAGGCCAGTCTCCAGCTCCAGCACAGAGCAGCTCCAAGGTGCAGGTGGCATGGCCTGTTCCGGCCTCCTGTGATCCTGACTATGAAAAAAGACTGGAACCATAATGCTCATTTTTTTACTTCTCTTCAGTTTGGCAATAGTTTTACCATACAAATAACCAGGCCCAGACTCATGAAGCACAGCACCAGAAACTGAACTCTATCCATCCTTTTTTTGGACCCTGTTTACAATGTAGGAAAGTGAAACCCTCCCCTAACTTTCATACATGGAAATTGCTGCCAGCTCTGTGACCCTCTAATGGTCCTGATCCAAATAAACTTTAGTTTCATTTATTAGTTTAGTTACTATTCAGTTCAGTTACTTTGTTCCATAGTTACTAAATGGAAGTTGTTCTTCAGCTTCCTCCCTCCCCTTCCCCCTTGCCAGTTTTAAAAAATAAATCTGAATTAACTTTGAATGCTGGTGTAAAGGTGGCACTATATGGCCTAAGCAAGGCCCTGCCCAGATGGATCTGACAAGCTCCTTGACTCCAAATGCAGCTTAAGAGCTTTTCATTCAAATTCGCAAGTATATTTCATGTCAGACTGCTCTCAACCCTGAGAAAAAAACCCCAACCAAGCCCCAACCCTCCAACCAACCAGCACATAGGAGGAGCTCAGTCATTTTACTGCAAGTTTATGATCTCAACACAACAGAAAAGGTCATGATCTTTTGTTTTGCAATAGGTTATTTATTACAGCTTGTTTTAAGTAAAACCAACAGTCAACACTCTCTGTTCCAAGCTCCTGTGACACAAAGCTACTGGCTTTCTTAAGTTGTCCTTAAGAAAGTGTCCAAAAGAATGCAGGACACTGCAGATTTTTCACTCTTCAGAGAAGTAGTACTGCCACCTACTTGGAAAAGCCAAAACCCATAAGCAGGCCACCACCTCCAAGGAAATATTTCTCTGGGTTACAAACAGAGAGAGATCACTGAGGTCACATTTTTCTTCTGCCTTGCCTCACTGTTTATTACCCAGACTTCAGCTTGCTTGAGGTTATTTTTTTGGGAGGCAGCATTCAATTATTGCAGATCACAGGCATTATGTAAATTATTGTGTATGAGGAGCTGCTCCGAAGGCCAAGCAGGATTCCAGACCCTATTCCCTGTTTTGATGGAATGGCTTAAACCAGACCTAGTGTAAAGGGAGAAACAGCTCATGAACAGCAACAATCAACCCTGAATCACGGGGGGAGACGGGACACCCAAAGCACTGATGCTACAGGGCTACAGAGCTACCCAACAGCCATTTCTGAACTTCAGGGTCATGGCACCACGTAGAAGATTAGACACAGTCCAAAAATTAACACCCAGGTCTGAAAATGCACAGATAAAACCCTGAACATGCAGGTCACCTTGGCTATTTTGAGTCCCCACACACCCACCCTTTGCTGGGCTCTGAAAGCCACAAGTGTCCAAGTCAACACCAACTTCTTTACCAAATTCTCCACAGCTGCACTTCCCAGAGCCATGATTTTTTTTTTCTTTTCTGAAGAAAAACTCCACCAAAATAACCTCTTGAGCATTCTGGAGAAACCATCTGGGCTCTTTTTTTTGTCTTTTATGGCATCAATAAAACAATACTAAAGGAAAATAGCAGATCAAACTGGCTACTGAGCTGTGACACTGTGAGATCCCCCATGGGTGGCCTCAATGGCCTTCCCTAGCCATGAAAATTCCATCTGCAACAGAAAGGAAGTGGTAGGAAAGTGCTACAACACAAAAACCAATTGTGAACGCACTGTACATGCCCTTGGGCCAAATCCTTGTTCAGAGAAAGCAACAGACAAACAAAAACAGTCCTAGGAATGTTCTCTTTTTTGAAGAAAAACCTCAATCAATCATGAGAAAACTTAAAATCTTCAGAAGAAAACCAGGTAACACAAAACCACTTACTGGTGACACTTTAATTTCTTATGGTCAGACTTTTTTGAGGCAAAACCAAGAGTAAGACAGAACTAGAGGACATGCAGTCATATTTACAGCCATTCAAAACTAACTGTAAAAGCAGAGTTCAGTGGTGAAAGAAGCATAGAAGTATACAAAGAATAGTCTTTTTTTGGTTATGATTCACATTTTATTATATTATCTTAGCTATTAAAAGAATCTGTTGCATTTTTTACTACCCAATTCCAACTTACCAGCTCCCCCTCAAAACAACTTGTGATACAAAAAGCTCCATTTTTCCTGTCTGTAGATAACAAAATCACCTGCTTTAATTCTCCCAAACCTTACTGAAGAGTCACAGCACAGTTAACACTAATACTCTATTCTTTACCATTAAATAAAAAATAAACCAGGGAAAACAAAACAGGCAAAGGGAAAAAGCCAAACTGAGTCAGTGTAATCATTCAGTTGGATTCTGGATGACAATCAGGAAATAGTCTTTATCTGGAGAGAAAAAAAAAAAGAAAATTATTCTTTCACTGCTGGTATTTTTTCACAGAAACAGTGAATTCCAACATTTTTCACATCTCTCTGATGTGCTGTGGGAACTCCAGAGCCCTGACACTCATTCTCAGTGAACCAAACTCCCAGTGTCAGATCATTTATTTTATGAGTTTTACGGCAAAAAAACCCTCAGCTGTAGAAACTAAAATGTTCCCAAAGCAGCTGAATTTAACCCAGTTAACCCCAGGAAACTACAATAACTGGTACGTGCCACACTGGTGCAAGGTGGCCGCTGCCCTTCTCTCCCAGGCACACTGGAGGCTGCAGCTGCTTTTTCTGGAGCAATGCTTATTCCTCTTTCCATCCTTCCTGTGGATATCTGAGGCTGCCTGAGCATGAAGCAGAGCCTGTGTTAAAGTCTGCCCTGACCCATGCCTGCCCTGGGGAACTGCCATCCCTTGGCGTCTCCACTAGCCTCGTTCCAGCAGGAAGCACACAGGGACAAGGTTGAATTCCTGCCACATGAGCGACCTGCACTCATCTTGCTGCTTCCCTGTTTGCAATCAAAAAATGCTGAGGATGTTCCCTGAAAAGAAGGTTGCTGCTGCTGCTGTATACCATGACTCATGATTACAGCTAGTGTGCTCTAATATTTTTCCCAGAACTGGAAGGTCAGGACTGTCTTGTTTTATCACTCAGTCCACAGTTCTGAATGGAAATTGCTCCCAGAACATATTTCTTTCCAAATCCTAGGGTCTTATATTAAAAAACAAAGCATAACAGGGCACACTGTAATACTTTCTACTTTGATCTTCTAATGAATAGCCACATTGAAACATGACAAAGGAAACTCAGGTCAATGATAAAGCTTTCAACTCCAGAAAGTAGAACAGCTTCTTAGAAGGAAGGGATTGTCCAATGCGAACACAAGCAGCAGGCAGACTCCTTTCAGGCTGACAGTGTCAGTCTCAAGAGAAAACAATCCTGGCTGGATTCCCAGATTCCTGCTTTCGCCCTGCTCTCTCCTACCTGGAGCAACCATGATTTCGTTTTTCTTGGAGCGGATCCGCAGGAATGTGAGGTCGTTCTGGGGATCAATGTCCCGCACGGTGCTCCTGGCCTTCATGATGAAGCTGTGCATGAGGCCAGCATACTGAATAGTGGTGGTGTTGTCTATGGTGCTCTTGATGGGAATACCTGCAGTAGAGGGACAGCAAGGCTCAGTGACCAACCTCCAGAACCATCCCCACACTGGACATTATCAGGTCCAACCTCAGTTGTCACTGCACCAGGGGTTAGGAGTGTTCTCTTTGAAGGCAAGAGGGAAACATGAAGAAAAACAAGATATGAAAAAGCAGAGATGTGGGACCACTTTTGCATTTTGAGAATTAGAAACAGAAATAATTATCTGTAGAGGAAAGAGGAAATACCAGTGTTACAGTTTTTTCTCCTGACTGGGGACACCTTTTTTACTTCAGAAAGGTTCCCCAACACCAGTTAATTGATATTGAGGTAGGCCAGGCTGAGATCAACCATTATGGAGGACACCAGCTGCTGCATCACACAGCTCCAAAGCTGAAGCTCCAACATTCAGCCCTAAGAGGTGGTGCAGTCCTGGAAGGTCCTTGGTTCAGTGATAACCAACCTGGAGGGCGGACACACTGTTCAGCCAGAGCTTTCCCTCCCTTACACTTCCCTTACACTTCAGCCACCCACTAGATGTGTTTTCCCACCAAAAGCCAGTCGAATCCCAGCTCCTGGGTCAGAACACAGCAGCCAAGCACTAAATTTTGCAATGCAGAACCAGCTGTGTGTTCCAGTAACTGCAGCTGCAGCACCGAGAGCAGAACCCACACAACCATCATAGAAAAGCAGTGAGCAGGAGCCAAGCTGAGTGATCTGAGACCCAATATGTAGCTACTGTCAGCTTTTCTAAGGATTATTTCTAGGAAATATTCAATTTTGGGCTACTCACAGTGAATTCAGAGTGCTCTGAAGAAGCTGCTCTGTTGAAGTCTTCAGAGACCAAAAAGAGACAACTTGCTAATGAGTTCCATAAGATCACAAGCACCAGACAGTGCTAAAGAGCTGGAGTCTGCCAGGCCAGCAGTACTCTGGACAGGCACAGCAGCAAGTTTTACATCTTGTGCGAGCCTCAGTGCAGTTTCAAACACTGGCATAACTTAAATATTTTGAAGCTTTTGCAAATTATTTTAATTTATTTCCTAAAAAAGTAAAGTGAGCTTGCAGAAATTGGAAACCAATTTTCTCTTGTAGCCTACTGTCTGTCTCCTTGGGCTGCAGGAAAACCTGTCCCAAAGCCAAACTCAAAGCTAAGTGCAAGTGGTACAAGCAGCAGCCCTCAAAGTGGGTGGTTGGAGTAAGTGACAGGTCAGAAAAGTGAGGCTGACACAGCACCTTCTGAATTAACCACAATGATTCCCTGTACTCCCTTCTGGCTCTGGATTCGCTTCAGTGTTTCCTCCACCTCAGCCTGCAAGACAAAGCACAAGTCAATACAGGGTTACAGCTGCTCTTTGTCTCCCACCAAAGCTTTAGGATAACCTGGCTGAAAACAAAACTGCACAGGGATGATTAAACAACCACTGCCTACCCTGGTTTATACAGCCAAGTATCTGTACTTTGGTGCCACCTTTTCTGCATGACCTTTCCATCTGCCTTGCTTCATTCATTTGTGATTATCATCCTGGAACTCCCCTCTCTCCTCCTAGCCAATCCTCCTGCTGAAGGCTTGCAGCTGGAAGCAGAAGTCAGACTGCTACAATTTAGGTGTCAAACAAAAACCATTGAAAATGGACATGGAATTCATGAAAAAATTATAAAAAAGATACATTGTTGTTGCAATATGACCTTCCCTTTTATCAAATGAATGCCAAAAGCAATTACAAATAAGAGAAATGAGGGGAAAAACAATGAATCAACACTCTTTGTTTCTAATTCTGATTCGTGCTGGGAACTGCCAATAATTTACAACATAAAAAAGGAAATGCAAATGCAGGTCAAGGCAATAGTCCTTTTTCTGCTCTATAAAAACCATGACAGGAGGTTTCAGTACCTTCTGCACAACTTTCCTGCTACAAGACGCCCATCAAAATGTAACTATGGTATCTGTAGTAGGGTGGGAAACCCTCACACCCAAGCTGATTTCCACAGCTGGATGACTATTTGGCACATTTTATTTCCATTAAAGGAAGCAGAAACAAGCAGCATCTTTCAGATCCTGCAAAGCAGAGTCCCCCAGAAGTAGTTTAGGGAGACAGGAATCACTCTAACCAGGACAGGTGAGACCTACAAGGGGCATTTGGCTAAGGCTGTGTTCCCTGGGCAGCCTGAACAACCCTCTCCACTTCTTCTCACAGCAAATGGGCACGAAGATGTCACACGCTCTGTTCCCTGGGAAGAGACCTCATCAAACAACAAACACAGCACAGCAGAACAAAACAAACACCAGCTCAGCCCCAGCACCACTAGCACTTTCCTCAGGGTGCTGTTGGTAACACAACCTGTGGCTCTTAAGAGATGGGATCCCCTCAAGCTGGTCTTCATGAAGCAGTTGTTTTTCTGTGCAATCCAGCATAGAAAAATTCAAGTATTTTCAACAAAACTCTTTATTATTTCTGAATGTTGGACTATTCTCAAATAGAAGACAAGGGAAATTGAACAATGAACAAACTAAAGAATGTACAAATGCTGAGACAATATAGTGGCAAAATGTTAAACTCTTAAGATCTGATTTCCTGCCTTCTTACTGGCACTATTTAAGTCTCCTGATTAAATACTTTCCCTCACAGGACCTTAACAAACCTTTTCAGATGGACAACTGCAACCATAAAGAAGGATATGAATTTTTAATTTCCTCTACCACCTTCAGCTTATCTAACTCACAGGTGGGTCATCTGCTCTGACAGTACACTGCTGCTGATGTGAGAAGGTCCTGCTCCTCCTATTCGCGCTCTGGGGCTTGTCCAGCACCTACACAAGCCAGTGCAGCTCACCAGACCAACAAAAATAGTACTGAGAAAAACTTTACATATTTAACTCATGAAACACACAAACCCCATTTTAATGAAGGGCTGAATAACTATGATAGCACATAGAGAAGGAGAGATGCACTCTAGAAAAGGAAAATAAACATTCCCTCAACACCATTTTGCTGCTAAATACCCTTTACTACATGAACAACAGCAGCCTTTATCTTCCTGTTTTCATCTGGAATACCTGAACTCCTAGGTTTGTCTAAAAACCACATCTTATTAAATAATTTCAATCTTCCCTCTGCAACTATGGTCAGCATTTATTTCTTTACAAATTTTGACATGCTTTTTGATTCCCAATTTCATCAACATGCAATAGCCACATCTGAGCAGGGAGAAACCGCCAATACAATCACAACAGAACGAAAACAGCCCCAGTTACTAAACATCCAAACCCAGTCTCTTTTTCCTGACTGCTTCCAGCTTTAGGGATGTGCCCTGGCAGCCAGAGGAAATGCAGCTTTCGCTGTGAGCGTTTCCCTGGCAAAGTGCTGGGCTAGATCGGGTTCGGCCTCTCCCGGCAGTGACTCAGGGCTAGGCAGAGCCACTGAAGCCCCTCGGAGGCAGCGCCGGGACCCGCAGCGCTCGCGGCCCGGGACGGGGCGGGGGCGGGCGGGACCCTCGGGCCCGCCCCGCACAAACACGATCCCGCCCGGGGGCTTGACACGGAACCCACACAAAACCCAACACGAAGCGAACCGGGCCAGGGCTCCCAGCCGCCGCAGAGTCCCCGCGGCCCGCAGCGGGGTCTCGCCTTTACCCGGGCCCCGCCCGCGGGGCAGCGCCTGTATCTGAGGGGAGCTGGGAACAGCACAGGGACCACCCCACCCTGCGCCGGCCGCAGCAGCTCCCGAATGCCGGGGAGTCACCGAGACCCCCCAGGGAGGCACAGGGGCCCCGCCCGGCCTCCGGACCGGCCTCACCCACCATGATGGAGCCGCCACCTCCGCCCCGTCTTCGCCCTGGCGCTGCCCCGGAAGCGCTCGGAGGGCGGGTCGGGACCGCCCCGGAGACACGGCCCCGAGCCCGCAAATCCGTCAGAGCCCGCACCCATCTCCCCCAACCTCCCGAAGCCGCTGCAGAGGACGCCTTGGGTTCCCTGATCTCGCTTTAGGGACATCAGCGTGAAACCCCTGCCTTCCAGTACCTGAAAGGGACTTGGAGTAAAGCTGGGACGAGTCTATTTAAGAGAAGTTGGAGTGACAGGACAAGCGGAGATTGGCTCACATTGAAAGAGAGGAGGTTTAGATTAGAGATTAGGAGGGAATCCTTCCTTGTGAGGGTGGGGAGGCCCTGGCGCAGGATGCCCAGAGCTGAGGCTGTCCATCCCTCGAAGTGTCCAAGGCCAGGTTGGACGGGGCTTGGAGCAACCCGGGATAGTGGAAGGTGTCCCCGGTCATGGCAGGGGGTGGAACGAGATGGCCTTTAAAGGTCCCTTTCCATCCAAACAATTCTGTGATTCAGTGATAACGAGTGTGGGAGTTCTTGTTCCCCACAAAGGGCCGCGTCCCCTCAGCTGCTGCTGGAGCCGCCACGGGACAAGGGGAGAGTCACTCCAAGCAATGGTGCACCCTAAAGCCCTGGGACCTCCCTGCAACAGCACTGGGGATCCGTGTCCTGAGGGCAAAGGTGTGTGCTGCCCCTGCAAGTGAGAAAGAGCTCTTAACCCTTCTGGGGGAATGACGGGATGAGCCACAGTCTGATGGCAGAACAAAACTGAACTGGAAAAACGAAGAACTGCATCCTGCATAACCCTAGCTCTGTTCTATACACAACAGCAGCAGTTGGGACTTGCCCCCTGACCTCAGGCTCTGCTAGAAATGAAACACAAAGTCCCAGAATGGTTTGGATGGGAAGGGACCTTTAAAGGCCATCTCATCCCACCCCCTGCCATGGGCAGGGACACCTGCCATTATCCCAGGTTACTCCAAGCCCTATCCAACCTGGTGGACACTTCCAGGGATCCAGGGGCAGCCACAGCTTCTCTGGGCACCCTGTGCCAGAGCTTCACAACCCTTACAGGGAAGAATTTCTCCCCAATATCCAATCTAAACCTATTCCCTTATCAGTTTGAATGCTCCTTCTTTTGGGACCACAACCCCAGGATCAGCAAACAGACACTGGGCTCACACCGAGTTCCCACAGCAGTCATAGAGAGCTGGTATTTGGCAAAATATAAAACACATCCTCCCAAAGGTTTTAGATTTTTTTCCCCCCCTCTGAAAGCCAGGATTTGGCACAGCAAGTAAACTTGCTGGCCTCTTCAATCTATCAAGAGTCTGCATTCTCCTTAGAGAAAACAAATTTGTCCAATGAGCCCTGTTGTTTGTGCGCTGCTGGGCTGACAGGCTGGGAATGGACGTGGGATCGGGCATTGCCAGAGATCAGGAAAAAATCCTTCTTTAGGATCCAAGAGATACGGCTATTTCCTCTTCTAGTAGCTATTTACAACTCTGTAACTTAATTCAGTTAAATTCTAATCTCTTGTAGCAGTCCAGCAGCAAGTTTTACAGCTTGGCTACAAGAAGTCCTTTTGCCATGGATTGATTTAACTTCTTATCTGTGTGATGGTAAGGTTTGGGCAATAGTAAGGATGTGGTGGATAATTTGAGCGATATGCAGCACAGAGCTGCCATCAGACACCTAGACCAAACATGGGTTTGTTTAAACAGCCATTCCTATCCTGCCATGAACAAAACCTTCAACGCTCTTTCCTGGGCTGGTGCTGACAGTAGCGCCCTCATCATCAAAGCAAACAGAAAAAAAAATGGTGCAACTGAGATGTAGATTTATCATACACAGCATGGTGATTCATTTTTGCCTTTTTAAAATCAACTTTAGGTGTATGTGAAATACCCTTGTAGCTGTACTCACATAAAGCTGCCCAAAGCAGTGTCAAGTTTTGGGTTTGTACAACTTACTAGGCTGCTTTTAATTGGTTCCTTTCAAAGCTTAGAGGAAGCAACTCCACACCAACCTCTCTGCTGCAGAAGGTGGTGAGTCATTATTGAATGTATTTACCTGGCACAGAAAATCACCCTTGGGATTTGCTGCCCCTGACCAAACTGTGTTAACCAAGCCTGTAGGAACACCTGGCAAAGTCAGCAGAGGGAGAACACAGGGGGAAGGTCTGCAGCAGGGAGCATCACCCTCAGGAAAGGATGACCACTTTAGGGACCATTTGACCAAACTGGACAGAATCAGGCCCCTGAGACAGACTCACAAAATTAACCAGGTTGCAAGAGACCTTTGAGATCATGAAGTCCAACCTATGATGGGGGACATCCTCGTGAACACTGAGGGAACTGGAACCTCATTGCAAAGCACACCTCAATTACCCGGGAAAGCTTGTGGCCAGCAGGATAAGTTCTGATGACATGAAGAATCTAAATGCCACCTCCCCCCTTCAAGGAGGATCAGGGACACTACAAGGCTGGTTGGTCTCACTGGAGCTTTTCCTCCCTCCTTTGTGGCATTCTGTCAATCCAAACTACTTGGAGTGTCATTCCTCACTGGTATGCCTGCAACAGTGCTGCAATGAGATGTTACAGCTGTGGCTCCGGCAGAACTTCCCTCCCTCCAGCTCTCCCTCAGGCCTCAGCAGCCTCACAAGCCCTCACTGGCTCCCCAGGGCAGCATCTACAAGCACTAAAAATCCACAAATTGTGTCCAAAGTCTTCTGCTCAATATCCAATGCAATCAACAAAAGTGGACGAGGTCTTGGGAAAGAAATATTCCTAAAGAATGCTAGAAGGACAAGTCCAGGCAGCCTGACCCTCGCCCCTAGGAGCACAGAGACAATTCATTTCCACCTGGATATTCTGTCACACATAAGGAATAAGGATCAGACCACCAGCTCTTTAAGTAGTTTTATAAAAGTATTTGACTTACTAAGGATACTGTTACAGTTACCTGAGTATTTGAAATTACAATGCAAGGAAATATCGACAATGAATTTCAGTACAGTATTTTACAATCCAGTGCTGCTGATGCCAGTTTCTACATGAGTTCACTAGAGCACATATACACAAACAGTGATTCTTGCAGAAAATGAAAAGACACCACAAAAAAAAGGGGGGGGGGGGGCTGGAGATACCAATCTAAAAGAGTTGAGATTAAAAATCCAATGCAGCATGTAATAAAATTCAAAAAAATTAAAACCAAAACCAACAAAACCACAAAAAAACCCCTACCCCCCCAACAATTTTAATTTTTCTCAGAATAATAAAAAAGGGTTTTTTTTTTAAACACAAGCAATTGGATTAAAAAACTGCCAAACTTCCATACTAGATCAGATAAAGACATGATGTATTTACTGTGCATGTCATTAGTAAATGAACAATTCCTGAGCTACTCATAACAATAAGGCTTTGTTAATTCTCAGTATTTCACTTTCTCATGTTATCCTCATGAGAGAAAATCCTAAATAAAATTTCTTTTAATACTTGGCAATTAGGATCAAGTGACAATTGCTTATGAATGTACATTTGTGACATACTATGAATTTATGCAGCTCAGGTTGCTAAAACAGTTGAAGCAGTGGGAGACAAATTAATCAATCTCTGCTGAAAATCTCACTTGTAAATCCAACCCACAAAAAACCTGTTATCTGGGATAGCAGCTGCTCTGGGCTCATCCCTGTCTTGATTCACCAGATCAACAGAAAGAACAGAAAAGTGCACCAGTGGCTTGTGTAATTCCTTTTAACTTCTACGCAACGTGCTCTAAAAATTTAACAGATTTGTTAGTATTCACAAGTCAAATGCCTAAGGAATCTGAACTTGTGCTTTCAGAAATATTGTCAATGTAACATTGTAAAGTTGCCTTTAACTTTTTATATTTGGCCAAATCCAATGTTTCAGTGATTATTTTTCCCCCTCAATGAATTCTTTATTTTCAATATTTTTAAATCATATCTGGTACTTGGAATATCCAGCCCCCTTTCTCCCATCCTGGTACAGCAGAAAAGACATATAAACATGGCATTTAAATTAAAGAAACAATGGAATAAATGGAATCACGGACATCAAAAATATATACAAGCAGGTATGTTTTTCCTGAACTAAACATTTCAACCATAAAAATATTCAACAGCCAAACCCTATAGAACTAGGGCTAAGGCTATTTCAATTATAAGTGTTCTTTATTTTAAAAATATAGGGCTGACAGCCTTTTGGGCAATATTTATACATGAACAACAGTTCTAGGTTCCCTAAAAGAATCGTAAAGCAATATGCAGAACAGACTATTTTTCATAGTTTAACCTTGCATTATCTTGCTTAATTTAATCTCTTGTAAATATGTTAGATAACTACATTTTGTTGTAAGAATTAATATAAACAGAAAATATATATAAGGCTTTTTATTTTTTCCTCATGAGCTGTATACTGTAATAGATCCAAATGTTGTTGAAGTTGGCAAGTCTCCTCTCAGTCACACCTGAAGGTGAATTCTCACCATCAATGAAACTTTAAATGAGGGGCATTTCTGTATCATCAGCACGTCTCCCCAGGCATCCCTTGGATCAAGTCTGACAAGTCCCATCCTCCTGCCTTCCCAAACTATTTATCACTGAGCCCTGACATACTTGTGAAGTCAGTTAAAACCTGTAGTGTCTTGGTTCTTCTTAGGCCTGAATCAGTTTTTCCCTCTTGCAGTTTTAGATGGGTGACTCAGCAGGAAAGAAGTACTCTTTTCCAGACTGAACATTCTGTTTCACACTTTCCAACTGTCCTCTTTCAGCTCTGTCATCTGAAAGAGTCTTAAACGCAGCTCCTGCCCCAGTGCTCTGAGCTGCAGGTTTGCTTTATTTTGTGCAACATGTTATTTCAAGTGTCACCTCTCTCTTTCTGCGGCTACAGCTCATTTCACTGGAGTCTGACTTCCTCCCTTAGGGGGAAGGGAAAGGGCTGACCCAACCCAAAAAGTGCATTCAGTCTAAAGGAGCAGTAAAATGCAAAATGTTATTGTAAACCGGAAAAGAATTAACAGATTCTAAAAGGAAATAAAAGATGTTAATTCAACAGGAACTCGCTACAAAAGTTACTAGCTGTAAACAGCTTAGGGTGAATTAGCTTAGAAATCTCCCAAAAAACTTTCAAACTTTACAGAACTATTTACTGATGCTTCAGCTTTCCAAAAACCTGTAATCCATCTCTGACCTTTCTAATCCTCTTGGCCTCAGCCAGTCTCACACATCAGTTTATCTGCAGAAAGGATGAGTAGGATTATTTTCTGAAACCAGTTGTTTTGTGTCTCCTCCTGAGAGCCAAACAAACTCTTCGGAGCAAACTGACTGCAACATGTAGGAAACACACTGAGGGTAATGTCCATTAACACTGCTGACAAACGCCTACAAACAGGAACCTCAAGGGAATCAGTGCAATCCCAGCTGCGCTTGTCTTTAGCAAAACAAGTGAAGTACCACAGTGTTAATATTGATTTCAAAGTTAAAACATGTTACATAGCAAAAGCTCCGAACCCTTTAGAGGGCACAGAGCAGTGTTCCAACAACTTTGGGCAGATGTCTCTTTTGCTGACAGGAGCAGGACTGGGATAAACCAAAGCAAAGCTATGCCCTGGATCTGTGCCACAGTTTGACATCCCCTTTAAACAGCAGATTCAGTCCAGCTGGCACATGAGCAGACTCCAGGCAAGGAAAAACAGTCTGGCCACACTTGAGCTAGAAAAAGGAGCATAAGGAATGGAGCTGCTCATGGCACAGAGGTGGATGCAGGCTGGCTCTGACACTGCTGTTAAGAGGCTCAGGATGTTGCTGCAGCATCGCAGCTACCAATGAACTTCCCAGTGGATCAGTAGCAAAAATGCTACTAAAAAGGAAAGACAAGACTATTGTTAAAAATCTGTCAGTCATTAAGGACACATTCTAATTAATGAATGGTAAAACAAAGCAGAGCCCAAAGCTGTATTTAACCTCTACTTCAGTCATTAGTCACTTGTAGCCATGTCTGATTGCGCATTTGATTTCTGAAAGTGCTCAGTAGAAATCCAGAGTTAATGTGGATAACCTCAGGATAACATCCATTTATTTACACATTAGTACTGTTAAATAAATCCAAGTCATGTCTACTTTACAATGAAGTGTGCAACAAGCAGAAGAAGTGAAGCACGTACATCGTGTTGGGTTCACATTCTTCGAGGTGCAAATTTCAGCTACTCTTGCCCAAATCCTTCTGTTTCTTCAATTGCAAATAACAGCTTTTCCTTCAACTGTTCATAATTCTTATAGGGTGGAAGGTCTAACCGATTGAAACTGAAAAAAAAAACCCAAAACTAAGTACTGATAAAGAATTGAATAGGAACAAAAAATCCATTATGAAAATGAGTGACTGGAATTTTTGCTGTAGAGATGGATACTGGGATTTATACTCCCAAGAAAAGCTGACTACTGATATAAATGTATATATTTCTGAGGGTAGAGGTTAGGATTAAAGTGTTCATACAGTGATATTTTCATTAACTTTTCCTAGTTGGAGGAAAACTAACCTCTAAGTGGTTAATTAGAGTCATCATTCAGATATGAAATTTTCAACTTCTGTGGTTTTGCCTACCACTAATACCCAAAGGAAAGAGTAGAAGTGACCTTTTCTCTGAAGTGCGTGAATGTGGCTATTTCACTAAGGAGTGCAGTGATAACAAAAGATAGTCCCAAACTTGTCAGACAGTCCTGTTAATATAAGTGTTCAGTAATATATTACACAAATCCATGGAATTCATAGTGGAATCTATTCCATGCCAGAAGAACAGAAGTTCAGCTATCATTGAACAACATCATTCACTAGTGTACTTTGTGTTTGCTTACACAGATCTCAAACATTTCAGCATATTACCCATTTACTAAAATGTCAAAGCGGACTGTGGTCACCAAAACTGGAGCAATATTCTGGTTTGTTATGTACTTACCAGGTATGACTTCTGGGTAACCAGTTTTCCTTTCCAACTTTTTCAATACAGAATTTTTGGGGTCCATTACTCCCTGTAACAAATTCCAATATACAAGGCATAGGTCCAGCTACCTTTGTATCACTATAACACACACTTGAAGCATGCAAGGCTTAAATAAAGAGAGGATTACCATTATTTGCACAGAGAAGAGACATTTGTCTCATTATACAACTGTGCCTGGATCAAAGTATGCATGTGGAGAAATGCATCAATTTGAAGTGATTTTAAAGTGCAATAAATAGATGTAAATATCCCTTCCATCTTTTTCCATCATAGCTCAAGTATGTGCATGGCTTACAAAACAGCATTTAATATAAAAATAATTAAAAATGGCATAAATATATAATTTGGTTCTTTTTAGAGGTATCTCCTGCATTAGAAGGGTTATTAATACATACCCATGAGGTCAGCAAATCCTCCCACTGGCAATCTGCATGTTCCAGTCACAAACTGCAAGAGTCTCATCCTCTTCTCATTATCTATTTCTTTCACAAACTGCAAAACAGTAATTGAAAAAAACCATTTAGGGGTAGATTCAATCTTCAGATTTTCACACCATCACCATCCACAGATGAACAGTAAGGTGGCTGTTGGGAACAGCTGTGTTAGCAGTAACATTTTCTATCTGCATTCTGCAGGTATGCTCAGTGTTCTGAACCACTGTTCACTGAGCTTTGCTCTGCTGAGCTGTAACTTCTGCTGGTCTGAGAATAAAGGAAAATCTGCAAACCTGCCAGAACCACACAATCTGCCTGCTGGTCCTGGTGTAGTGCCTGTAGATGGTGTGTCTCTGCCAGTCATTCAGGTCGATTTCTTGCATTCCACAGAGAAGCACCTTTGGGGCAGGAAAAGGGAAATAAGCAGAGGAGTACACATTTCCACTTTCCTTCTGTGACCTTGCACACAGCAAAAGGGAACTGGACCCCCACTTAGCAGCACCTGCAATAACAGTGCACTTGGTTTTAATTTTAAACTTCATCCAAAACTTCTATAAACAAAGATTGGTGATGGTTCATGAAGGGTGTTTGGAGAGGCCACAAATTAGAGAGTATTTCTGGAGTAATCATTTGCAATTTTAGGAATAAATTCTTCCCTGTGAGAGTGAGAAGGCCCTGACACAAGTTGCCCAGAGAAACTGTGGCTGCCTCGTGGATTCCTGGAAGTGTCCAAGGCTAGACTCAAGGGGGCTTGGAGCAGCCTGGGGATAGTGGAAGTTGTCTCTGCACATGGAAGGGGGTGGAACAAGATTATTTAAGATGCCAACTCAAATCATTCTGGGGTTCTACGTAGACATTCAAGCCAGTTTATCTTTGCCAAGCCATACAATTCTTCACTAGGGATGGGATGGTTTGTTTTGATGGTTTTACTTTTCAAACTGAACAGATGCTTCAGAAAGTGTCATTTTGAGAGATCGAACCCAAACAAAGAACTTGGCCCAATCTATATGCAATCATGCATTACATATCTGGTTTTATTTCTCATTCTGTCAAGTTACTCATGCTTTGAACACAGGCAAATCAAAGAATCGCAAAAACAAAGTAAGAAATTTCTGCTGACAGAATCTTCGTGTTCAGAAACATCTAAGCTGGCTGCAAAGAGGAAAGTTAAGGAAAACACATTAATCTAATACTATTCCATGAAGTTTCTTCCATATTCCCTAGAAAAGAGTTGTCAGCCTCAGTGAGTTCTGCTCTTCAGATGTACTGACTGGAGTTTATTTTATGTGTAATGATCAGGATCCAGCAATAGCCAAGCAATCCTTTACCTCCAGTTCCTTTGCATCAAAATACTGCAAATACTGTTGTGGCAGAATTTCATTGAAGCCTTCAAAGAAAGCCTGTGTCTGCTCCTCAACACCTCGGGACAGTCTCCATTCTGCTACTAGCCTGGAAAAGAAGACACACCAAGATCATTTAAATGGCCCATGCTAATCCAAGTCCACATCTTTGCCTATTTTGAGGTGAACTGTAAGCTAAGTTAAAAAACCATGGAAAGTCTGGAAAGTTCTGGGGACAGAACACTGTATAATTTTATCAGTAGCCTTTACTCTGGGCATGAAATGATTTCATTTTTTCTCTAAATTACCCTAAGTGTTCAACCATTCTGCTACAGAAGTATTTTGGACTCAAAGAGGAGGCAGCATGTCTTCACTGATTACATCAATGAAAGCACAGGAGTCCCAAGGTATATGAAGATTTTGTCTGATATTCTCCCCAGAAATCTCAGTTGTTATCCATGACAAAGTAAAAAACAAGTCCAGTTGTACTGGTGAAGAGCAGCAGGACTGCCAGCTTACCAAGCAGTGACTATGTCCATTTGGAAAGTTCCATATTTGTTTCTGTTAATGATGAAACTTTGCTCTGTGGCAGAAACTTCACTCTCAATTAATAAAAAGGGTGAAAAGCTGTCAGAAGACCCGGAGAACCTGAACCCAGGGAGAAGCAGATATTATGCTGAATTCAAGCCTAACCTGCCAGGAGCACTGGAGTCTAAAGGAGAGGTGGCTATTTCTCATTTCAGTTCTAGAAACTTAGGGGACTCTAAGCAGGACTTGGAGTAAGACAAAAGAATCTGAATGAAATTGGAATCCAATCTCTCCCTGGTTCCTAGGAACTAGGGAAGAATGATTTTCTGCAGATCCTTGCTCCTGCCAAATGCCAGTATGTTTCTTGTGCAAACACCACCTTTTTTGTGAATCACTGAAACGTCTGCAGAATTCTCACGCAATGAAAACAGAGCCCACTCGCGACTCCCTCCCCCTGCCCAGGCCAGAAAAAGCCTTCACAGAACACACTGTAACAAAGAGGAAAATTCTCTGTGATTCAGTTTAGTTTGTGCCTGCAATGTGTGATGGCTTTTTTTTTTTTGCAAGCACATCCTCTAAGCTTTTTATGTTGAAGTTCACACATTAAATCAGAGCTGTTGTACAGCTGCACACTGAGGAAGGAGCGGATATTTCAGAACAAAGCAGGTTCACACTTTTATTCTTTAATCACTCCTAGGCTCCATCACTCTTAATATATTGCTTTAAAACATTTTGGTACTGCAAATATGATCCTTACTTTATGACAATACAACCTATGACATCATTCATAACACTTACAAGTCCAGTTCAGATAAAACTAATAGCAATTACAAGTATCTTTGAAAAGTAAGAATATTCACAAAAACATTCAAAAATGTTCACAAAAAAAAACCAACAAAAACCATCCCCTCTAAATCCCAAATGAACCAGAAATGGCTGGCTAGAACATCAGCAGGCTATGAAGCAATATAATAATAAACACATGTAACATTTCATTAAATAAATGACAGTCACAATTCTTGTCACGATATTCTGCTAAACTGAGATAAGTCTAGGAAGAAAAGTGGACTTTCTTCTAACCATGATCTTTAGGAAAAGTGGATTTTAGAAACTTATTTCTATCAATATTCGTCTTTTAAATGAGATCCAACCACTTGCCACTTGTTGCCAGCATTAGCAATTATTAATTCAGCAATGCTTTCGATGACAGAGTCTTTTGTTGCTATAACTCAAGAACGAAAATAACAGAGTATTAAAGTCATCACTTATTCTTACCTGATGTAGTCTTCTTTATTTTCTTCTGTGACCAGAATGTTGCTACCATTTGGCTTCAAATCATGGCTTTTAATTTCACCTAATATTTCTTTATCAACAGAAAAAAACATTTCCAAGCCACATTCTTCAATATCATTCTCTCTGGAAGGAAAAAAATCTGTTTTAAATCACTGTGTTGAGAACTTGCACACAGTAGAGGAGATAAGAACCTTAAGGTAGAAGGTTTGAAGGTAAATAATCAAGATAAGAAATGTTCCTTAATTATAGCCTTGCAAGAAGTCCTGGAGTTTACATGTTGATGTATGCTTTTGCAAAGTGAAGAACTGCCTGTATATACAGAAGTTTTGATGATCATTTTCTTCCAAAATAAAATGCAAAATCCAGATATTTATCCTGATCAATAATACAGCAATGCCAGTCTTGAAAACATTGCTGTGGTTTATTGAGCTCCATGATGCAACTGCACTTCTGAATGTCATCTTTCCAAAATATATGGCACTGTATGAAACCTTGGGTGAGGAGGGAAGATGAAGGGCTGATTTTATTTCACCATTCATCTCTTTTAAAATGAAAGCTACATGCTCCAGTTTGGACACAGACATTTGGCAGACAATTTTTCAAAGTCCCCTTCCAAACACAGTTAATCTGTGAAATTCTCAAACTTGTGTGAAAGAGAAAAACAGCCCCCTGATACAAGTCCCAAGCAATGCTTCCTGCAAAGTTATAAAATTTGCTTTTTTGTGAGGAACAAAATTATGTCTGTCCTGACAGACATGGCACTTCTCCCCTGTAAATGTGCAGTCCTTTCCTCAGGGGTACCTCCAGTGGCACTACATACAAGCAGGTTCAGCTACACTGAAGTTTGGGTCTGGACTGAGAGGACTCTGCAGCCCTAAGAGGTCTGAAGCCTTTTCTCCAGTTTTCACATCCTTAAGTGTTTTTCCAAAGGGGCAAAGCCTTTTCTGGACTCCAGACTAGAAGATTTGTATTTACTACAGAAATTGCTTTGAATTAAAATGAAGGCACATTAAAAGCACATCCATGGAGTGCAGAACATACTACTCTGAAAACCAAGGGAAATTCCTATCTGAATTCTTAATCATCTCATCAGCTGCTTTCTCTGCTACTCAGTATTTAAGATAAACATGGCAAGAATCACCACTACAGGGGATGAAAATACTAGCTTTTATTTTTAGTTTTGCATTTCAATCATTTCAATTATTCTCACACCTTCTATGAAGTTTTCAAAGCATGTTTAAAATTGTTCTTAGCGTGATTCTTAAATGAAATGTTTTGTCTCTAGCCACAAGACAAACTAATTTCTCTGCAATTTTTTTTCTGTTTTATTATAGCTGTAGAAAAAAAATACTCAGTTTTTCTTTTTCTTCTAATGTATTTGTTAACATTTTTAACTAAAATAAAAAATCTGTGTTACTAAAACAAATGGTGCATATCAACCACAGACTAAAACATGTAGCATACTTCTATGACAAAATCAGTACAGAATTACTATGCTTTAGACAGAGGGAGTTTTAAAAATTATTTCTTAAAATATCTGAAATATATAATTCCAAATTAATTGTGGTCTGGAAACATCCTTTTTACCTGCTAGTCTGCAGAGAGGAATTTACAAAGAAGTGGAAGAGGAGGATTCCACAAGACTGTGGACAGAGAGGTGCCCAATCATGCAGACGTGGAAGGCTGCGGGTAGGAATGGTCTGGAGCCATTAAGCTTGGGGCAAAAATACCAGGACATCTAGAACTTCTTTAAAGCATTAAATCTTCAATACCAACCTTGAACTCAAATTTTAAATGTGACTAACAGAAGAATTATGTGGTAGTAAATAACAAACTACATTTGTTAACTTCTGTGTTATTGTAGCACAAAACATTTTGTTTTCTAACTAAACCAGGTACTAGAGAAACATTACATGGGTTTTTGCTGATTTCTTTTCATTGGTTATCTGAGAAGTCTCAGTCAAATTCACTCAAGCCATTTTATTTGTAACCATGTTCAACACTGCCACATCTGTATGTCTAACTAGAATTAATAACAGCCAACAAAAATACAACACAAGATGATGCACAGAATATCAAAGAACCAGAAAGACTCTGCATTAATAAATCATTCTTTGTGTATCTAAAGTCACAGTAAAAACTCCATACTGCTCTGCAATGTTAGATTATATTTTTCTTTAGGGTTGTTAGTAGTAGACTTACACCTGCTTCCTGGCAGAAGTAAAACCAAAAACATTGTATTGCTATTTCAAGAACAAAATAAAAGTCAAACTCACTTTACCCAGATGAGCGAGTTGTAAAACTCTGGGTCAACAGATTCTAAATCCTTGAGTCCTACTGCCTTGTTTAGGATACGTTTATAGAATGGCAGAGAAAAACCAGTGTCAATGAACTTCCCATGGAACAATGCCTGAGGAACACAAAAACAGGCAAATTAATACGAAGGATGCTTCAGTACTTAATATGAAAACATTCTGTTCTCTGTGCCCATGAAATCTGACAGCCAAAGAATTAAACCAGCCTGAATACCATGACTGCCAATATGCTGATGGCATAATATTTATTTATAGGAAAATTACATGTCCAACCTGCTTCCTGCTTTAGGACTTACCATGGCAATGAACCTCCCAATGAATCTGAAATATTTCAGGTGGTCTGGGTTGATGTAAGAGGCTGGGTTTATCTGTAAGCAGTAGTTATCTTTCCCTGCATATTCAAACAGGCAATACATGGGGTTCAAGACTTCGTGTGACAATAAGAAGAACCACTCCCTGAAATCACACAAACAATAAAAACACATTTCAAAAAGAATCACAGCAGAAATTACTATAGCTAACTGATGTTGACTCAGGCCCTGGTTGGCACAGTCTGCCTCCTTTCTTGGGGAGCAGCTGGCCTACACTGACACCAAAGGGAAACTACAGTAAATTCCAAATTAAAATGCAAAGTTGCAACGATACACAACTGTCAGTGGCTTGTATAAAACCCACTCTTACCTAAATGAGCACATTACAAGTCTACCGCTGATCTAAACATCTGGGGTTGGGGAATGCCAATTAACATATGCATTTCTCAGTTACATTCCAATAAAGTCTTTGGATTGAAGTGTAGATTTCTGTTCACTTTTTCAATAAACTCTACTTTCACGTAACAGTTGGGTCAAAGGCTCACTTTAGTTCAGCATAAGGCATCTCTTTAATTGTGGAGATGATTAAAGTCATTCCTAATGCAAAATTGAAAATAATTTTATACAGTTTTAAGACATGCAAACATCTTGCAGAATTGCCTTCCTTAGATGTTCCAAGGTAAGGAATAAACTTTACTCCTATTGTGAAAGCACTGCAGTTTAAGTATGCCTTACTTAAACTCTACTTTGGAGAAGCCTTCACATCACCACTTGCAGAACAAGTTATTAATTGCCATTTGAGTGCAGTTTACCTTGCCACACCTCCATAATCTAAACCTTCTTCACCAGGGAAAATAACCCATAAACGTCTCCGGAGATCCTGAGGGCTGAAGCTCATTATCTTAGTGAAAGAAAAACAGTAAATTCTTTTTAAGGAAACAGCTATAAGCACTGGTTAGAATTATTACTATTTTCTAGCTAGCACTAGAGTATTTAATAATTCGGAACAATTTTAATCAGGGTCTACAAACCTTAACAAAACCTTAACATTTTATCCTTAGGTCTACAAAGATTAATAAGAATTGCACTCCTAATAATGCAAATAGAATTAATAATTTTTGTTTATAAAAAAATTATTTACTCATTTCAAAACAACCAGACTAAGATCAACATACTTTTTTGTACATATACCATGCTAGTACAACACATTGGGAGGAAAAATGCACTAACAAACGTAAGCACAACACAAAAACATCCTGAGAACAGGGTACTGCTCTGCCCCAGCACTCTCTTCAAAATTAACTCATATTTTAAATCATTCTGAGGAAAAAACAAAAAAATTACCTTTGTCAGATGAATCAGTGCCAGAACTTATTTTAGCGTGATTTTGTAAGTGTGAATGCAGCCTAACTAGTATTTTTTGTTAGTCTGACAAAGTAACATTAGCAAGATAGCAAAGGCTCAAAAATTACATGAGAGAATCAATTTGATAACTCTACTTTTTGTGCTCACGATCCCCAGGTTTTAATACAATACCTGCTGAAATGAGTCCTCAAATAATGTTTTCCGGCTCACTGTGATCTTTATGTGCTGTGGCATTGCCAGTTGCTGTAATGAAATTTTTTAGAGGTGAAGGGTACGATCACTTAAAGTTTCCACTACTGAGTTTGGGCTGCTATTTGTTGCATATATTAAAAGGTACAGTTGAATTCAAGGTATCTGAATTGTAATTTAATTCAAGTAAAGAATGTCAAAAGTATTGTAACGTAGATGTCAAAAACATTGTAAGTTCCAACACTGCTGTCTACAGTGACATGAACACAGCTCCAGAAGCTGCTCAGAACAGGTTAAATATTGCACTCCTACAAGATACTGGAAAACATGAAGACCAGTAACATATTCCAGCTGAGAAAGGCTTTCTACCCCAGAACTGATGAGACACATGAAGTACCTCTCCTATGAGAAAAGGCTGAAAGAATTGGGATTGTTCAGCCTGGAGAAGCTTCAGGGTGACATAATTCAAGTACTTCCCACTGCCAAAGGCAGTGTTAGGTGGGATATTGGGAAGGAATTCCCAGCACCTGTGAGGGTGCTGAGGGGGCTGAGGCCCTGGCACAGGTTGCCCAGAGCAGCTGCGGCTGCCCTTGGATCCCTGGAAGTGTCCAAGGCCAGGCTGGACAGGGCCTGGAGCAGCCTGGGATAGTGGAAGGTGTCCCTGCCATGGCAGAGGTTAGAATGAGATGATCTTCCAACTCAAACCATTCTGTGATTCTATAATTTAGTAAGAAATTAGAGCATTCAGGCTATACGGCACAAAATTCCAAGAGAAAAATGAAGCTAGTCTCTCCACTATTTTCAAAGAATAATTCAGTGACTCTTGAAAACTGGAACATTTAAACCAAATGCTTTTTCCTAAACATCAAGTTACTTCTTCTTTTGATATAAGGAGCTCAGAGGACCAAGACTGGCACACTGGAATTTGATATTTTGTTAGAGCACCCTGACGTGCACCACAGTATATCCCTCAGTGCTTAGACACGTCTGTTGTGTCACAAATGCTCTGTATTTTCTGCCAGAAGTAGGTATTTATATAGAAAGTAGATCTTGTATTAACTCTAAAAATACAGTGCCTCCATATATTCCTGTATTAACAGCAGCAAGAGAACACTATTCACAAACCAACCACTTCAAAAAAATTAGGGAAATTCATGCTTTCCTTTATTCTAAAACATTTTTAAGACAAAAGTTACATCGCTTTAAAGCTTACATGAGATGATAAAACTCCTGCATTTACTCCCTCCTAATTTAACTCACCTTTAACATTATTCCCTTTATTGGAAGCTTGATTCCCTTTATTGGAAGACACTGAAGAAGGCATGGAAAGCATGTAAGCAAAACCAAAAGTGCAAGCAAATATTGCCAAAAATGAATCCATACCTGACACCAGAATCTGAAATAATGGACCTTGGCCTTGAAATCACGCACATAAGCTATCTGGGGTCCATTGTCTCTGCAACCAAAGGGAGGAAAAAAAAGAATTTCCAAGTATTTTTGTAACTGAAGTAAGAGCCTGCAAATGTATTAGTTATACAGCTGTATGGTTTAGCTGGCTACCTAGTCACATTTTTTGATTTTGGCGTGTAATTTCTTGCTTTTAAACTAAAAAGAAAAATTGCTCCATATAAACGTTCCTGCCTAATAAAGCAGTAAGAGAAAAAAAAAAAAGATTTCGAAAATGATGTGTGCTAAACTTGACTTTTGAAACCTTAGTAAAATGTTAAGAACACTTACAGAGCAGACTTGAACACTTACAGAGCAGACTTGCCCGTGCGGGGATCTATGTATGTAGTGGTTCTTCTGTTGTGATCCACAAAATAGGGAATTCCATCCACAGTAAATCGCATTTCCCAGCCCTCTGGCAAGGGCTTCTCATTTAATTGGCTATGGACACAAGAAAATACATGGTAACTGATCAACTCGGTCTATTAAGTCAATTGAGTAATACCTGAGAAAATAAGCATTTTGGAAAACCTAGAGAGTCTAGAGACTAAGAAAGCTTCCATTTGGATTTATTTAAGCTTTTCCCACCCCGTCTCCTAAATTTGCAGTCAGCTCTCAATTAGACCAAAATGACCAGTTCAGTAAACATCAGCTCATTTGCTTGCATGACCTTAAATAAAGGCAAGAAAAAGCCTTAAGGGAAAAGTGCAAGCAAGGTTTATTGTTTCCTTCACAAACAACAGAATTTTATCTTCTAACTCTGAGGCTTTTATTCAAAAACTGACAATTTTAATACGCAGCTTTTGGTACCTCATGTGTAATCACAGCAGTCAAAAATGTTTCAGAATGACAATAATAAAAGAAAATACAAATAGTGTTAATGTAGAATTTTTTGACAATTTCCAACTCAGTTTTGCTATACAGAAAAGTATATCTCAATATATCTGGAAGACTTGAGTCATATCACTGAAGTGCTACCCAGTGGCTTTCCTCCATAAATACCATGTCCAGACTGTGCAGTCCAAACATTCTGTTGTTGGGCTGCTCCAAGAGTAGCTGCTTTCCACAGCTGGCTGCTGCGGAGGTGAGTGGCTTCAGCTATGACCCCTCTCACACAGCCCTGGCTGTTCCCCTTCCCCTCCTCCATGGAGGATAGGTGAAGTTGCTTCATCAAACAGATGTTCTCAGCTCAAACAGCAGTTGGGACAGAACACACTTCACCCTCAACTTCCTGCCTCCATTCGCTACCTCGAAAGACTTTGCAGTGACAGAGCCCAAAATAAACAGAACTCTAGTGTTTCTAGAGTAGTGCCTCAAGTTCTGTGTCTCCTTTACTCCTCCTTTTTAAAAAGGTGTGCTACAGCCTTTTGGGTCTGTCTTCTTTCTGTCTCCCCATTCCTGGAAGTGTCCAAGGCCAGGTAGGACAGGGCTTGGAGCAACCCTGGAGAGCAGAAAGTGTCCCTGCCATGGCAGGAGGGTGGAATGAGATGGGCTTTAAAGTCCCTTCCAACCCAACCCATTCTGTGATTCGGTGACTGACTGGGACAAACAAAGTCTTATTCAAGACTCTGTATTATGCCATCATCATACAAAAGAAGCCTCTCCTTCCTCCAATAACACAAATGTTTAAACAAATGTAACTGATTACTTATGAAAAGTAGAAGCTATCCTGGGAAATGAGATTATTGCTTACTGTTGACCAAGGCTTTCCTGGTAATTGTAGAATGACAAAGTAATATTTTGACAGTTTCTATTTTGGCCAATATCTCAACTTTTTATTGAGCTCTCTGATGTTTGCATAGTACAATCCACGTCTCACCTGTGGGCAGCAAGGCCTGGCTCACTCTACTCTCACTACTTGGCTACATTTTAATTTCATTTACACTTTCATCATACATGCAGATGCAACTGATTTCTTACCCCTGACTCCTGGGGTCTTCCCACTGAGTGATTCGTGTGTTGTGATTGACAAAATACACTCTGCCATTGCTGTCAGTTCTCTTTTCTGCAAAGATGTAAAAGGAGAAAAAATCCAATTCTCCCTTTAATATATTGCTGAGACAATATCAAATAAATAACATCAATCACCAGACTCTGCCACAGCCTCTCCTGTTTTCAGGTTTCCTCAACATATTTTCACTTTCATTGACATTATTCCTTACTGTGTAATTTATTTTTCAAATGCAGGAAAAATCGATTGTAAAAAGGGAGAACTGTTAGCTGTTTTTTCCACAGGAAATTTCAGCTATGTCAAATATCATGATGTGCCTGACAAGCAACACAGAAAGCAAACACAGAGGAGGGAACAGATGTACTTAGAAGTATCAAGAAGGAACAAGGGAGCTTCAAGTTCAAATTATAGCAGGGAATAAAAAATGGTCAATGCAGTTTCCAACAATACACTGACCTAACACTGCCTATGAGAAATGCCCTGGCTTGCTCCTCAGTACCATTCTGCAGCTCTTCATAGAATTTTTATTTACTGTTGCAAGAGAAACAAATTACAAAAATGGATCAAAATCTGGCTATCACAGGTAAAAAGCCTCAGTTTCAAAGATGTCTGTAAGTAGGTATTTACCTATGAGCCTGACAGCAGAATTCCACATGATGTGGAGATTCAGTCTGCCATTTTCTGGACAATGCCAGCCTAAAGACCTTTCTGTGAAATGCTATATATGTAATGTACCTAAGCACAAGTGTGGTGAATGACAATTTTATGGCGCAAAGTTGCATCAGTGCCAGGACTAAAAATCCAAATAGTTCTGTTTAAAAAGCAGATGAACCAAAAAACTCAGGTCCAACTCTGCCAAGTAATTACTTTCTCCAAATTTTACAAGAGAATTCTGAGAGCTTCACCTATGTATCATAAAACTTGAATGTTTATATCTGCTTGATAGTCACACCAGAAAGTAGTTTTACAGTTCTATCTTTTTATTTCACCCTGCCAAAATTTGTATTAAATGTAAATTAATTAATTGTAAAATCTCAACCCTGTAAAGTACAAGAAAAAATCTATTCCAGGGAGAAGGCCAAATCAAGAAGTGGTTAGTTGTCACTATAAAAAACATTTTCAGAAAAACACAACTCTTCAAGAGTTGTCTTTGGGAGAGAATTTGGCAGTTCAATTTAGAGAGGATTTTGAGACTGATTTATTAGTAACAGGATGGTGGGGAAGAATGAAAAAGTCTCAAAAGGATGACAGTGTTAATGCATCTATTACACTTGTTACCAGTGGAGTAAACCAGGACACTTTATAGTTTCTAAACCACTTTGAAATGGCATAGCCTAGTCACGATTCTGTTTTAATAGCACATTTGATTAGATCTAATTTTAAAATACCTTTAATCCAGATTTTAGTTTTTAAAAAATAGCTTACAATAGCTGACAAATAATTTGGCAGAAGTATGCTTTAATGTTTAATTACATTGCGTTACAAAACACATTCAAGATAGTCTTACCCCAACCATGTGGCAGAGGGCCAAGAGGATCAAATTCTTTGTTCTGTATGGATGAAAAATCCTGGTTCTGAAAGTCACATGAACAAATGAGGCATTAATGACTAGTCATTTGCTTTCCAGATGTTCTGCCACAGCCATCCTGAATTACCAAAGCAAATGCATTTTTTTTACTGTTACACATAACCAAAGATGCCAATTATTTATTTTTCTCCAGAGAAGGCTTGTTTTACTGACCTTGGCATGCTTAACTACAGCGCCAAGAAATAATTATTCTTTGTTTAGTACCCCTACCTATACAGAAGGAAATTAGTACAGTAGCACCCAAAACAATCAGAAACTTCAGTCCTGCACTTAATACAGTTCTCTCTACCACCATTTACAGATCCCATTTTATTCTCACACATACAGCAAATCACCATTCTTGATGAGCATGAGTAGCAATGAGTTGGAGTGACCGAATGTCTACTATTCATCACAGGCAGACAATAGATTAAAAATGCTGGATGGATTATTTTCAATTTCCCTGCTCTCTGAACATGCATTGTGCATAATTCCTTATACCCAGAGCAGAAACACATGGCCTTTATAAGCTTGCTTACCTGCCAGGTGTTTGGCCAGGGTAACACAAGATACAATATAAATAAACCAGATTACTACTAAGCTGTAGTTTGTTTTGAACCAAAGGCTTTATCAATATTGTACATAAATTATATCCAAGAAACCCTACATTGAGTTGACAACTAAACCTCACGTGCTGACTGCAAGGAGATGAACTAACATTACAATGACCCCTCCCTGCCATGCTACATACAGAGATATATTATCATAAACCATAACAGAATGCCAGAACTGCTGCCTTTGTGGGGAAAGGTCACCCACAGGTATGCCCAAACTCCAAAACCACCCTAACCCTCAGTCACCCACACATTCCTTACCCCATATATAAACCTCTGGTTGAACTGCTGCATGGCTCCCTGGAGCTGGCTGCGCTGCAGCTGCCACTGCTCATAATTCCGAACAGACTCCAGTGTCGGTCTCTGCCACGTCGTTGTTCTGGTGAAGTGGTCAACGTAATAAATCCTCCCCATGTTGTCAACTCGGCGCTCCCAGCTTTGGGGAAAAAAGACCAGCCACATTTGTCAATAGCTAGCAATTTAAGGGCTCAGAAACACCTGGAGGCCAATGTGGTGGAAGGGAACAGAAAGCACGGGCTTATCAGCAGTTTTTTCTCCTTGCACCTTCTGCTAAAATTATGCAAAAGCTATAATTATTTTATGAGAATCACTTTTATTTGTTGCATACTATACAAAGATCCATTCCATTCAGGGTATGTATTTTTAGGGTTTTTTGAAGCAGTTTTCCTGAGCTGTCTAAACCACTGTCCATACTGTGCTGGCATCACTGCAGTTACCCCACCTAGCTTGTAACACAAGCCTGCTGGTTTCTCCTAAAACACAGCAAACCTCCTGACATTTTAAGCTACTCAACACAAGACTTCCTCATATTCTGATCTGGCAGAGAAGGTTTGGGTATGGGTTTTGGTGTGTTGCTTTGATTTTCTTTGGGTTTTCTTTTCTAATTTTCAGTTTATATGAGAGCGGTACTACTTACAAGAAAAACATTCCCAGTCTAAGTAAGCTTAAACAATATACAAGTTCATCTGCTCAAAGAACTCAAAATTAACTTGAAACATGACAAGTGGGCACCATTTATGAGACTGTCAGTTTTTGTTCTTTAATACCAAATTCCGTTTACTAGCCTACGCTTTCACTTTGTGATTCTTTATATTGTGTGAACCATTTGAGGATGAAAAAGTGCAACAGAACAACTCTAGTATTTTTCTTATATTGTTAAAAAATAAGAAAGAGCAACTATGAACTAACATCATTGGCTGTTCTGAGGCTAAGAGCTGGAAAAGGTTAATAATGAAAGCTGGTTTTTATGTGCGTAATAAACAGCCAGCTGGAAGCCCTGAGACAAGATCAAAGGCCTTCAAACAGTAGCCTCAGGACAAGTGGTAACCAAGAGCATTCCTGCTCAAGCTGATAGTTATGTCAGTCCCAAAATATTTTTCTGTGGTTTTGGCTGTCTTTTACTCTTGAGGGTGTCTACTGCCTTTACTGAATGAGAAACAGGTTTCAATTAAAGATGTACTTGCTTAATCTTTGACAAGAAATTCAGATTTGGTTATCTTTGACATTCAATCTTTTCCGTATGCACTTTATGCAGACAACCTGGAACAACTAGGTTCACATTTCTGTTTTCAAATATCTGTTCCAGCTTTAGCAAACTGTCAGGCAATTAATTCCTGAAAACCCCAGACATCTGAGATGACTGTATGGCTGATCCTGGCTCACCTTGGAGGAAGAGGCTCTGGCCGATCCCATGTTGTTCTTTTTTCAACATGATCCACATAGTACACTCGACCGTGCTGGTCTACTCTTTGCTCCCAACTGAAAATAGATCAAAAAGTTTAATCTTCCTCCAGATCAAACTACTCCAACCATTCATCTACAGTGTAAAGATGAGAAACATTTGTTTTCATAAAATGCTTGTATCTAAACAAAATAAAAACTAACCCTTGGCTCATGAGATGCACAGGAACAGTGTGCAGCTTACAGTGGTTCCAATCATATTAACAGTGATTCTATGTCAACTAATTAAAAAAAAAAACCCAAAAACCAAAACATTATACATTACCACCTTTCTGGGAAACAAGCTCAAATTCATGCCTAGGTGTACAATTTTAGCAAAATTTTTGTATTTAGTATGAAGTGTATCAAGAACCTGTTGAACAGAACCAACTACAGATTATAATCCCCTTTTAGGGTAGCATTAATACAATATATGCACATTTTTCAGTGATCAAGTATATGAAGAGATCACCATAAGGGCATTGGTCACATTTTCTGCATATGCAGCATTTCGAATAATGATTTACCTCTGTATTTGCATCAGATGTAACATCACAGGGTAAAAAAAAAAGCTATTTGCCACTTCTGTTGAAATCAAAATAACAAAGCAACAACTGATGTTTTCAACACCACTTTTTAATTTCCCTTATCCTGTAAGGTAATTCAAACCTCTCCTATCTTTTGGTTTAACTACCTGCAAATCAAGTCAGGATAATTCACCAATTCCACCATTCACGTGGGGAAGTTTTTGATTTCCTTCACTCTGAGAGCTTTGAGGCAACAGGCCAACCATCTGATAAATTCAACATGTACCCAAAGTACAGCAGCATGTCCATGCTCCTCTCAGGAGCTGCAGTATGAAATCCAAATCTTCAAGACTGCAACAGCAGCTTTTCTTCTACTTATCTGTACCAAAATTTCCCTACCAGGCTTTATTTTAATTTGAAGACTACAAGCTGTCACAGTATTTTAAACTGATGTTTCACTGACATGGGAACATAAGATAAAGATCAGAAGTAATTATTTCCTTGAATGCTTGAGGACTGATCATACAAAACAGTTAATAATCCTCCAAATTCTTAATGGGGGATTTTTGTCATGCAGCAAAAGCCAGATATTATCAATGGTTTGTAACACATACTGCAAATAAAAAAAAGTAAAACCAGAAAAGTCAGCACACATGGGGAGAAAGAAGTCATGAAACCCATACCCAGGTGGAAGAGGACCTTGGCTGACTGTAGTAAGGGCCTGAGGTGAAGGATTTACTGGCTGGACTTGTCTTGACACTGGAGGAGTGGTGAGTGCAGGAGTGGCAGGAGCTGTGGTTGCAGCTGTTGCACCCTCAGGGCTCTGCTCTGAAGGTGTATTTGAGGCTGTACCTGCCAGTGATCCTGCACTGGCCCCATCGCTTTCTGTGGATGTGGATGTAGATGAAGGACCATTTGCACTTGCTATGGTATCAGAGAGAGAAGAAAAAAAGACTTTAACTGACTTTTATCACCAATCTATTGTCAAAGTTACATTATTACAAAAGCAAACCTGCCAGAACTGCTGTTTTCCACAGCCACATTTTGCAGCTCTAACAAAAAAACAGTAATTCTGTCTCATTGTAAAAATGCTTTAATCCAAGAACTGCCATCAGCAGCATTTTGGTATTTCTGATAAATATTTACGTTGTCTGCATTCCATAAACATTAAATGATGATAAAAATCTACTTTATTATACTAATGAATTATTTTCCATTTATTATTTGGAATAATAATTTAAGTGATGATAAGCATAAAATTTTCAAGAGGAGGTTTAATATTGCATGGAAAGTAACAATCACAATGGGAGGGGAACACAGACATTCTTTAAATGTTTTCAGTTTTATCTTAATGCCATTTGGTGGGTGGAGTTAGAAGCTGAACACAGGTCAAGTCTCACTAACTTACTGCACCGGATTAATCTTTTAAAGTAATTATTGAACTGCAGGGTCCATCCAGACCCAGCATTTATCAACTACAATAATGAGACTACTGAAACACTGCATTGCATGGGGCTAAAGGAATTACTCCAAAAACATCAAGTAACTTCTCAGAATTTGTGGCCTTCAGGTAGTTTTTAAATAACCAGATAAAAAAAAAAATCTATCCATTTCAGCAGAGAAGAGTAATGAACATTTTAAGTGCTGCAACTTCACAGAATCTAACTGTGATTGTAGAAACCGATAACTTGTAACTCAGAACTCAGTATTATCAACTTGAGGCAGTTCTGTGAGTCCTTCAGCAGATTTCATGCCACCCTCAGTGGCAGTGGGTGCCTTAGTGCAGCAGCAGCACTCATGTTCTCCTGGTCCCAGCTCCACTCTCTATAGCACCATCACTGACTGCCACCACCCTGAGCAGATGTGAAAACAAGAAATTTCCAGTAACAGGAACAATGACTAAACAACATGTACTGAATGCAAGCAAAAAAAAATACTCCTTCAGAAATGACCTGCCAAAGAATTTACCCTCAAAAGAGCAGTTAAACATCAGGAGCAGAAACAGTTCTGTTCACTCAAGGAGTGCCCAGCCCCATGGACGTACCGGCGACTGACGGGGGTCTGCGGGGAGTGGGGGGCGGGGGCCTGGCAGGCCTGGGAGGTCTGGCAGGTTTGCAGTTTCCATTTGTGAGTAACGGAGAGTCACTGCCATTAACAGTCTTGTTTTCACTGGAAGCAGCATCCTCAGAGTTTTTTAGGCCATTTGAGTTAGTCCTTTTGCAGGAAAAGACACAGAGAACTGTTCTAATAATGCATGGGTGACATGAAACTTTGCAAATTACAGAATCATCGAAAAGTTTGGGTTGGGACAGGCCTTAAAGCTCATCTCATTCCAGCTCCCTTCCACTAGCCAAGGTTGTTCCAAGCACCATCCAGACTGGCCTGGGACGCTTCCAGGGGGGTTGAAAAGACATGTGAAAGAGATTAGAATGCAATAGTTACAACTAGGTGAAATTCATAACACTCACAATTCCAAGTATCTATAAATCTGTATAAATACACTCAGAGCTTATCTCCTGAGGTACTTGAAGCATAAGTTGATGGAAAGGTAGTAAAATAGTGGTACATAACATCTGTCACCAGAATCTCCTCTTTCATCTCCCCATTTGATACACTTGTCCTTAGGTCAAGGCTCTGTATTTTGCTGTTCAACTACTTCTGCCCACGAGTCCCTAATGAGATGAGAAGTTGACTAACACCCAAGAACAGCCTGTGTGCCTTTACTCCACAGGGCTGGCATATGCCCAGAACACTCAAAATGCTACAAATTTTTAGAAATCTTACTTATGCACACATACTTTTCCCTCTAAACTCAATTCTGGAACAAGCTGGAGAACTTAGGACTAAGCACTAAAAATTTTGAACAACAGCTATGAATATGAACTGCTCAAACTTACAAGAATGAAGAAACTACACAGCAGTACTTACCTGTGCTGTTCATCTAAACCTAACAGAGTATTATTCTGATATATTTGCAGCTCCTTAAGCAGAGTTAGAGGTTTCTATATCTTTATTCTAAAGCATTTTATTTTCAGAATATATTGGGCAAAACAAAAAGCATGTCAACCAGAATTCTAGTGGATTTACAGGTCAAGCACATAAGCCATCAGAAATAAAGGAAGAGGTTACAGTTTCAACCTAGTATGTCTAAAATGACATTCCTTTAAACGTACACAAAATAAAACTCAGTAGGTAAGGCTAAGTAAATCACAAGTCATAAAGGACCAAGTAAAATCATGTTAACTTAACCTCAATATCATGGCCACAGTTTTGCTCTATACCAGGTGTGGTGCACGTAATTCATACTACACCAACCCCAAAATAAATGCCCCTGAAAGTGGGTCCAAATCATCAGTGACCTCAAGTCCATAGAAGGTTTAACCCCAGTTTTTCAGCTATTCTCCCTTGTTCTTTCTTGCCCTTACAGAAAGTCACTTTCCTGATCATCTACGTGATCCTCACAATGAACACCAGAACCCCTCTGGCTAATACCAAAACTGAATCATTATTATTTTTATTTGTTGTTATTCTAATATACACTCAGGTATTCTGAATATTCAGGCATCTAAACATTGTTTCAAACACAAAAAGGAAACAGAACAAAAACAATCTTTCATAGGAAGACTTCAGACAACATATCCAAGAACACAAACAAAAAAAGTGAAATTTAGCTTGGCTACACCAGATGTCACCCAGAGTGCTGTGCTTTGTACAGATGCTTAAAATACTCGTAATACTGGGAACTAATTAAAGAAACATGGCGCTGGGCACACTCTTATCCTATGAGGCAGCAAGGTTCATAATCCAATATCAGCCTTAGCACACTGTAAGTGCCAGATAGCTTGTGGGATCTTCTTAACAAAGCTAAATATAATTTTGATACTTCCATGCTAATCAGCAAATCAGTATAAAAACAACCCGTGCCATTTGTTTGGGGTTTTTAAAGTATATAATTTACTTTGGGTAATCACTGGGAAAAGGATGAGGAACACAAAGGGAATAAACAATAAATCAGTCAGGTACGGAGGCAAAACTGAAGCCAGACAATGGAGCTGAGCAACAGTTCGGTACTTTTGTTTAGGGCATGCTCAGATCTTAACAGATACTGCTGCAGAGCATATTCATAAATTTTTCATTGTCTTCTTTACAAAATACACAATTCCACTTTCAAAACTGCAAACACTACAAGGCAGAATTTAAAAAAAAAAAAAAAAAAGAGGAAAAAAGTCTTACCGTGTATCACTCCTTACTCTGGAGCTTTCACTCTGTGTAGGACCTTAAATACCAGGAAGAAAAAGACAACAGAAGCATAAGCAACATTCTGAATCACTTCCAAAGAAAGCAGCAGCCTTTAATGGTCATGCTTCTTTCAAGTAAGTATAGAGGTGAGACACTATGTGCTGCTTATCTACTGGGTTTCAAAGCTGTATATATTTTGCATGTCTCTATTTGTGTGTGTGAATACAATTTTTTTAAGCACTGCCACCTTCCATGGAAGATGTAACAGGACATCATTTGACTGTATGAATACTCCCAAACAGACATACACAGTTTAACAACACTGTCTTTTTAGCAGTATTCATTCTTTCAAATGGAGCTGGCTTTTCATACTCTCTCCCCTTCAGCAATGGCAAGCAGAGCAGAAAGGGCAAAAATTTCACTAAAATCTTCTCTCTGGTTGGCTGGGGGCTTTGTTTTCTGGGGCTCTCTAGCCCAGACCCTTCCCCTTCCCCTTCCCAGTTAATTATTTAACATACAGGCATTGAAGCAGGTACAAAATATGGCTGCACTCCAAAAGCATTACAGCAGCTCAGCCTAGATTTGCAAATGTTTTGCAACTGCTTATTCAGCCAGCTTGGAAATATTTGCCTTTTGAGCCAGCGTTTGCAAGCCTTGAATATGCAGCACAGAACTTTTCATTCATGTAGATAGCAGCAATACTTTATTTCCATAGAGTTAAACAAATGTCATTAATAAAGAAATCAGTTTTTGGTTCTGATGGGAACTGGACAGATCTAGGCCAAAGACAAGGATGTAATCACAGGAAGGCTTAGGATAATGAGCTGTTAGTGGACTGTGCATGGAAGGAATTAACTCCCAGCGAGAAAAATCTTTACTTAAAAGCAACTGCATAAGCAATGTATTTGCCTTCAGTGCCTTTAGTCTGTACAATGTCCTAGACTACTTTAACATTTAACTCCTTCCTTATGTGTTCCAGTCTCCTGATTATCTGGGAACCCTCTGCTGAACTTGGAGCTTGCTGTGTTGAGTCCAACCCTATCAATAGTACTCAATTCCACTACAGGCATGACTTTTCCCACCTTTTTCAAAGGTGAACTTTGGGAAATCCAAGAAAGCAGAGAAGAAAATCAAGTATTGAATAAAAGGAAAATTAGGTATTTTCACTAGATATTTCTATCCCTACACCTCAGCCCTACTCTGTAAGTTCCACAAAATCCCAGCATCTGGCTTTTACTCACAAATAAAATTCCACACAGTCTGTCTGTGGAATTGATCCTTTTAACAAAATGCAAAGAAAAAGGAGTAAGAGCTGTAAGAAACAATGGTTACAGAATTTGAGTATAAATTCAATATCTATGATTCTCAGATGAAGTTTCAGAACAACTTCCTCTAGAACTTTAAAAGTCTGCCCCCCCAACCAAGAAACCTAGAACCTGGCAATTAAGTCACTACTGCAGACAGTCTCTCTTGCTGCTTTCTAGGAAAATAACTCTTACCTAGTTCTACTTCTCAATGTACAGTATTTCAGAAATGTTCCACTGTCCTGCTCTAAGGGAATTAAAATTACCTTTTTATTTTACTGTAATTAGATATTTTACATGTATTAAGTTTTCAGTTTAAAAAAGTATACACACCAACTAAACAGAAAGTGGATCCCTCTCTGCAACTCTCCACAGGGAACTAAAGCTATGAATACATTTATTTAAATGTGCTATTTTAAGAAAAATTAATATAAACCCATGTCTCCTAGTAAGCAGAATACTTATTACTAGGATGATGATGACATCAAACCAGCTTTATATTTTTTCTTTTTATGATGCTACTAAAATTCAGGGAAGCTAGAGATTTTCGTCAACATTTAGGATGACTAGATAAAAGTTTGCCAAGTCCAGAAAATAAAGACGCTGATCTGGTGGTTGTTGCAATAAGGCTGAGGGTCTGCCCTATGAACTAAGACTCCACTTCAAATAAAAATGCATGAGATTTATGATCTCTATAAACAAAGTTACAGAAACTGCTTTTATTTGGCTTATTTAAAGACTGTGTTAAAGCTTCCCCCAAAATGGTTTTGCACAGTAGATATAGGCAGATTTGGACTGAAAGTTACTCACTCCTTGTACTTGAGGATTCCCCATTGGTCAGGAGCTCAGGGTCAACCTGCATTCCATCCAGACAGACTGACAGATCTCCCACCACTTCTGCTGGCTCCCTGTCACCAACGAGGTGCAACGTCACCACTACCTGCTCCACTGGAACAGAACACAGAACAAAGGGAGTTTATCTTACTACATGAGAAAAAAGGGCCTTTTATTCAAGATGCCACTTGCAGACCTCAGTGATCAAGGGGAAAAAAACCCCAAACACCCCCCAGAACTGCAGCTCTGCCTGTCCATTATTTTTTTGTGTAGTAAAACTGAGCATTTTCATATATCATTAGAAAGTTACAGTTTCTACAAAAAGGGCAAAACTGGAGCATAATGTTGTTGCTGCCCAGAAAGAATTTTCATTACAGCAAAGATTGAGTCTCACATTTCTACAGTAATTAATGCACTTGGCCTTCAAGGTAGAGTTAGGAAGTGTAAGTCGTTTTACTCTTGATTAAGACCAGATATAATTTCTGTCCTCTGACTAAAAAGCTTCACATTTACCTAATGACATCCGGATTCACATTCAGAATGGGAACATTTTCCATCATTTCCCCAGACGAATGGTATATTCACGGTTTTCAGTGAAAAAGAACTGCAAATAAACATTCTTGCTGAAAGGGTTTGAAAAAAAAACAACCCTGGGGAGCTCCAACAGATGCCTGGTGTTAGACACCAAATGCACTGACCCACAGGGATTTTCACCCACATTCAGCAGAACAGATACTGCCAGAAGACCAGCTCTCACTGCTGTCAACACTCTCCATCTGCAACACCTATGTATGACAGATGGGAAGCCAATGCTTCTTTAACAGACAGGAAAAAAGCAGGAGCTCTGTGCTGCAACCTCATGAGTGCTGTAATGGGTCTGTAGAATTCTGCATTTCTCCTTCAAGATTCCCAGGATGCACATGCTGCCCAAAGCCTAACTACCTCCAATATTAATGACGTAATACAACACACCACTGTACCACTATTTAGAACAAAAATAACTTCACACATTTCCTATCTAGCACCAATCTCAACCATAGTTTTAATTTTTAGGCTATTTAAAAGGAAACTTCTCTTTAATTAGCCTTTCACTCAGTCTTGCACACATTAGCAAAGTGAAGAACATCTTGTTTTCATGGCAGCCTTTGTATAATCAAAAAAGATTGCTCAGAAAAAGAAGGAGGAAGCTCATAGAAGCAACCATTAGAGCCAAAAGGAACCCTTAAGGTCCATTTCCAGAGAATCACACAGCATTCATGCTCACTAACAGACAACTCCTGGGCAACTTCGTGGCATTCTGAGGTACCCTCCATCTCGGACTTACATTTCATACTGTTGGATTTCAAAGTCTCATGAATATCCAGAGCAGCACTTCCCAGGAGGACATCAGACTTTAATGTTTGGTGGCTCCAGACTCGAAAGTTTAATTTACTTACAGGAGTGACAATTCTGAAAAGAAAAAGTTGAGCACTGTTAGGGCATTTGTGGATGGGGAAGGGGGTGAACTGAGCCATCTACTTCCACTGTCCCTAGAAGTTATTTAAAACCGAAGATATTTTGGTAGTAACATCAAACCATTTCCAATTATCACATTCTCAGGTCACCTGGATATGTCATGGCACTTAAGACTATCACAAGACTGTTCATAGCCCAAATACATTTTTTATTATTAATATTTTAGGTGAAATATAGAAAAATTACCTGCAACTCCATAGTAATACATCCTAAGTTCTGTGACAGGAACTTCAAAATAATTTTTAATACTGATATTCTTGTTCTCTAAGGAACACTCACATTTATATAGTTTTGAATTAATTTTCATTGTGAGAAATGGGTACAAATGACTGCTTATTTTCTCAGTGGATAATTTCAGCTATATACGGGTGATAAGTCCAGGTTTTCAGTCAGTCAATTCCTTCAGAAGATTTGCCTAACAAGCCCTAAGGAGAGAAACCCCAAGAGGGTTCACCCCCATTCGCAGAAGCCACTGCACTTTTAATCTGAATATAGGCAGCTGTGCCAAAATATTTCCTAAAAACCAATTTACCTCACTAAGCTCCATGCAGGTTTAGTGTAATTTTCAATGAAGTTTATGTACAGGGGATGGGTGTCTGTGCTCAGCTCTTACTCAACAAGAACAAAAATGGCCCACGTATTATTGTGTGGATTTGCACAGCACAAACATTCCCATTTAAAAACCAAAAGAGAAAAAGGCAAGCTTTGAAAGGTAAAAGAAAATTCTGCTCTTTTATACTTATGTGCATATAAAGTACAAGATTTTACTTCTCTTAATATATATCAGTGCAAAGTAAGGTAGTAAATGGTAGTAACTAAAATTTCATAATAATCAATAGCTGTATTCATCTTGAACTGATATTAGTTTTGCAGTAACAATTTGCATAAATTAATTGGGAATTTTGAATTGTGCTTGAATGTAGAGGTGCTCAAAACAGAGCCAACTAGCTGTATTATGGTGTGGGACACAAAAAGTAGCCATACTTTTTAGCCACAGAACTTCTGAAAACTGTAACTTTAAATATGACAATAAAAGTCATGGGACCATCAGTTTTAATATTAAATTACTTTACTGTCCTTACTACTCACAGAATTACAGCTCCTTTGATATGCCACACATACTAATACAAAATATAAACACAGTGTAATAGTTTGTAAATATCTCTTTTAGACTGTACTATATCTACTCTAAAAATTATACAAATGTCACCACCTGGTGCAACATTCCGCTCACTGCTTAAAATAAAAACACAGTCTTCAAGCCCACTGTCAAGTGCTTTAATTTAGATCAAATAAATTGGAAAATAAAACCAAACCTACACTGTAAGATGCTGTTTCCACTTTGGACTATTTGTATTGTTGCATTTTTCTGTCTTCTTTGACTGTCCATCTACTGAGACTTCCACATAAGGGCTAGGTCCAAACCATTTATTCTTTTCTTTTAGTTTTGCTGAAATAACTGTTAAGAAAGAGAAAAGCCAGTAATTTACTCAGGAAGATTTCAATTGCAAATAGCATTTTTCAGTTGGGTGCTTCAGTATTCAAGTGTCAGGTCACTGATGCATGATGGTAACACTCAAGAAAAAAAACCACATTAGATGGATAAAAACCCTCTTGCATTCCAGCTAATTTATACAGTGCCAGAGCTCACACAAATGCCTAAAACATGCAACAATACTTTTGCAACATCAGACACACTAATTAATCATAACCAATACAAGATCCACAGAAGTGCTTAGGTGTTGAAAGCAGAAAATACCCTTTACAATCTTCTCCTGTCTCTCACTAGCCAAGAGAATTCCTGGAGTTTCTTACACGGCTTGTTAAAAAGCTCAAAACGTGACCTGCATGAAGGCACTGTGGAAAATTGCCACAGTTTCTTATGAACAGAACATCATTGAGAAAATGAATTTTGCGTAAAATTTTCTCTAGCTAAGCAAGCTTACTGAAAAGTTGAATCCAAACCCTGAGTTCTAGGAACTACCTCCTGTTTCACCAACAACAAATCTGGATAGGACTTGCAGTTCTAGAGCTTTATTTTTGTTGGGGAGGGGGTGTGCTGGGTGTTGACTGGGTTTTTTTTTAGTGTTTAGGGGGCTTTTTTTAAGCATTCAGTATTGTTGACTGCAGCACTCTCATCTCTCCAAACAACATTGCTATGCTGCCTCCTTTACGACGTGTGTCTACCCTGATGCTCGAGTCCCAGGCGCTCTTGGATTCACTGGCAACACCTAAACTCACAAAACAGTACTGAAGACAAAGATTTTATGATTTCCAGTTGGCCTCTGAATGCACTGTTCTAACAAAAACCAGCTTGCTCTTCTGTGTGTTTGTCACCCATCACAGCTTCACTACATCCTTAAAAAAGAGATGACTAATTCAGGCCCATCTGGCTAATCTCCCCAGATTCCCTTAATAGTCTATGGTCCTTTAGAGATTTAGTGAAGTAGCTTAGTATAAACTGCTCTGAATTGCTCCCAAGGAAAACTCTTTCTGTGTGTATTACAGACTTCTCACAGAATTTAACTCATTAATTTTCACGAACAGCACCTCCTGTCTCCAGTACTTCAATGCTATAGCACCTCATACCTCAATATCTCTAATTATCTCAAAGACCGGCTCTGGAGCAGCAGAAATCAGCAAATTTGCACCTACTTTCAAGGTTTGTTCTTACCCAGACACCCTGAACATTCATTTAAAACTAATAAGGGTAGAAGAATGGGGCATTGAGAGCAGGGGCCCATGGGAGGTAAATACCAGCAACAGTTTGCTGTAGATCATGGTTGAACATCTACAGAAATTCAGACCTGAAATTCAAATATCACAATAGTTTCTATTCTAAATACTGAGGCATTTATTCAGCTTCACTGTCTTTGTCTGAGTCTTAGGCCTTCAACAAGGAAAGCCTCGGACAGCAATCACCACTTCAATCCTTGGCTTTGTTTTTCGTCTTTGTGTGAAGGAGGTACCTCTGTGAAAACCTGTTCCAATTTCTCTCCAACATCAGCCTGTAGGGACCAGATTTCTCTACAGCCTCACAACCTACTGAGGAAACACAAACTTGTGACCTCAGAGGGACAGCTACAGCCTATGTAGCTTAATGAGATCCAACCTCCTTCCTAGTCCAAAGCTTTCCCATCTATTTTTGACAAATCTATTTTTATCCATCCCCACAATATCCCTTGTCTGAAACTGCATATGCCCACAGGTCTTCACAGTCAGGGTGCAAAATTTACTCTTGATGCTTCTAAACACAGACCTGCACACCCCCATGCATCTCCCATTCAGTTAATTCGGTTAAATTTCCAGAGAGCAAAAGTGAGGAAATCTTAGTAAATAAGTTTCAACAGCTGCTCTGTTAGTGAGGCACTACAAAAAGCAAAGCTTGTCATGTAAATAATTTCCAAACAATCTAGAGTTGTTCAACAATCAAAAAGTGTTCACCAACGCTTTCATTATAGTTTTATCCTTTTTTTTTCCATCCATTTCAATGGTGGCCATAAAAACGTGTAACAGGGAGATGCCGTAATGTAATGAACTGTAATGAACAGCAGTATCAGTAAAAAGTGCCAGATAGTATGCCAAGTTTCAGTAAGTGCAAAGCAGTATCATAATGCACTATCACATTTCCAGGAGGACTGCCTCTACAATTTACTCAACAGCACCCAAAAAGAATTTTTTTTTAATTTCAAAGTTTACATATTTTAAAATATGTATAATTTTAAAATGCAATTTAGATAAAATCCAGAATAAAATAGTTGCCAAGTAATGATGCCCTAACATCAATCTTGACTTCTCTTGGGTGTTTTACAATGCAAAACTTCCTGAAATGCAACACGGCAAACTGTTTAATTGTGAAAAAACACTGTCACATTTCTAACCAAAAAAGACAGATGATTTCAGAAGGCTCACCAGTGATCTGAAGCTGTGACTTCATGGACAACCCACTGGCTGGTCCTGGTCTGGACCCACTGCCAGCCATAATATGGGCTGGATCTTGAATCTGCATGAAGAGAGAATGTAAACATTTCAATACTTCGAAGTTCAAAAATCCATCTGTTTTTTGGCATGTGGATACATTATAGTGCAAACAAACCCATCAGTTGGTTTTTGTGTAGCTCCTTTCCATTTCCCCAAAGTACAGAAAATCCTTTACAAATGACTTAGTCTTTATTACATGACCTGCAACTATTCAGGTTCTAGGCAAAAGTCTTTTGATTTTGTCACTTCAATCTGTCATTAATGAGTGAATGATGTTCTAATTCCAAAGATTCCTGTATCTCTTATGTCTAAAACACCTGCTCGTCTCGGCATCATAAATCCTGGATACATTTCTGGATACTGTTATCTTTCTGTGTCAAGTACTACCTGGTTTTAAAAAATAAACACCACAATCCACAAGCATAGCAAAAAGACTGAAAAGAAATTATTAAATTAAAAAGGGAATTTGAAATTTAGAGAAACCTGCTTTTGTATCTTTTTTGTTTTTACCTGGTCAAAGCGAGTCTACAGACAGGGGCTGTAACTCTGTAAAGCACATAAATAAAAAAGGAAATACATCACTTTTGAAAAAGCAAGACAACTATCAGTTACTGCTCAACTTTCCTTCTTGGCACACCTGAACCCTCCCACAAAGGCTGGTCTAATTCTCCCAGCCCAAGGCATCACAGGTTCCTCCTTGCAGTATTTGGTTTTGGGGGGGGAGGGCAGAAAAAGTGGACAGTGTGCATCATAGAGCTTCCAGACAAGTTCAATTGTGTACTATTACATTAAACACAGACATCACTCTGGAAATACCCAGATAACCCTATCACCTATTCATTTTTAAAATATGCTTCACCTCGTCATCTCTTACCAGCTGAACTCCACTGTAAAATGAACCACCTGCCAGATACAACTTCCAGATCCCTCCCTGCATCCCTGTCATGCCATGTTCCCTCCTTTGTGTCACTTCCACACCGTCTCCCTGCTCGGAACCTACTGAAAATCATTTGTGCACCTTTCCGGGCGATCCCTCTCTCGTGGGGCTCAGCTCCTTGTGGCCAAGGAGTCCCCCCCTGAGCTCCCACTGCTCTGATCTGGGCAGCCACCAGATGGGATCCCAACGCAGAGCACACATCCTGTGCCAGCTCCCGAGCACTTTTCTGTACACATTACTTCCAACAAGGAAAGGAAAGTGTTAGCTTATGCTGATGCTATCTGTATCGTAGGTCAAAAGTCTCCATTTATGAACTTACAGTTGATAAGACCACAAACAGTTTATCTAACCCCAAACATGTTCAGCCATACCAAGGAGACCAGAATTTGTACAAGGAGATCAGGTCTTGATATGGCAACTTTCTTTTTGGAGGCTGTAATTTGAAGCAAATGTATGTGACAGTGACTGTGGAAATTATAATCCCACAGTATTTGAAAGTCGTGAAATGGGTAATTCTTGCATCCTGCAGCTTGCTGATGCCAGTGTTCCCTATTGCAAAATGTGACACCACCAAAAAAAGTACTAATGACTTGCTCAAATAATATTTGGTGTTATTAGTACAGTTCTGTGCTGTTAGTAAATTTCAGGTGTGAATCACACAAGTTCAAATCACGTTAGAGTGCGAGATTTTAACCTAAGTAAAAAGTAGCCCAAATTTAAATGATTTAGAGGATAATTCTTAATCCTGCTCCTGCAACTGGTTGTACTAACTTCCCTGGGCATCCTTGATGCTGTATGAAAGCAATCAGATTACATCTAGACCACCACAGATAAATTGGATAGTCTGAAGGAGTCTGGATTTACAAAAGAGCTGCCAGTTACCACCTGGAGAAGTAACACTGCACAGAATATGCCTGGAATCCCTGAAGGGGATCACTCTCCACTGAACTCCCACACTAAGCATTCACACCATACAACACTCATTCAGCAGCATGTGTTAAAGCCAGCCTTAATTTCTAACCCAGCAAATACACTCATTAAAATGATTTTAGAAACACGTGATCGTATTTGTTGAGAATATGCAAAGAAAATCTAGCAGAGTAACCACATCTGAAATGAGTGTCCTGCAAACACCCACTGAGTTAACACGTGTGAATCTATAAATGTGTGTGTTGGGAGACACAGTCTTTACCAGCAACCAGCTTAAAGAAAATTCCAGGAATATACTACCTGCCAAAATTTCTAAAAAAGAAACTGCACCAGACATTGTTTAGTTCTCTCAGCTGCTAGAAAATTTCTAATAATTTTTGTACAATAAAACTGAAGAGTCTTATTTTACTGTATTCTTGTAAAAATCTAGGGGCTGATTACTTATGGCGCACTCCACTAATTAACCAAGAAAAGCAGAGTTCCAGATGAAGAAGGAAGCAACAATCTGCCTCTGCCCTGCACTTCAACAATCCTACCTCTCTTTTCATGTTTTCTAATACCTTGACTCTAGTGCCTCTTCTACTCCTCTTAAGTGCCTGCTGAGAAAGACTCCACAAGCAGAATAGCTGGTTCCATGCCAAGCTTCCAGCAAGGAATAATCACAGAAAACACATTACAGCTTTTCTCTCAGCTGGGCACTAATTTAAGTTCCTTCCCTACCATGCATGCATACACTTTATCTGGATTTTTCATAACTTAGAAATTTAATCAACTTCTCTATATCAGTTTTTAGCTGGAATGGATCAGTAATTTAGAAAGTCTGTAATGCAAAACACAGGAAAACAGGAAGAGAACAGATGGAATTATGTACACTTCATTTTGTTAGGAAACTAAGTTAAAATATATTGATTAGCCAAAGAAAAATCTGTGGTCACTAGTGAACGAGACTTAGAAGCAAAAGAGTGCAAAAGGCAGTAATGTTGTCAGCCACACGTATTCAGCTACTGTCTATTTACACTTAATTTTTAATATTTTACTCCTTTCACATAACACCCCAAACAGAATTTGTTTAGGAGTAAAAAATTAAAAGCATTAAAAGCTGCAGATGATTTCAATTCAGAATCAGCCCAGGGCTACTTGTAAGCCTAATCACAAAATTAAAAAAAACCTCCTCAACCATTGTTAAAGTACTTCCATCCAGTTTTATTATAATAGAAATGGTACTTAGGAATGTGGAAAGCAAATGTCTTTATAAATTCAGTGTAATGCTATAAGCACTTTCACAAGTTGAAAGTGTAATTCCAAAGCTGAGAATGCACGTTCAGGTTTTTCTCTGCAGCAGAAAATCAAACACATCTTCATGGATATATAGGGATTTTCTGTGGTTTGGGTTAGGTTTTGACTTTTTTTGTTTGGTTGGTGTTTTGTTCTGGTTCAGTTTTAAATTACAGTAAACTCCTATTGCCATTTTTCTCCCAGATACTGCAAATAACTTCCAAGAAACTGTCATAATCTGAAATTTAGGAACATTAGTTGAAAGGTTTGAGAGCAACGACAGAATTACTGGGGCAGTATAATGGATGTTCAGAGCACGATCAGGTAAGTATGATTTTCTCAGAAATGAAAAAGACAAACTCTTTGGCATATAAAAAGACAGAATAGAGAAAGAATACCTTCTTGCCATTAAAAATAAACCATTGAAATAGTTGCCTGAATTTCCTCGGTGGCTGCATACCTGCTCCAAGGGAGGTTTTGTTCTATAACATCCTACCATAATATGTAAATTATTCAATAAATTATACCCAGCTTCCTAACTGCATGGACCATTGTTGGTACCCAGGCAGGTTTGAACAAACACTGCTTAAAATAAGCCTGCCTCGCAGAAGGAAACTCGAAGCATGCATCCTTTTGGTCCTGTTCTCTGAATCCTACCTGCAGTGCTTCCCCTTTGGCCTGACTTGGTGCTGCTGGGGCATTTTCATCCAAGACAACGAACTTTCACTACAGATCACAGTGCGAGGGGTGCGGAAGAAGGAGCAGAGTGCAGCCCAAATGCTCCTCTGGGAAAAAGGAAGACCCTCAGTTATTTTTCTATGAAATCATGAGAAAGCTGCTTTTTTCCTAACCCTTTTTATTGCTTCGCGGTTAAAGCAAAGGAAGGGAAGAGCTGGGGAGGAGCTCCTCAACCCACAAAATCAGAGTATAGACCGGAGAAAAATGCTATCAACAGATTGAGAGACCTTCAGTGTCACACCAATTTAACTTGGGTGACTTTATTCAGCACTGGAATTTATCTGGTAAGGAACCAGCTTACTGAAGAAGGTCATTTTGTTTTGTATTTATTTCAAAGAACAGAAGGCACTGAGGTGAGAATGAAACCCTGTGAACTGTATTACAGACACATAGCTTTGGAAATATGTTGCCACATGCTCTTTATAATTTAAAAGATACTGAAATAATTACACATCGTTGGCTGCTTTAACTCTTACATTTAGTAATCCATTTTAAGAATAGACTAAGTTGTTCTTTGCAGGTGCTCCTATTCAAAGTGCATTTGAAATCTCAATAATGGAGAAAAAAACCTGCATAATGAAAAAAGTTCTTTTAACATACCTAGTAATTTTAAAAATGGCTTTGAGAACCTCACCATGTAACATGAATATAGACTTCTGAAAAAATCGTAAAATAAACAAAATTTTGTTTAAAAATCTGCATGTAAAATCTAACATGTCCCTTTTATCAACAGGTACATGATAAATACATGCACTTCTTTGTGTGTGTGAAATTATAGAAATGCTTCCTCTCCTTCCCCCCCTCCCAGACACTGAAGCCTCTCTTTAACAACAGGTATGCATACTGTGGAAAAGGTTTTTCTCTTTAATGTTAGCTATAACTATACAATGAGCCCAGGCAGAGACAGGGAGTTTGACAACTTACTTGCTTAACAAATTTGCAGTTACTTTAATTGTTCAAGTTTCATCTCTAAAATAAAATGTGGTTTGACAAAGTTGGTTTTAGTGGCTTAGACTTTCTTCTCTCCTAAAATAAGTTTTAATGACGTGGTCAGTTTTGCTCAAAAAGCAAACAGACAGAAAGGAAGAAACTGCTGAGTAATCAACCAGAGAGAAAAGAATAGACACAAATTATAAGAGTGTTGAATACACGTTGGAAAGGGAAGCAACCATGAGATTTGCATCAAGGGATATTTATTTAAGGAATGGATCAGAGAGCTTTAACACAGAAAGCAGCTTGACTCCCTTTGGCCATTACTTTGTGAGCAGCACTACATCCATTCACCAAGAAGTCTGGAAAATCCGAGCAGTCTGTTGTCAGAATACAACTGCTGGAATTTAAAATGCCTGAATTGTTTTTTGAACAAATGTGAAATACATGCTGGGTCTGAAAACAGGCTGTGGGTTGGATTACTGAGCTGTGTGGTCATGTCTCCCCTGCTACCAGAGCCAGCACAGGCACACTCCCTGCAGCCTCCAGGCTCAGGTTCTCCAGGTACAAGCCAACATCCACGCAGCTGCTCTGAGAGCAAAAAGAGAGATCCCGACTGAAAGATAAGACTGGAGCCAATTCAATACACAGCCTAAAACTATATCTGTGGGGAATACAATTTAATTGGTTTGGGAAGTAGATCAAGTGACATGACATCCAGAGACTGCAAGGAGGGACAAGCAAGATATATAAACCACAAAACAAATGAAAAGAGGCGCCCAACTTTTGTCTTGACCCTGTAGTAGACTTACTAATGAGAAATCCTTGACACTGAAGTAGAAGCTTTATCTACTATCCTGTCTTAAAATTGTGTATTTTGGATTTTTCATATCTGATCCATTTATACAATATATATGATCTACTGTACTCCTGGCTCAACACAGGAATCACCTTCTCATTTCATGTCCTTACAGATGATAATTTCTGCACCCTTTCCAAGTATAGTGGTATATCAAGAGTCAGAAGTCACATTTTGTCTAAATCAACAGGTCTACTCCTACAAGGGAGATTATCTGAATCTGTTCTCTAGACTCATCATTCTGAACTTTACTATTGAATCTTTTACTGCTATGAGCAAACATACCCTGCAGAGAATGTAGTGATATAAAGAATGAAGATGCTAAATTGAGAAGAACGAAGTAGGGATGAAAATGTGCATTAATCAGCTAAACAAGAGCTTAAATGGCTTTGACTGATAACAAAGTGCACTTCTTGCAGGAATAAAACTGAGGAGTGTTTGTGTCAAGGCCAGAATGCCTTCACTCTGATAAGACTCCAGCACAGATGCCTGACCAGCAAAACAGCCTGTGCTTCAAAGAGGAGTGTGCCAACAGGGTTATGTCACATCACATGTCATTCCATTTCCTGTCAGCCCAACAGGAAAACATACTGTACCTTTAAAGAGATGGATAATCCAAATAAGGAAAAAAACCCTAGCACTAGCCTCTGTCAATGATTTATGGGAGCTGAAGTAAGCCAGATTCTGAAGCAAAGGACTAGCAAAAAACAACTCTTGATTCCCAGATATAAAATATATGTATGCGAAGTAGATTGTTGTCACCAACAGGAACCTGAAGTGCAATAAACAGTGACAGATACCGTTAGTTTCATCCTCGACAAAGTGTAAGAGAGATATTGGCTATCATACCCCAACATGTGGAAATGTTCCAGCGTCTGAGAGTACACAAGTGAGAGGATGAGTTAATGAAATGTGCGAGAGGGTAATACTATGTCATGTGAGATTTTAAAGCTCCATGGTAGAGTGAGACTCTTTACCCTGTAAAGTGTCACACTGAGTTTTGTTTTACTAACTTCTAGAGAACTCAAGGCAACATGAATGATAGTGTGATACTATACTGATATCCAACAATGGCATAAAAAAGCGATTGTCACAAACAGATCTTAAATTACAGTAGCAAAGACTAAGAAATTACATACTATCAACCTGAAACACCTTTTCTAGAAACATTTATGCAACAGTAATCCTCAGTGTTGACTCCTTGTTGTTCCCACCACTTCAAAAGAGAACAGAGCATGGAAAATTCTTCTAAATTTGAAGTCTTTAAGTTGGAAGTATTGAAAAACATTCACCCTGCCTGCCAAAGCAAAGATGCTGCCCAATGAAAGGCAGAATAACTCTGGAAATGTTGCAGCCAGCCACACAGTGATGCTCACTTTAACTTTTCCTAGAATACCTGGGATCACCAGGTAGGTACTCCTTGTACAAATGGCACAGGTTAGAAAAACTGGTCTATCAACTTCAGCCTGAAGAGAAAAATGCTTCCAACACTGCTTGCAGTCCAAATTAAACTGTCTCCAGGCCTCCCAAACTGGAGACTTACAGAAAAATTATGGAGAATGCAGTCATTAGCATTTCTCTGCAATGAGAAGCCTGCTTGGAAAACCTGCACCTCAGCAGAAATAGTTCACATGACTATTTTCTACACATATGTACCATTTGATTCTGAAAAAAAGAATGTGAAAAAGACATATAAAGAAATAGAGCTGCAATTAAAAAAATTCCAAGAAAGACAAGTGTAATTTGACAGTTTTTCACACTTTCAGTAGTACATCAGAAATTCCCCAACCACAAGCTGTTCTTAGACTAAAACTGTGGCAGGCAGTGTTTGTGGAGTGGAAGGTAAGTAGTAACCGTGCTGCCTGCCAAGCAAGGCAAAAGGGATAAAACTGATTGCCACCAACTCAGACAACTTCCCAATGGATTTTCTTCCTACCTAGGAGGATGTTAGCTTTTACTAACTTTTAAGAAATGCTCAGAGAGAGGAAATAAAAGAAAAATGTACATGAACTTCACATGCCTTTTGCTTTATTTCCAAAAGCCAAGCAAGAGCAGCTACTGTAAAGAGCTGCACAAGATAATTAAAACCATTTGTGAAAACAAAGAGATGCTCTATTTTTATTTCAGCCATTTCCTTCTCATGGTACAATCCATTTCAAAGAGGACAACAATTCATATATGCAAACCACGAAGCTAAAACTGGTTCACTGCTATAATCTTCGAAATAGAGCAATATTTAAAATGGATGGCTTTTAAACACTACCACTGGAAAACATCTATGAAACTTGGCATGCATGGTAACCCTCAGCACAAAGAATTAAACGAGTATTAAGATGACAGAGGAGAAAGCAGTGAAACTGGAATAGCTGTAAGTAACTACTGCAAACTCAAACAGATTTTTGAGTTACTGGATTTACCCATATTAACTGGATTAACTCCTGTGTTTTACAAACCACAGGTTTTAGAAATTAATTTTGGCCTTCAAACTTCTTTGCAAAACATCTTTGGTAATCATATCATTTTAACACAACACTGCACTGACTAAGCACTGCTTAAATCTGTGATGAGGCTTCAGGAAAATTTCCCAGTGGGAGTTCACCACCAGAACAAAGTACATTTGTGGAGTGGAAGGTATGTAGTTACCTTGCTGCCTGCAAAGCAAGACAAATTGCTTTTCATTCAAGAAACCAGATATTCAAGCAGGTTCCTCTATAGCTGAGAGTTCCCAGGTGTTACCATGGGCTGGCAACATGCAAAGTTAAAGCTCATTTATAGGGGGTCTGTGCTCTTTTATCTAGTTCATGATGGGCAAAACTCTCTCCTAGGCCCCCTCTTCTGGAAGGTCAAGAGTTTTAATTCCCTGCTGGCTTGCCTTTTCTCAATGGACACCTCTAAAGGTGTGAGCACACAACAGTTTTACTTATCAAACACATCATATTTGGTTGAGGATGCAGAGTGAGCTCCTAGCAGACAACCAGGGTTAACCCACTCCACTGCTCTGCTGTAACTCACATTTTTTACAGAATGGCTTAAATGAAGTTCAGCTTTCAAAACACAAATGAAACTCACAATCTGAAACTCATCAGGTGACAGTACTGTGAGCAGAAAGTTTACGCTCTTCAAAGGAGAAAGCCCTAGAATTGAGAATGATTTGACTATATAGTGAACCAGCTTCTCAGAATGAACAATACTCTTCTTCCACAGGGAAATACCTTCTTAGCATCTCCAAAGTCCCTCTGATCTTAAATATCCCTGTTACTACAACTGTTATGATAGTTAGTATAGATATCTAACCAAAAAGGCATCAAGTAATCAGAAGTCTCATATCTTATAGAAATTAATTACAGCTTCCCTTCTTAATTCTTCTGCTTCCTTGCACTGTGAACCATGTCCTACATGAACTTTGAGGAAACAGAGGTTAAAGAAATATTCTGCACTGTAACTTCAGGAGTATTCTTCCTCAGAGAGGAAGAAGACTGAAGCAATGTAATCAACAGCATGTATTTCCCTAACAGGCAATAAAAAATTTTATATTTCACTTTTAAAAAACCACAACTGTAGCATTTCATGGTTTCTATTAAGGAAGTACCTAGAAAGTACAAAAAGTACTTTTTCAGTGGTAACCTTGGAAGAGAATTTTCTCCAGGGAAAAGCACACAGTGTGGCTAGACATGTCCAAGCAGTCAGTGTTAAACTGCTCTGACATTAACCTGATCAGGTATCTGAGAACATTTAGTGCTTTCTAGAAACTGCAGCTGCTTGATAAACACAATATCCAACAGCACACAGCCTTGGTTATGGCTCACCAAAGTAACATCTCATCCTGATTGTGGAAATACATGGATCTGTTTTTTAATTTGGAGATCAGGTTGCCCAACTCAACTCACATTTTATCAGAAAAGACAGCTTTGAGACCAAAGAAACACTGAAGAGAAGCAGCACGAGGTAGTTAATAAAACAGTTATCCCAAACAATATTTTGTTCCATCTGCCCTGTAAAAGCTTATTTAGCCCTATAGCCATGTTTAGCTTCAGTTGGCTCATAGGCAGAGAGGCTCCTACAAAGCAAAAATTCTAAGCTTGAGCATCTTAGTCAAATATTCATGGTGCTGCTCACAACAGGTTATTTTAGACCTTACCATGACAGCATGCAAAGGAATCTTCTGAAGAAGTTTACCCAAAGTCCCCTCCTGCCTGTTGCTATGGGAAGGGGAAGGAATGAATTTATCTGGAGGCCTCTGCTTATCACTGCTTCAGATGCATCACACAGTGAGAAGAGATAGTCATATAAATCCACAAGCTATAAGCTACTTATTCATTTTACTCAATTTTTGATTAGGACAATGAAATAAACTTAATGTGATCACTCAGAGGAAAAACATTAAGTCAAAATTTTACGTTATTTCCCTCACTTAAGGCAATTTTCTTACTTATAATCTATTAACTGATGACTGCCAGAAGAGGTAATTCCAAACTAAAACTCCAAGAAGATATCCCACATGGGTTTGAAGTCTTCCTTCCTTTTAGCCATCTTTTTGCAGTTTCGACAGTTTCCTGCAATCCAAGAAGTTACTAGAAGCAGCCAGAAAAAGCACAAATTCATACTTATGTATTTAAAACAAAGGCATTCATGGATTAAAAACATGGAACACATGACACATGAACTAAACTCAAAAGGATGAAAAGACATCAGAAAAAACCCCAAAATTTTGCCTGTTATGAAGTGCCCAGAGAATTAAGGATGAGGATACACAGAACAGGCACCGACTTTGAAGTCTAATCTTGTAAAAACTTTCACTGAGGGTGAGAAAAGCGTGCTTAGTTTAACTCTTGGAGATTTCTGAAAACAGTCTAAACAAGTGCCAAGTTACATTTATACCTTTACCTCTCAGACCCTTTCCGTGTATTTCTGCTCTTCCTTATGTTGTGCATTTAGCAAAACATGATCTAAGAACAATCTTATGAAAATAACATAAATGAAAATGGGTTACTGAAAGAGCATATAAGGATATCTTAAAACAAGAACACACTTCTAGGAATTGCTTTCAGTTTCTTCCTTTTATTTTTTTATAATAGAAACAAACAATAATTTGGGCTGGAAAGGGCCTCTGGGGCCCTCCAAGACCCTCCAAAACAGGTAACATCAGTGTTAACCCAAGCTGTTCAATGTCTTGTAGAAATATTCACTACACTCAAGTAGGAGCAAAATTAAAGTTATAATAAAGGCATCTTAACAGATATTCATGTTTGCAGATACAGCAAAGTGAGTAGCTCTGAGGCTTTACACAAACACATGCTATTTTACTAGGGCATAAATGTGCATAATGCCTTCCATCCTTAACATGCCAGCCTTTCACATCTCCCTGCCACACTGCTACTGAAACCTATCAAGGAAACTAAAATATACTAAATATGAAATTTCAAAAAGGTGTATTTCTTGGAAATCTTATTCCTCTTGATAATGGCAATAATATGCTAAGAGATTGCTCACAGTCAAGATTGCTTAGTTCTGTCAGAATTTCATACCACAAATCAAACAACTTCACTAAAACCACAGGAAAAATCTAACAGTTAAAACAAACAAACTCAACATTGTATATGACAAAATTTATTTTGTTACGTTTTTTAAGTCTTAGAAGCGCAATCATTTTTTCAGTGTATGCTTATACATTCATTTCAGATGGCTTTCTTGAAAGACTGAGAAGAGTTTCCAAGCTAGCTCCTTTGAAAGGATTCTCCTCTTCAGTTTTTCAGCTACTCCTTTAACACCTCAGGATATGTATTTCCCTGCACCTTTTAAAAATAACAATCCACATAAATGCTTCACTTATTCTCAATTTAGGTGGGGTTTCTTCCTTTTCTTCTTGAATACTTCCACTGCTTCTTCATTTACAAAACTTGTTCATGTAGTACATCTTAAGAGAAAATTAAAATAAAAAGAATAATAAAAGCTGCGTATAAGAATAAAACTATTATCCTTCTACTTGTACCAGCTAATTGCATCGTCATATGGCTTCTAAGCTTCACTGCAGGAATTACTTGCCAAAACAGATTCCTATTTTCTTACAGACCCATTTCCACCTCCTGTACTGTAATCTTCCTAAAAACTCTGTGACCACTCTTTCAGAATCACTGTAGCCAACCTGTGTCTTTTTTGCTACAGCCGCTTTCACAATGGCACAGCCTTTTCCAGTGATGGTCTCTGAACTGCCCCATAAGGATTTGCAGTACCCACGCCCACATGCAGTGCAGTGCAACGGGAAAGGGGCCAGGCAGGAAGGTCTGCAGACTTCAAACCCACATGGGATATCTTCTTGGAGTTTCAAGTTTGTAACAGCTCTAATGGGGATCCCATAATCTCACAGCAGCAGGACCGCAGCTTCCAGTTTCGTTTCATCCAGCAGCAATTCGGCTTCCTTGATCCAAGCTCATTTCACAAGTCAAATCAAGCACAGTCTGTGAGAACATTCAGTGGATTAATTTCCATAGTGTCCTCCTGGTCCAAATTAAGCAATTAAACCACTAATGAAGATTGTTTCTTTTCCCTGGTCTCTCTGCTATGCATTCTGGCCCTGAGGAAAACCTCCACAGGTTTCTCACATCCACTGACTCAAGTTCACTCTTTTTGCCTTCTTGAATTCCCTGCATACGGACCTGACTATTTTCATGTGTGACCTTGCTTGGCTACTTTGTTTCTGGACTGTTACCTTTTATCCCATTTTAACAGTTTCAGAGGAGATTATTTTTCAGAATATTTTCCTTTATAAAATGATAAAAAGGAAATCCCAAGGTTTCTTACTCTCCATTGGTGGGACAGGTGTGCTTTTTCCCTTCTTCTGTGCAAAATCAAGGCTAGAAAGGCTAGGAAGTTTTACATGCTCTGCTCTGGTCTAAGTAAAAATCAGAGTATTTTTACTCTGATTTTATCAAAGAGATTAAGATAACATTTAGAGTATATGTCTATTTAATATCAATGATGAATGCTGTAGGTAAAATAAAAGTGTCATAAAGCACAACATATTTGTATCATCAAACAGGGTAACAGCCTGTTTCCCTGCGGCTTAAGTGATGAGCCAGAGCATAGAACTGCTTGTTTCATGTGGAAGGAAGAGCAGTAACTGAGCACCACTATCAATGTAAGCACAACTGGTTTTTTTTTTACACAAGGAGGATAATTTTTCTGAAGTATTAAGCATTTAGAGATAAGCTGAAAAACACAAGTTTCTTTTCCGGTTCACTCTATGCCTTACAGAAAAGCAGTGAAGCCCACTCTGTGCCACACTAAAGTGAAAAGTCCAATTCTTATGAGTGACTCTCCACATTCCTGACACTGAAAAAAACAAATTACACTCCTTTCTTTGAAAAAGCAAGAAGGATGATCCATGAAAGTACAGACTGACCAGTATAATCTCCCCCCCAGGGAGGTCAGGGAGCAAATTCTCACAGGAGCCATTTCCAAACATAATGTGGAAAAGAAAGTGATTTGTATTCATCAGCATGGCTTTATAAAGGGGAAATAATGTTTGACAGACCTGACAGTTTTCTTTGAGAAGATGACTTGGTAGCTGGGACAACACCATGTCCTACATCCTCACACAAGGAGATGAAGCAGGCAGGACTACGGGGGAAGACTGCAAGGCTGAATGAAGGACAAGGTTCCCAGGGCTGGGATCAGAAGTGCACTGTCCAGTTAGAACCCAGGCATTAGTGCCACAGCCCAGGGGCACAGACTTGACCAGTAAGTTCAAGACCTTGCTTAACTTCCCCATTTATGACCTGGACCCAGCTCACCCTCAGCAAATATGCTGATGGAACAAAAATTCCACAAGGGGAAGTGCAAAGCTCTGTACGTAGGGAGGAATGAACCCATGGGCCAGTAAAGTCTGGGAGGCAGCTGGAGAGAAAACAATTCTGCATAAGACAGTTTGGCGTTGTGGTATATGAACTAGTAATTCTTCCTTAAAATATTAAAAACAAATAAAAGTGTTGTCAGCATCCTGGATTAGGAAAAAGCATCACTAGCAGCATGAAGAAGGTCATCCTTCTCTTTCATTCTAATTCTAGGCCCCTCAAATCAAGAGTGACACAGATGCGCTGATGTGACACCAGCAAAGGGCTATGGAGACAATAAAGCAATTGAGAAAAGGCTGAGAAAGCTGGGATTATTAAACCTGGAAAGGAGAATGATAAGAAGGATCTTATCAGTGTGTATACTTGAAGGGTTAAAAGGCCAAAGGCAGACTCTCTCTCTAGAACTACTCAGGGATGGAACAATAGCCCGCAGGCACAAATTAAAATACAAGAAATTCAACTTAAAAAAATGGGATGGGGTTATTTATTTTCTGTGAGGTGGCTGAACAGCAGAGAAATTGTCAAGAGAGGTTAAATCACCATTCTCAGAGCCATTCCAAATCTGACTGAACACATTACTAACCAACTGGCCTTGCTTTAAGCAGACAAATTTGATCAGGCCATGTGCAGAAGTTTCCTCCAACCTCAAGCACTCTGTGATACTTCTGAATTCCCTAAAACAACCTCCTGTTGTACCTGTCCTGTTTTTCTTGTTCATTTTGGGTCCCTGTCCTGCAGCAGATTCCTCTTCTAAAAACTTCTATCAAGCTGGTCATATAGGCTATTTTTTTTCCAAATGGAGGATCCCTTTCAATGTCCAGTTATTAATACAGTGTAGCAGTGTGTTCCACGTGTTTTGGATCTCCCCAAGTCTCGTGGGGTTTCAGGCTAAACCCTCGAGAGTTCCAGAGAGAACAGCGAGGGATTGTGCTACACGAATGTCAGTCTGGCTTCTCCCACACAACATCACGGCTCATATTACTGCTTTAAGTTATTTTCCAATTCAAAAGGTGGAAATAGTCAACCTTCATGAGCAAATTTCAGAAACTGCAGAACTTAATTTGATGCTTATGGGAAGAGATAAAGGACTGGTATCAATGCATATGTTAAGAGAATCATTGGAATTTGAACTAATTTGGCATGTTCTTTTGTGACTTGTCACCGAACAAAAATCCATGGTTTTTGTATTACAGCTGCTTTCAAATGTACTTCAAAGGCATTACTTTTGAAGTGTGTTGTGCCAGCTGATGGGGTGATTTAAAGGACACAGACACCAACAGAAATGGTCTTATTTGACTACGAATATTAAGGCAACACAAAAGTAAAATAATCCATTCAATAAAACTACACACTCGGCTTTAGCAACAATCAAAAAGAAGCAAAGTAATACAGCTAATAATTGCTATATGAGAGATAGGTTAGTGACTGAGAAAGATACATCACCAATTGCCTGAATACTCCACCATCATCCAGAGTCCACAGTCACTGGGGAGCCTTAATCCGCAGTGAGGACCTAGAGAACACTTCCTAGCCATTGGGAAAATCCCACCTGGTGCAATCACACATAGTAAGGTTTCCAAATTCACCCCAAAAATGAGTCCAGCTTTTATAGGCCCAAATCAGCAAGTCAAAATGACTTGATATTTTTAGCACAGGAACACCTGGATCTGATGGCACACCTCCCGACCAGCAGGGGCCAGAGCTTGTCCAGAACCCAGGTCTTGGCTAGAAGGGTTTTCCCCTAAAATGGCCTACAAACAAGCCTCTATTCTTGTCAGCTGGGAAAGTTTTTTAAAATGATACATTTCTTGCAGATAACTACACAAGGTTATACAGAGCTCGCATAAGCGTCTGCGTCATTTATTTTTAGCTAAGTAATACTAATAGTGTTAGTCACAGTGCCCAGGGTTCATCTTGTAAGTCAGCTCTGGCTGAAGCCTGCTGCTTAGGCCTCAGCACATCAAAGTGTCAGTAAGAAACACTTTCTCTACTGTAAAACAGCACAGTAAAATAAAATACGTGGCCACCACCTTCTGTTTCACCACCCACCTTGCAGCTTTGGAACAAGTCCCTTCAGAAACAGCTCCACATCCAGTTATTCACAGAGGGCAGCACCTCCAGAGGATTTCATAATCTCTGGCCATTAGTTTTACTTCTTATTTACAACTCAGTGCTTGCTTCACATTATTTCCCCATTCCTTTCTCAGAGCAACATTTCATTATCAATGGTTCATACACATAACTAGACCAACCTGCAAAAAGCTTTTAACTCTGGGGAATGAAAAAAACAGAAAGCTTGACCATTAAATTACCCAATTATCTGTCGTCATTATTAAGAATGACAACTTCAGCAGCCATTACAGTTGTTGTTTTACATTACATATGTTTGCAAAACTGTACAGTTGTAACGTTTAAAAAACTAGACTCTGGAAACACTGTTGTCGACTAGCAAAATGTCAACCCTGATCATCTCACCTGGAAGCCTCAAATGGAACAGATACAATTTCCAAAAGTGTAATGCTGGTGTCGACATGAACCAGAACATGATTCTTCAGGATGTTCTTTCATTGTGTGCAGGACTGTCCAGCACACAATGCACCTTGTTTTAAGTGTCCAACAGCACTGATGAAGGTTTAATGAGTACAAAAGTACCTCCCTCTGTGGATATAGCAATGAATAGAGCCCCAGACACACCTCTACTCCTTTGCTCCCAAGACAAAAAGGCCTGTGGAGCTTTCAGAAGCTATTGCCTACAAAAACTTGCTGAACAGATTGTCACTGTAGGTACCTGAGCAATAAACTGAATCGAAATGGACTGTACAGCTCTGCAACTCAGCCTGGCAATGCTCATCAAAGAAATGATGCATCATTCCCTTCTACCAGCGACAACCACACATCTGAAATGTGCTGATGATTTGAAATCTCTTGAAAAAGAAAGCTCTTTGTCACTTGCTGCTTGTACCTGCTTCAGCAAAGTAGATGGTGTAAGACAGGTCCTGGTGATTAACTCAGCTGTGGGAACAAGAACTGCTGTAAACAAAGCACTCAAATTCTGACAGGTAACTCATTACCACGGTATGACTACACATAGTAGACAGACACACATACTGCCCTCTAAGAAAAAATGCTGCTTCTCTGAGTATTCTTAAACAGTGGAATCAAAGAAACTAGAAGTGAAAAGCTACTTGAAACAAAATAAAGTAATATTATTGTGTGCAAAATTGTCAGCTGAAAAGAAAGGTTTTTAAAATAAAGGCATTTTTCCAAGCTAAATTATTTATTACTAAAGTAAATCCAAAAGATGTAATGGAAATTACAATTTCAGGGAGGAGAAAAAGTATTGAGATTATTGAAGTCAACCCTGAGGTATCTGAAAGGTACCTCAAAAGGTATGGGTCACTTGTCTTTCCAAGAACTGCAAAGTGCTGCAAGCAAAACCTTGAGTTCCAGAAGAGCCACCTTCATGTTTTCTAGTTTCAAGGGAAGTCCATTACCTGCTTCCTGGGAATTTTTTACAAGTGGCCATACAGTAACACGAAAGTACAGTCATGGGTGGGCAACACAGTCATCCTAACCCTGCAAAATATGACTGCTTGCTACATTCCAGCTCACGCCTCTCTGTAAAATAAAACAGAAACTACAGGAGAAAGGTGGCCTAGAACTGTACCACTATTAAAATATTCTCAACATTTCCATCAAACTCGGGTTTTGTGGGGTGAGGCGACCCTTGAATTCCTTTGATCTTTATCAAAAGATAAAGCAGATGTCAGAAATCTAAGTTCTTCCAACTGAAGTCATAAACAAAATCCTTAAACAAAAGTTTCAATCTTTACACTGTAGATCTTCTGTGTGAAAAACTGACAATTGCACATTAAATAAAAACAAAAGGTCAAGATCACCTTATAACAACAAACACGGACTGTATTATTCAATTTCAAGGGATTCACCTTACTGCTGGGATAGAACTGGAAGCTCACAGGTTGGTGAAGAAGCTTAGGACAGGCTCCTAAACCAAAACTTACAGGTGAACCAGAGGTAACTGCACCACCCACACATGCCAGCAGTGCAGCTGCTGCAGCTGTATCAGGCAGTGCAGACAGGGAATTCACCTCCTACAGCTGTATACTGCCCACGGAGTGGGCCCTCATTCCCCTTGACACTCCCTTGTCTCACAGTCCTTCCCTATGTTTGCGTCAATTCTAGCCATAAACTGACATTCACTGACCTGTTGAATCTAGAAAATCTTCAGGGAAAAAAGCCTAGGGCCCCTGATAACTGTGAAACAGTGTATTTTTAAAAAACAAAAATGGCACTTTGCATGCCCTGGCAAAATATTCTATGCAGGAAGAGTAATTGATTGTGAACATACTACACCATATATCCACCTCTTCATGGCTTCTCTGGTCATGCATCATGTGTAACATCAAAAAGGAACCCACACACTGGAGCAAAAGAACAGGTCCATAGGGTTATAATGCTGTGCAATGACCACCTTAATCAGCGAAACATCCTTACAGATAGAAACCCTGAGTCTGAATCACATGAGGAGTTCTGACAGTTTTCTTCTAAATTCTGCAGAGATACTTTATCAAGTTTGCAGTACATTAGAACATTACTGTGTGAGAGATTAGAAGTCATGAAGCCAGAAATATAGATTATGAACTATCAAGTTTACTATTTTTAAAACAGGAAGCAAAATTCCAAAAAGCAAAGGAATCCCAGCTGTGACACAGGCTCTCTTAGATCTCATCCCTATTATTACTGTCTGTAAGTCCCCTCCTCTCTCACCTGTCACATCAGCCACCCTTAACTACGAATTTCACTTTGTTGCTGTCTTCTCCACTCAAACACAGAGTGCACTGGGCATACCCAAGCCTTGAAATGAACAACCATTAGTCTGAAAATATTTTCACCTCTAATATCCCCCTCAGGACAGTATTATTTTGTTCACATTGCAGATGTGAAAGCAAGAACATTGCTTAAATGTTATTTTTTTCTTTATTAACTCAAGCTCTCACTAGTGCCTTAAGTCTCCTAGCTCTGAGAGCCTCATGACAAGTTGAAAAGAAGAGAAAGGAGAAAAAAGCCATGCCACACCTCACAGGGCTATGTTTAAAACCTTTAAACCATGGAGAATATCAAATAAATCACCAGCAAAGTCAACAGATCTCCACACAGATCAAATCCACCTGCCCAAACCAGATTTCAGAAGAGGAGTTAAACACCCTGATTCAGTGGGTGCACCAAAGAACAATGAGAACACTGCTGCCTCACAATAGCTTTTTCACTGACCTGAACTCAGTTTGGTTCGGCCAAATGTTTAATAAATGCAGTGTTGCTCTGGAAATTGGTCATCTTAATATTCACAAAATACCTCATGGGTATAAGGCAAAAAAAGATATTCTAAAATCTTACTGGTAAACTCAATTTAACATGCGCGAAGTGGAACATATCAATTACTGCAGGATTGCTGCCCATGGATCCTAAGTTCTCTTCTGTATCTTTAGGTGATGAGCACTTAAACGGAATTAGAAATGTTACACACGGTGAATATCCACCTGACAACACAGGTGACCACTGTTTAGTTTGGGTAGCTATGAAAACTTCTTTCATGTAGAGAGAGGTGATGAAAGTGTCTTCCTTCAGCATTTCCCTCCTCTTTCCTTTTACCATTATACATATTATTCCCCCTCAAACAGCTGGAATAAGGAACTGCTCTGAAGGCGTCATCATCAAAGACATCACATGCACAGAGTCAATCACAGACATTTAAGAACCAAACCAACTTTGTGATCTTTGAACTTGGTGTTTTTAACGTTCCTTCAAATCCAAACCATGCTGTGATCCTGATACAAAAAGCAAGTCAGTGTCATAAGTCTCACTTTTCATCCTCTAAGCTCACAAATTTTCTTTTCTCTCATTTCCTTTATAAAGTGCCCTTCACATGTAGTATCACCCAGGAAGTCTTAATCTGGATCATAAAGGGTGTTGAGGTAAAATCTGGTGAAAATATGCAGCTCACCACCTTCGCAGAAGTTAGCAAGCCTGGTTATATATATTAGGCCAAATACATTACCATTTTATGAACATTTTTATATACTGGTCACCACATTTCTTATCTAGTCTCTCTACACTTACAGTAGTAGGAAATACACATGTACATATACAAGGCACACACACTTGCAGAGATAAGCCTTAGTAAGAAAAATTAATTAAGAGTGATCCACGGATCACTTAATTCAGGCTCTGATAAGCCAGAGTAAAAAAACTTCAAAGATAAGGAATCGCTATACAGAACAAACTCACTTCATCTAGCTGCTCTGCAAATAGATGAAAAAAGCAGCACCGACAGAGGAAAAACATCAGGGCGTCAGAAAAGTAGAAGAGGAGTGTTCAGAGCAACAAGTCTCAACCAGTCCAACTGTTTATGAAGCCAGCAGTGAATAAAATAAAAATCTGGATATCTGAGCACTCTAACTGTTAAGCAAGATTAGTGACTATTAATACATAATTAAAAGTTAGCTATCACTGTGGAGGCACTAAGGATGGATACTGATCAAAAGCATGTTAAAAATTAACACAACCCACTCTTTTATGTCTTAGTCCATCTCTTCAGCACTGAGCCTTCTTTCACTTTTTCCACCCAATAAGGCAAAGCTAAAAAGGGCAGTAAGTTAGAATGACTTGCCCAGGGAAAAGTTCCATCCCAATCATGTGAAACTTAAGGGATCAAAGAGCCTATTTGATTTTTCAGTAAATTAACACTCTTTCAGTCACAAATTTTATATTCTGAATGGAACATAAAATTTCACTGCAAGTGGCTATTTATTTGATGAACTGATGAATAAATCAGAAACAGATCGCAGACCTGTCGTGGCATGTCTTTTTCTGTTTCAAGATCAACTTAATTTTTTACCTGATCTTTCTTTTCCTTAGTAATAAACTTCAAAAAGATTACTAGGTACCCACCTAATACTTCAAAAGAAAAAATAGGTGTAAAGGCTACCATTGAAAGAAAAATAGACCTATAAACAAATAGAAAACTGAGAACATGATTTTATAGAGGTTGACAGTAACACACTCGTCTTGAAAGCTCCAGCTTCCATATCAGGGGCTAACAAATCCAGCACCTGAGATCTGCACATTTCAGGTAAAGGTAAGTCACCTAACTTTCACTTCCTGATAAGAAACACCGTTCTACACAATCAAATTGGAACAATTCCAATGAAGAGAAAAGGCTTTTTTTCTGCTGAGTAACACCACCACTTGAGTCTGAGCTCCAGCTTCAGACCAATGATGTAAAATACAAACATGACAGGAGTTCTGTGTCTGACTAAAACAATAGGCCCTTCCCAGCAGCAGAGTTGAGAATACCTCAGACAGGTGGGTGGAAGGCAGGAATTATCGGTTCCTAAACAGGAGGATTGTAATAAAACTTTTTTTTTTTTGTAAATGAACAGCAACATACTGCCAAGTTGGAAAAACTATTTGAATACCCAACGCAACAAGACCTGGTATCGTGCTTCCTCAGAGGGGAGAAAAAAACCTGCTGTGCTTTGGTATAGTAAAAGTAGGAATTCCAGGCATAACTTGAGAGCTGGTCATATGAAACAGGGCCTTGGCTTCTTCAAAACACTCTTTTCCAGTTTGCTGCAACACTTTCATTTCTATTATGAGTAATTTGCAATTCTTATGAAGAAAAATATCAATCTTTCAGCTCCAGTAACTCTGCACTACAGTAAGACCTGAGTGTCAGTCACTTAGAGCAACTGGCCAAGTCTCTATTGCTTTAGTCTTCAGAGAGAAGGATGAAGAACCTTTCCCTCACCAAAATGTGCAAAGAGAATTAGCTCAGCTAACAGTCCAACCAAGCCCAAGAAGCACTGCCTAAAGTATTTAAAAATACTCAAGAGTCAGTAACACCAAATATCTAGAATACTCCCAAGCTAGACTATAATCATGGCTTGTCTACTTCCTTTTCTGAGGCAAGCACTCACTTCAAAATGCTTCTGCAGCTGGGCAAAGTACAGCTACAGTAACGAGCTGTGACCAGAACTCCTCTGGGTTATGCACACACCTTCACTTTCCTCAGGAGAGAGGACACAAAGAAGAACCTACAATTACATGTAAGTACAATAGAATGAGAAAAACTAGCACCTTACATGAACAAAACAGGCACCCAAACAGAAAAGCTTAAAAACAAACTCCCAGAAGCACTCCCATAACCTTCACCATTACCACATGCAAAGGGTTTGTCTTCTACTCTCACCCTGCAGACTCTTTTCCTTGCTTTTAAGAAAAAATCAAATTGGTTTTACTTCTTGAAAAGTATTTCACTATGGCTGAATACATTTATCACTTCTTTTAAACAGCTTAAACTCCCAAAAGATGTTTATTTAGATGCTATGATTGACTGATACTGATAATGCTGCTGTCAACTCTTTCACATGCAGTAAAATAGGAGAAAATAACTTTGTAAATCTCTCATGAAACATTTTTCAATCCATCTATGACAAGCTATCTTAAAAAAATTATAAACTTAAACTGCTCAAAACAAACACCATGCTCCTTTTCTGCCTTTCTTCCTACTACCTTATTCTGTAGTTTTCCCCAAACCATTTTGAAAGACAAAGAAATAAGGTAACTCATGTTTCAGGTCTGTTTCACAACAGAAGAAACACAACTTTAAGAAAGGAGAAAAAATTGAAGGAAGAAAAAGAGGTGATGCTGCTTAACTAATAAATTCATATAAATAATCTTCTCTCAATCTCTCTTAAGCCCTAAAATAACTTCAATCTGCAAGAGGCTTTCAAAGTTAGCACTCAGAAGTCGCAGTTATTTTCCACTCCAAAATTACCTTTCACATCTACTGTATAAGTTTTAAACACGAGAAAACTCACTTTGGGTCTGAATGTTACATATTATTCCAAAGATCACTTTGAGTTGAATGCATTCAGTGCAGTGATTAAATGTTAGCTAAATCACAACAGAGAATGCACACTAAACACAGTTCAGAGTTAAACAGCTGTAGTGAATTGCAAGGTAATTGCAATTAAATTAGAATTATTTTGGACTTTCATTTCAAGAAAACAGAATTTATAGTTTTTTCAAATAATACATTTTCAAGCATTAAAATCCTCAGAACCAAAGACGGTCTGTGATTCATGTTTCATTCTTAAACGGCTGTGCCTTCTCTCAGGTAAACAGAAACAACTGCTGCATCTACTGTCATTCTCCCATCACAGGATGCCTTCTTTCAAACACCAGTCCGGATTTCTCTCCACTTTTCTTTGAAAAGGTTGATAGGCAGGGCAGCAGAGACCAAGCAAAACAATTAGAATCTCAAGAAAATAAGCAGTAATCTATTGAGAAAAGATGGTCGAAACTACCCTGATTTCCAGCTTCTTCAATTCTAACTAAACTATAAAGGTAAGTTTTGCTGGGGATATTTTCTGAAGCATCAAGGGTAAAGGCTGCCACAACACAGGTACCCCAAACGCTACACCTGCCCCATTCTCTGCATCACACACAGATCAGCCTTCTGCCAATTTAACATCACAAATCACAGCGATTAAAACAAGCTGAATTCTCGAATAACAGAGCAAATCAGAGAAACCCATCCTCGAACACTCATGTCTGCTTTTATCTCGATTGCACTAGCACACAAGGTCAAAGACTCCTGCGTGGGAGCGGAAGAGTTAACAGCCAAAGAACTTGTCCGTGTTTCCAAAATAAAGCGGTGGTTCCAACGCTGCCATTCTGCCGTGTTTACAAGAGAGGACACAGTTCGGGATAAACCTCTGGCTGTAGTCACGCTTTATTGCTAGGAAACATTCCTTCAATGTCCGGCTGTACCCGGCCGAGACAAAGACACCCTCGTACACCTGGAAGGAGCCTCGGGACAGGGAGGACACACACAGAGGAAGGAAGCTGTGCTGGAAGGGCTGCGGAAAGCTCAGCCCTTTAGAGAGCGAGCCCCCGAGACGGCGAAGGTTTAGGGGCAGATCCTGACGACCAGGAACCAGGACCGCCTGGCGGGGTCTGGCCGGGCAGAGACGCAACGCTGCCGGGGACGGCTGGGGAAGCGGCATGAAACTAGAGGCACCGGGGTGCGGGCAGGTGCCGCCGGCAGCTGCGAAGGGGCGGCAGGGACGGGCAGCGCGGGGGACTCGGTACGGCCGCCCGCGGCCCAGGGAGGGAGCGGTGCTACCCCATTCCTGGAGCTGCCCCGCGGGCCCGGGGTTACAGAGCGGCGGGTCCGCCCTCAGCTAGCCCCTCCCTGGGTGAGTGGCCCCTCCGGATCCGGGCCCGATCGCGGGTTCCCACGCCTCCTGTGTCTCCCCGCCGCTCGCAGGGGTCCCGCCTCCAGCACTAATCCCATGTCCCCTCTCCGTCCCCCGGCCCCGTTCCGCTCACCGGCCACGGCTCCCCAGTCCCTCAGGTCCAAGATGGCAGCGCGGCCCGCTCGGCCTCCGGCAGCTACTTGGCAAAGTCGGGCGCGAAGTGCGCAGACGCCGAGTCCCTCGGCTGCCGCAAAATGACTACAGCTCCCACCGTATCCCGCAGCGAGCATGCGTAGTGCCTGGCGCGGGCCACGTGGCCGCACGGCAGGGGGGCGGGGCCGGGGCCGTGCCGTGCCGTGCCGTGCCGTGCCGTGGGATGCACGTTGACGAGCAGGTGTCCATATTCTATGGAGGTAGGCGGGGAAGGTCGGCAGTGTTCGCCCACGGAAAGGATTGTTCCAGGGACAGCTTAGAGCGCCTTCCGATGCCTAAAAGGGCTCCGAGAGAGCTGGAGAGGGACTATGAACAAGGGCCTGGTGTGACAGAACAAGGGGTAATGCCATCCCATTACCAGAGGGTAGGGTTAAATGGGATATTAAGAAGAAATTCTTCACTGTGAGCATGGTGAGGCCCTGGCACAGGTTGCCCAGAGAACTCTGGCTACCCCTGGATCCCTGGAAGTGTCCAAGGTTGGATAGGGCTTGGAGCAGCCTGGGACAGTGGAATGTGTCCCTGCCCATGGCAGGGGGTGGAACAAGATCTTTAAGGTCTCTTCCGGCCCAAATCATTCCATCATGCTCTGGCTCACTGCAGCTGAAGTTCCGCATCTGCACAGCTGGTCGTCCTTTGTGGTGGATTTGTTGTCTCCCAGCTGGCACTTAACATTGGTTTTGCAGATTGCTTGTGGTTTTATTCCCAACAGTGGGAACATTGCATTGTACCCTTCTCCCCAGCCACCTGGATTAATTTTACCTGTAGCAGAGTTATGTGTTCATCCCTAGGGCAATGTGGCCATTTGCAGTCTCTTTTCTTCTTACTGGGTTTTGGTAGGTAAAGGTTGCTAAAGCAGATGTGAATGACACTCAGTGTCTCTTTTTAAGAACATCACATCACTTGTACTGTGTGTTATCATTTTTCCCCTCCTTTTTCTAACTGGCATTTCTGACAAAGTGCTTGTCAGTGAACTGGAAGAACAAATAAACAATCAACACAAAATACATGGTGAGCAAAGATGACTATAATTGAGTGGCAGAAGAACTGTGTATCCAAGATTTTTCCTTTGGGGAGAGGAGTAGAATGCTTGATTATTGTCTTTTTTCCCCCCTATGCTTTTTATAACTACAAGATACTCAGGGAAGATGGAATTTTCTTGCTATTCCCTGTCATAGCCTTCTTTTGATGAGTACAAATGCCAACAGATAGTAAAGTTTTCCACAACAGTGCAGGAAGATCTTGTGCAAAGGCTTTTCAGGAAAACTGAATGCTTAGTAGCTTTCCATATTTACTGGGTTTGATATGGCAAAGCTGTGCTTCTGGCAGATAATTTCTGAGAAATTAATATTTTTAATAATATCTTCATTTATTTCTCAGTCTGATCCTGACTGGTCAGTGGGACAAAAATTGGTGCTTGTGGCAAAATATGTGTAGCATTTATTCTTGGTTGGGCTATGGTAAGTAATAATAATCACATCCCTAATGGAAACTTATCCTGTTGTAACAGAACTGCCATACTCAGTGAGTGCTGTTGGTGCTGAGAGCTGACTGGGAAGCCACTGAGGATAAGGGTCTGTGTGGCAGAGTGTAACTTATTTCCGTGTTTGAACCTTTCCTGTGGTAATAAAAAAATCCTGCAAGATCATGAAAATATTTGGATTCTGTTTGATTTTTGAGCAGAAGTCTGCAAATGGAGATTGCTCTTTGATACCTCTGGGCCTTGGGCTCCCTCAGCTAAAGGGCTGGGACAAGATTGTGTAACAGAAGCACCGAGCACACTTCTGTCCCTAGAGTATGGGATTCCCTCTCCTGAAATAGACCCTGTCTTCATTCCCTCAGGTTTTCCACTGTCAACCAACTTCATTTACCTCACACATGACAAACCTTTTCTTTCCAACATTACATGATTTCCTAAAGGTTTCACAGCAAGTCTCTTGTCAGACTTGAAAACATGGCTGGGTTTAGCTCCTTGACAAATGTTTAATGATTTTATTGTTTAGTGGTACATGAGGTTTTGTTGTTGTTGTTTTGGGGGTTGATTTTTGGGTCTTTTTTGTTGTTCTGGTTTGTTTTTTGTTTGGAGTTTTTTGTTGGGTTTTTTGATTTTTGGGGGGTTTTTTTTGTTGTTTTTTGTGTATGTGAGGCACACAAAAATCCCGAAAGAATCACTCAAATATAAAATAATTTAGGTAGGAAGGAACCTCTGGAGGCCTCTAGGTCCACCCCATGCTTGAACCAGAATCAACTTAGATAACACTGTATAGGTAAGAGATAAATACCTTCAAGGCTGGAGATCCCACTGCCTCTTCATGCCCTGGTCAAGTGTTTGATGCCTCTCATAGTCCATTTTATTTCCTTATATTTATTTGTGATTTCACTTTACAGCTATGCAAAGAGTATAGCTCATCACACTTTCCTAGCAGGCAGATGAAGGCAGCAGTCAAGTGCTCTTTTGACTTCTCATCACCAGCCTGAACAGATCCAGCTCTCTCAGCAGCTGCTCATGTGTCCTGTGCTCTGTCCCTGACAGCTTGGTGGCTCCTCTAGACTCTGGTACATCAGTGTCTCTATAGGACAGGCACCAGGGGGCTTGGCCTGGTCCCAGCACTCCCAGGTGGATTCTTATCTATGCAGAGTAAAAGGTGAGGTTCCTCACCCCGCTGGCTGCACTCTCGGTGACACAGCCCTGAATGTCCTTTGTCACAGGACACTCGGTTGGGGTCCTACTCAGCTTACTGGGACCACAGCACCTCTTCCAGCAAATTGCTTTAAAGGCAGCACCCCATGTTCTACTGAATTGAAATTACTCCCTCTACTGAATTGAAATTACAGACCCAGAACTATCTTTGACCACCTGCATTTGTCTTTGCTGAGTTTCCTGAAGGTTTTGTCCACCTTCATGTAGGATCTCAGTCCCTATTGCTGATTAACTAAAAAACATGAGATACTGGGGAGACCTCACTGACCATCGCTCCATGGAAGCAGTTTTGGTAGTGTGGATGTTTACCTGTTTTGGGATACACACAGCCCTGAGCAAGTATCACACAATGACTGTGGAACAGTCAGGTGTTATCAGCACCCATTAGCTCCTAAGCAATTGCCAATCTTTAACTATGGCTTAATGCTGCTGTCTGACTTAAGGTTGTGTAAGGATTTATTAATGTAGGAGTACTTTGTTTTCACGTAATTTTTCTTAATTGGTGTTAAAGCACTTTGTAAGTACTATAAAGTCAATCTTCTTATTGAAGCTTCTTCTGGAGCATTTTGTTAGTTGTTTAATTATTCCAGGAAGTGCTTTGTATTTTAAAATCTGACTTCTTGAAATTGTCATCCCTAGGAGACATTTTGTTTAGCTGCCTTGTAAGGAGAGTCTAAATTCATTTCACTCATGTAGATAATGGTATAGTGTCAGAGTGTATCTTTTTCTAATTGACTTTAAAATCAGAATTGATTCATTTGATTTAGGATTTAGAAAAATAGTAGTAGGAAAAGATGGATTACTTCCTGTTACCTGCAGAGGGAATTAATGAACCCTTCAGGTTGGCAAGAAACTATTATTATTTCCAAGTAATCTAATTAAAGGGTATAACAAGGACATGTGGCTATTTAATTAAGTATTTTATAACTCAATTGCTCTATAGTGCATAATCAGAGAATTGGGAGGGAGTGCTTAGGTGTCTTGAGAACGGAAATGACACAACCAAGATATGTAGATGTTTTAAAGGAAGCAGAAGGTGCTGAGAAAATTGTGCCTCTCTTCCCCACGCAAAAGACTGAAGATTATTTTTCCCTGGGAGTTAAGAACATGACATTGAAAATGTGCTGAGGGGGTTTTAGAAGCACTGGTGGCTCTGTCCAGCTCTTGTTTCCACAACGGCCTTGCAAGTAGGGTCAGCTGGGCCCATGGGAGGCACTACAGCAGATCTGCAGGGTGTCCACAGGCACCCCTTGGAGGCCAGTTACAGCTTTGCCCTCTAGATGCACTATGGGAGCAGATGTTCAGTGTCAGTGTGAGTTGAATGCCTGCTTCTGCCAGGCTCTTTAAGATTTTTTTGACATGCAGATGTTTGTAGAGACAGAACTTTTTATTTAGACTCAGATTTATTTCAGCCGCACCCTGATCTCCTCCCTCATTTATACAGCTGTGAATTATCTACATCTGAAAGGCTGACTCATCCCCTGGGTGGTTTGCCTCCTTGCAAATTCCTCTGGTATAACTCAGCTTGTGTTTCAGAGCAGAACAGATGCTGATAAAAAGCCATGTAATGTCAAAACTAATACAAAGCGAGGAGGTATGATTTACATACCTGGAGTTTGAGCCAAAGCCAAATAAAGCTAATGAACTGGTTTCCATTAATAACTCTTTAACAGTCCTTAACAGTTTTAGGGGTCTGTACCTTCCTTACCTTATGTAGCACCTCGTAACAGGATATCTGAATGTCCCTCACTAAAACTTAAAATCCCCCGCAAGCTATCAATTCTGATGAGTGAGAGGTGGAGTTATGTATTTCACTATGCCACTCTGTCCCTTGAAGCTGCAGCCTTACACTTGTGAACTCTGAACAAAGTCTCTGGTATTAGACTGACAGTCCAGGTTTAGGAGCTTCCTGGCTGAGGAGAAATCTTTCTCATTCACTCGATTTCCTTTATCCAGCCTTCTTATGCTAAGTTGCAGTGTGAGTAACTGGGCACTGAATTGCAATCTGAGGGTGAGTAACAGCAGGGGCAGGAAGGTTGCTGTACCAGTCCCATCACATGCCATTAACATACCAGGTGCAGTGCTCATGATTTCCCAGACTGGATTGAGGAAGAATTTACTCAGTTAAACTTGCTCTGCAAGGCCCAGGCTTTAGTCCTCAGTTGATGTTCTGTGCATGCTTGCTTCAGCTGGAGAGGGAGGAGAAGTTGATGCACTTACTACCAACACAGAGTCTGGGGCTCTCAGCTGCTGAATCAGCCTCTTGTGCAACAGGTTGGCCCCAGGATTCCCATAATGAACAAAATGTTCTGGTTTTCCTCTCTTTGAAGGTATAAGGAAAATAAGAGGCAAGAAGTAATAAAAGTAGTCCAAGCTTCCCTTCACACCAATTCATTTGTTGTCTTCTGGGTCTTGCTTCAGTTTCTGCCTGCACTGGGTATACACACAGCATGTCCATGAGTAAATAAATTCTAGTGCTCGAGAAATAAAAACATAGCCACCTTTCAACCCTTGGACTATGCTCGTCCCAAAAGTCACCAGGTCAGTCATAACCCAACTTTTGAATGTTGCTTGTCCTCATTCCCAGGCAAGCAAAACAAAGGCTCTCTATGCCCTCTGTTGGGCAGTTCATGGTGGGAATGTATGGTGAATGCCGTAATGGTTTACAGCATCAAGACCTGTCATGGTGCAGAAGCCCAATTGCTTAGCGTACTAGATCAAAAAGGGAAAAAGACAGAGAACCAGTTTTGCAAGCCCCATTACGACAAGCAGTTGTCAATCAGGGGCCGATATATGTGAAGTTTCCATACTCCCTTATAGAGTTAGAGCAGTGGAAAACTATGGTAGGGAAATACAAAGAAAACCCAGATAAAGAGGCAAAGCTAGTAGAATAGGCTGTTTTCTCACAGAACCCAGACTGGGCAGATTTGAACTCTATGTTTGATATATTACTTGATCCCACTGAGAGGCAAATGGTCAATAAAACTATCACAGCATCAGTGGAGGAGGGGAATATAGCCAGTGGACTGCTTCAAGGCACTGTCACTCAGATATTTCCCCTCGAGAATCCTGGGTGGGATCTGAACATACCAGAGCATCTGGAAAGGTTAAAACAATATCAAAGTCTTGTGGTTTATGGATTAAAACACGGTGTACCTAAAGCTATAAACTGGTCAAAGCTCTACGAAGCTACAAAGTGAAACAAAATTACAATGAATCACCTACTGATTCTTTAAGTAGGTTGAGGAAAACCACTATCAAATATACTGACCTAGATCCCGAATAAACTGACGGTAAAGCACATCTGGTTTCGTTGTTCATATGTCAAGCCTCAAACAATGTGAGAAGAAAGCTGATCTACAATGCTATTTAATGGCTTTAAGTTCCACTTTGCAGAAACTCAGACTTACATCATGCTATGCAGACCCATAAGACTTGACGCACCTGCCCATCCGTTCCAGCCTGGAGACTGGGTCTATGTTAAGTGGTGGGACAGTGATCCTCTGCAAGCCAAGTGGAAGGGACCATTTAAAGTCTGCTGACTACCTTTGTCGCAGTCAAAGTTGCTGGCAAAGGGCCCTGGAATCACTACTCCAGCATTAAGAAAGTTTCTTCTCCTGAAACAATTGCAGACATGAAAACTGATGCTAATGATGATATGTTTTAAATTATTTTCTTCTGTGTCTAATTACTATTCTTCTTTATATGCTACTTAATTATTCTTGTTAGATGTTTACTGTTAATAAGTTTATGATTATCATTAAGTATGCATTTACTAGTAAATATTCTAGTGTTGGACATTTATTATTATTAGACAAGTATCTTTTAGAATAGAGACTTGACAAGGTAAAAGTCTTGCCAAGTCTCTAAAGGGGCAAAACTGATGCCCTGGGTGTTTGGGTTTTCTGTTCTGCATTGGTGTGTGGCTTTTTGTTCAGGGTTACTAAGATCCTTTCACAGTGTGATGAAGACACAATAATCCTACTCAAATTGGAGACTCAAGGACATTTTTTCCAAACTTCAGTCTCAAAGTATAAACAAGGTAGAAGGAAGAGGGTGGGCAAGTCGGACTCCTGGATACAAATGGACCGGAACATATGAAATGTCTTGTCTTGAGATTGAGCTCTCCCTTTTACCTCCATCTTGGAGCCCTCCAGGCAGAGCCACAACTTGTAACACTGGTGCTGTCTGGGTGTTGCCTTTGAAGGCCTCAATAAATATCCTTTTTCCTCTTAACTCTGTCTAGCCTCTGTTCCAACTCTTCCAGGCATCAGAGGCCACCCTCTGTGTGGATTGCTGTTCATGATTTGGAGTGGCTGCCTAGAACCGAGCCTAGACAAGATTAAGAGAATAAGAGTAGGTATTAATTAAAGGCCTTCAAGAGATGTCATTGTCGGAGTAGACGTGACATAAAGCAGACCCTCAAGAAGTTTCATCCAAGGCTACTTTTATTGTGCCCGTACACACCATTTTTATACACTTCTGACCCCGGGGGTTGATGGTTCTAGTGGTCAGCAGAGGCGGCAATTCCTTCCTGGAGCCCATTGATTTGGGCTATTTTAAAATTGCTGTTTCCTGTGAAAATATTCCTGCTGCCTCCCATGCTGCCAAAGGAGTGATTGCATTACCTGAACCTCTGCTGTGGAGTGAGGAAATGTTCAAGCTCCTCCTTGATCTTCTCACACTCACTGCACAAAGTGGAAGAGCAGCTTTAGCTGAGTGGGTGCTCTGTGTTAGCCTCTCACAGCAAGGTTAGATACTCTTGCTAGAGAAGATGTTTAAATAAACATTGGTGGTTCTGCAAGAAACCTGACACAGCTGTGCCACTGAGATTTAGCTGTATCAACACCAGGATAAAAAGGAAAGTTAAACAGCAAGATGTTGTTAAGAAGAAAAGATGTACTTGAAATTCCTTCGTAGGTGGGTTGCAGCCCATTTAGCTGGAGCTTTGTGGAAATTGAGCTGTGAAGCAGAAAGCCATGGGATGAAGTGTTGTGGTTTTTGCATAATGTTGCAGGAAGTCTTTAAGCGGATGAAGCTGCTTTGATGGTGCCTTTCCAGGGAAGAGGTGTTCTCCAGCCTCCATCAGAGTCTCTATCCCTCCTTCATGCTGAGTTACTGGCCTTTTTTTTTAGTCCCCTTTTCTCCTCCCACTATCATGTACACACAGGGGTGAAAGCATGGCTGGGCTTTATTCAGCTGCTTCCAGCTGGTCCTGAAAAACATGAAAAAGATTCATTACACCATGAAGATCCTGGAGACCACAAACTATTTCAGGAGTAGTTAAAAAACTCAAACTGTGAAGCAAAACTTCAGTTTTCCTTTTTNATTAACAACGGAACAGAACAGGGATCCCGTCTCGGCCGAGACGGGAAAAAACGTGGAGGAGAGGCAGTGCCTCACAAACCCCTCAGCTGGCACTCAGTCCCGGAGTTCCTGCAGGCTCTGAGGAAGACACCTCGCTGGAATGGCAGGGATGAGCAGAAAAGTCCCGGGCCGGTGGAGGAGATGGATCAGCAGCTCCGCGGTGGCAGCTGCAGCACGTCCGGCAGGACAGGGGAGTGAGGGCCACAAACGGAGAGGAAGAAACAGAAGCAGAAGGAACAGCCGCTCCGTCTGGATGATGGCAAAAACCTCTTCCCCCAGCAGAAACAGCTCCGAGAGTGTCTGTGTTGCCCTCCCAGAAGGACTCAAAAACAAAAACCGCTCCCCTTCCCATTGCCCCCGGGGCTCAGCCGATCCTTTTGTCTTTTAAAGTACCGATGATGTACCAGCCATCAGGCTTTTTTTCTCTCAGCTAAATGGGAAAAATTCTAACAGCTAAGAAACGAAAAATAAAAAACAAAAAAACATGTAACCCCCAACACCCTTTCTTTTTAGTGAGACAGCCTATATCTGTAAGAAGGAGAACCTCTGTCCCTTCCAAAATTCATGTCTTTTCAAAATCTGTATTTTCAGGAGCTGTACATATTTATCAGAATGTGTACGAATATTTCACCTTGACTCCTCAGCAGCTACTGGTGGCCACTTGCCCTGCATTCCTCTGCTTCACTCACCTGCAGTCATCTTCTGTCTGGGTGTTTCACACTCCAGGCAAGGGGAGCAGCCATCCCTAGTACAGGAACTCTCAGGAGTTTAACGGCTCTAATGTGTTACAGCACTCAGCAAGCTGCCCGGGTTTTTAATTACATCATGGTGATTAGAAGTCCAGAAAATCACTTAAAACCTATTAAATAATGTGCACCTAGCTGAAGACTGCTGCAGGCTCTGGGGGCTGCTTCAGAGCAGTCACCGTTGATTGGGTTTTAAACAGGCCCTCTCCCCCTCCCTGTAAATTAATTACCTACTCCATTATTTTCCAGCTCCAACAGTAATTGTTTATTATGGGATTAGTAAAGCTTGTATCATTAGTGGCAGCAGTAAAATTTTCTCCTGTATGTATCCCCCATGTCTGGGCTGAGACCTTAAAGTGAGCTGTGGCTTTTCTGACCCCTGACTCACTGCCTGGGATTTTAATGCTATCATGCAAAGGTACCACAGGTTCTGCTGCCCATTCTCCCCCAAAGTCAATCAGCCCTATGGCCCAATCTGGCCTTGGAATGGAGAAGCAGTTGATTATGCATTTGAGGTCATCACTATTAAATATCCAAGCCTCTCCATCAGCATGCAATGGGATTGAGAAGGGCGGAGAGCAAAACGTGCTTTTTTCTCTATTCTTTTTTCAATATGTAAATACTTTTGCATGAAAAAAGGTCCCTCTTGGAGCCGAAGTCCCTTTCCCTGACCAAGGGGGCTGAGAGCAACTGTGATGCCTAAGGGGAGTCTTTCCTCCCACCCTAAAGCTGCCCCATGAACTGGGTTGGCTGCTCCTGCAGCCTTGGGGACCCTCAGCTCAGAGCAGACAGAAAACCCTCCTGGTCACCTCCCTGTGCAGAACCACCTGGAATTGTGGCTTGTCCTAAGGCCTGGATTTATTCTGCCACACATACAAGCTGGTAGAGAAAACCAAGGTGAGGGGACACCCCGTGTTCTGGGGGGGAATCGTCTAATTCCTTATGGATCCTCTGCACAAAACCTTGAAGCTGCTCCCAGCACCTGCTCCAGTGCTCCCCAGCAGCTTCTCTTGTCCCAGATGCTGCTATACTTCACCAGATCAATATGTATGAGAGGGCTGTGGCGAGGATTGGTGTCCTGATCCATTTGCTGTCCAACTATTCCACTCTTGAGATAAGGACAAGGCCCCTCCAGCCAGGTCATGTCCCCATCCCTGCCTACCAGCACAGGCTGCAGCTCTGAGGTGACTTCATGGCCAGTCTGGGCTCCACCACAGGTTTGGAGGCTTCACCACCACCCCCTGCACTCAGGGGTTAGTCAGCAGCTTCAGGGGTCCTAGGGGGACTTGGGGACAGACAGAGTGCCTCCATCAGCAGAAGTGCCTCAGGAGGGGACAGGAGGGATCCTGAGAAGGCTCTGGGACATAGCCAACAGCTCTGGGGGACTGCTGAGGGGAGTAAAGTGTTTTTGTAGAGTCCAGCATTGCAAGCCCCCCACCCCGGGACATTTTTGTGGGGGGGCAGGGGTGCACTGAAGGTCCCAATAAGTGTCCATGTGTGATCAATAGGAGGAATTTCTTTATGGACACTCTTGTCTGGCTTTAGACAGGAGTCTCTGTCCCTGGAGGCATTCAAGAAACAACTGGCTGTGGCACTCAGTGCTCTGGTTTAATTGACAAGATGGTTGAACTTGATGACCTTGGGGATCTTTTCCAAACGTAATGAATCTGTGATTCTGTGATCTAGAGTGATCTGAAGACAGCTGCTGGGCAGATGGAGAAGTCCTGTGGTTGGACTGTGACTGAGGGGCCTCTCCTGGCCCTAAGAAGGGCAAACTGTGGACTTCTGTATACCATGAGGGTCAAGGAAGGGCTCCTAAGGGTGCAAGGAGGCTGACGGAGGGGACTGGGGCCAGTTTCCCTTCCAGCACCACAGTGCACCTTTTGATGTTCCCTAGAGGCCCCAGTTTGCCCCGGTCCCCACAGAACTTATACCAGCTGTAGCTGTTCAGCTGAGCTGGACCAGGAAACAACTCCCAGCATGATGAGGACCACAGGCTTTAGAGCTTTATCCTGGTGGCTGCCATCCTACTGCCATCACTCCTCTAGAGACTTTAGGCTCTGCAGTATCCTGAAAGGAAAGGGATGTCCTGAAGGCACATGAGAGTGTCTGAACACAGGCTCTAGAATGCACTGCAGGGTACCAGGGATGTTCCAAGGGGACATGAGGGTAAAGTGGGGTCTGGAGGCAGCCTGAGAGCACCCAGGTGCCAGGGCTATGTCAGGCCTGTGCCCTGGGGGACACCCTGCTCTTCCCTGCCTGGGTGGTAGGCCACTGGGATGTGTTGCTGGGGACAGGTCCCATGTAAACAAGCACTAGGACATGTTGCTAGAGGCAGGTGCTGTGTCACGGTGGGGCCCTTTGTGACACCCCACTGCAGCACGTGTGGTCAGTATGGCTGCTGACCACTGTGGATGGTGACAGGCAAGAGCCTGGAACTGACGAGCAACCCCTGAGTGCAGCCCATGTCTTGCTCCACCGCCCTTGGCAGCCCTGTGGGACTGAAGTGTTTGGACAAAGCTCCCCACAGCACCACCCCAACAGTAACCCCAGGATCTTCTATATTGTCTATCCCACAGAATGGAGAAGAGACCCCCTACTACTCCCAGGGAGGCCTGGGAGAATGACAGCTCTTCCCAGGAGAGCAGCTCTTCACAGATCTTCTTCTACGACACAACCACGATGCAGCCACTGCAGCTTGGTGAGTGAGGGGCCCTGTGGGGCTGGGCAGGGCTGGGGCCCTGCAGCACACCCTGCACGATGCCAGGATCATGTTTTTCGGGCATGATGATAAGAGCAGTCCTGGGGGATAGGCACAATGTCACCTGGATGCCACGGCAGCTTGGGGCTGGATGCTAGCACCAGCACAGCCTCTCCTAATAAAAAAATCAGAGCAGCAGGGGTCCAGGGCATGGGCAGTGACAAGCAGTGGGACTCTGGACCTTTCCTGCCCATATCCCAGCATGTTGCTCAGCACAGGGCACTAGGGACTTCCCAGCTCCAGCAGAGCAGCTCCTCTGCCCATCACCTCCAGCTACAAGCTGCTCAGGAAAAAGGCTGTGCCAGGGCCATGGGATTGGGTGGAGGGTAGGTCTCTCTGGCTCTCTCCTGTGCCCAGAGCCTCTGCAGCCCTCTCCACTCCTCCCCTCTGGCAGATGCCAGCTGGTTACCAATATACAAAGAATCAGAGGAAGCTGTGGATTTCATCATGGCCTTTGTCAGCAGGCTTGACAAGGTAACTGTGGCCAGCTGGCCCGTGGCTGTGCTGGCATTTGCTGGTAGGGGCTTTGCTCAACTGTGGAGGGGTGGTGGCTGGGCAGAGCTTCCTTTCTCAGAGGGCACTGCACCCCCAGTGCTCTGGAGCCACTGGCTATGTCCACCCTCCCACACTCCCTGTTTGTGTCTGTCTCCTGGCTGCCAGGACACCCACAAGTTCACATTTCTGAAGAGCACCTATGTCCTGTGCAAAACTGCCTTGAAACATGGCTTGACCCAGGGCCTGGATTTATTCTGCCAAACATGTGAAGTGGTAGAGAATATCAAGGTGAGGGGATGGGCACATCCCTGCTGGTGTTCTGGGGATGGGTACAAGCACCTCTGGCACTGGCACCTACCCTGTGTGGTTTGTGTGCTCGGGTGGCTCAGGAACTGGAGGCACTGGATGCTCCCAGGTCCCATCCTGGTTGTGTTCTGCAGGACCTCCTGGAAAAGGAACCAAAGGACCGTCTGTCCTCACACATCCGGTATCTCGCCATGATTACCATCGACGAATTATGGTGGGCCCCCTGCCCCAGAGCTCTGAGAATACCTGCACAGGGCCTCAGGGCTGCTCCTAGCACCTGTCTCTAACTGCCCTTCTTCTGTCCTTGCAGCTTGGTGGAGAATGTGCTGGAAGGGAAAACCAAAAGCCTCCTCTCTGCATGTTTTTCAAGTGTCTTCTTGCTTCCCTCCGAAAGGGAAATGCCACACCACAGTGCTTCCCTCTTCAGCAAGGTAAGTGCTGGGTGAGCTCCAGGAGCCTCCAGTTCTTCTGGAATGCTCCCTGGTCACCCTGTGTTGCCCCATGACCAGAGATCTGCGGCAGGCTGAGGTCTTGGTGTTGCTTTCCCACCCTCGTGGCTCTGTCTCCTTCCTATGGGCCTGGATGATCTGTTCTCAGGAGTTTGTCTATCCCTGTGTCTCTCCTGAGTAGGTCAGGTGTCCATCTCAGGCACTGAGAGTTCAGATCAGTCTCCTGGCAGTGGGGGAAAGAACAGCAGAATGACAGGCACTGCTCTCTATTGTGTTTGCAGACCCTGAAATCCATGGACACAATGCTGAGGACAGTGGTGCTCAGCTTTCCTCCCTCCAGTGTCAGCAAGGAGCTGCAGGACATCTTTGAGGTGTGCTACAAGCAGAGTGGGGGTCCCAGGGCTGTTCCTCACCCTGGATGGGAGGAGTTGCCCTGTCTGGTGCTGAGCAGAGCAGGAAGAGTATGGTGTGGGGATGATGTTCACCTCCCTTGAGGAAGAAAGGGCTGGCACCAGGCTCCTCAGAGGATGGCACCTGCCTGGCCAAAAGGCTGTCCTGGGGCCTTTGTCCAGGCCCGTGAGGAACCCCAGGGGCAGGCACCCCACTGCAGGGTTTGTGTGAGGTCAGAGGAAGCCATGAGGGATGGTACAAGTTTGGCCCAGGAACAGAGCCGTGTTTGCTCTTGGTGCTCACCAGTGGCTTCTCTTGTCCCAGATGCTGCTGGACTTCACCAGATCCGAGAGAGAAACTGTGCGGGAGAGGGCTGTGGGGAGGATTGGTGTCCTGACCAATTTGCTGTCCAGCTATGCCGCTCTGAAGGTAAGGGCCAGGCACTCTCCAGCCTGGCCAGGCCCCTTGCCCAGCCGCTCTCCATGCCAGGTCTTCTGCCAAGCTGATTGCTCCAAGAGATTGGGTCATAGAGCCCTGCAAAGCCCAGATTCACCAGGAATCCAGCCCTGGACACACTCTTGGGTACAGGTGTTCAGAACCAACTTCCTTCTCTTAGCCCTTCTTCTCATGCCTCATTGAACTAGGCCTCTGTCAGCTTTGGAAGAGACAGTTTTGGACCTGTCTGCCCTGAAGACATCTCAGTCCCCATCATGGGAAGGCTGGTGGGACGTCTCATTATTTTCCGATATTCAGAGGAACAAACAAGCTATACAGCTTTTCATGCTCTTTTTTCCCTCGCTGATTTCCTGTGTAAGTAAAAAAGCAAGAGCAGATGTGGCCTTCATCCCTAGGCACACAGAACTCTCTTGAAAGATCTGCTTCAGGATCTCCTTTGTCCCTCCCAGCTGCTTCCCATAGCATCCCAGCTGTTATTTTGCTGCAGAAGCTGAGTGCTCACCTCAAGTCCAGGATTTGTTTGTTACTACTCTCCTTCTCCCACTTCCTTTCAGGACCTTAAACCCTGCTGGCTTGTGGTCCCCACAGCCAAAGCTCCAATTGACTCGAGGTCCCAAAGCCGAGTGTTCCCCATTAGAGAAGAGCAGATCCACCACCCTGGCTGGTGCCTCTTGTCTACAGCAAGAAGTTATTCCTGACAACCTCCAGAAATCTTGACTTATTCTGCCCTACTATCTTGCAAGCAGATCTCAGAGTGATTTGATGACCTTGCTGGTAAAGCAGCTCTGCCTTATTGACTTTTCTGTGTTTGCTCTGCTGTTCAGACAAGTCAAGGCCAAGGGATGGGTCAGACCAAGTCACTTGGGAAGCTGTGACCACCTCCTCACTGTGTTGCCTGAGCACCAGAGACTGTACCCAGGTAATGACCTCCCTCCTTGCTGGGATTCTTGTCCATGGCATCAGCAGGGCACTTGTGTAAGCAAAGGGACCCAGAATCAGTGGGGCCAGTGGGGCCTCACTGCCCTGGCAAGAAGGTTGCTGCCATCCTTGAGCAGGAACAACACATGGGCTTTACTCTGGTGTCCCATCAGCAGCTCCATCCCCAGCAGGAGCTCCAGCCCTCCTGGCACCCAGCAAGCCCCTAGTTCTCTGTAGGGGCAGCCATAAGCTCTCTTTCCCAATGTGGAGGGCCCTCTCTCCTCACAGTCTTCCACGCAGGGACTGCAGACACTGCTGCCAGCTTTCCTGAAGGGTCTCATGTCAGGACTGCCAGGATCCTCTGCTCAGCCAAGCAGCACCATCAGGACACTCAGTGGCATATCTTCCTTCCTTCCTGCCCTAGGCCTTTGGAAAATACCTCCACTCTAGCGAGAGGACAGATGTCATCCTTGAGGCCATCAAGGCAATGAGAGATGACATCCTTGACAAGAAGGTGTCCAGCAGCATGCTGGATGTAGCCATGGAAGACCCAGACTTCTGGCTGACAGATGTAAGTGCCCTGGGGCTGGATTGCCCTGATCTTCAACCCTGTCAGGCTTTGTTCCTCCTTCCACCCCTTTTTCACAAAATCAGGTGACTTGGGCAACTGAAGCCATCTGAAGGTGACAGAGAGGAATGGGAAGGGCAACTGAGGACACGACTACACGCCAGTGGCAGTGCCATCCTCATCTGTATCCTCTCCAGGTGCCCAAGATAGTGAACTGCATTCTTGAGAACCTGCCATGCATCACGACAGAGTCAGGCCGTAAGAAAGTGGAGTCACTCTTTCTCATGATGACCAATGAGTACCGCTCAGCAGTGGTCATTGGACTGTGTGAGATGGCTCTTCAAGGAGACAGGTACTGGCTCTGACAATCTGAAGAGCTTGCTTGATGTGGGGAGAAAGACCCTGAGACTCTGTGGCTGCCAGATCCAAGGAATGCTGCAGGACATCCCATGGAGTCTGGCTCTCCATCCCATCAACCTTTATAGCTTTCTGGTGCATTGGTGGGGCCTGCACCAGCCAAAGCTAGCCAAGCCAGTCCAGAGCCAGCTCGATGCTTCCAGCCCTGCAGAGAACTCCCCCTCAGCCCTGTCTTGCCTCCTGCAGGGCCCCTGGGGTCTCCCAGCAAGGGCTGTGCTCTTTGGGGCTGGTCTCGGCCACGACACTGTGGCTGAGGCAGCCCCCTGGCTTCCAGCGCTGTGCAGAAGCTGTGCAACACTCTGGTGTCTGTGCCTGAGATTTTCGACAAGGTCCTAATAGAGTTTGCTACCTTGCTCCGGAACAAGTGGTGCAACCCTCCCAGAGAAGGCACTTGCACCTCTCACAGAGCTGTGAGTTACCAGAAAGCACCCTGATCCCTTTCCATGAGCCCTCTGCCAGCACCTCATGGCTGTGTTTGTTCCTCCAGCCATCCTCAGGGCAGATTGACTTGGAGGAGTTGAGTGACAAGGCCAGCACCTGGAGTGATCAGGGACATCCCGATGTGGTGATGTCCTTCCTGATGTTGGAAGTCCTCGCTGGCCTGTCAGAGAGAGCTGAGATGGTGAGTAGAGTGGTATTGGTGCACCCAGTTTGGCAGCTAGGCCCTGGAGCTAAGTGCAAGGCAGTGGCTTGGCCCGGGCTGGGAGTCAGGACGTGGGGGTGACTAATCCAAAAACCCTCCCTGCTGTGGTGGGGCCTGGGGTGGCTGCCCTGGGAGGTCTCCAGACATAGCCTTTTCAGAAAATGGAAAGTCTCTTCTTCTTAAAGGCAAAAAAAATTGAAGCCTTCCTGCCAAGCTTGATGAAAATACTGGAAGCTGGCAGTGAAGATGAGAAGCTGAAGATCATTGCAGTCTTCCGAAATGTCCTGGATCAGCTGAAAAAGCCAAAGGCCAGCTCCATCACTGTGGCACTGGTGGGGAAGATCCTGCCTCTCTTTGACTCGGTGAGATGGAACCCTGAGCCCTGCCCTGAAAGCAACACTTGGAGTGTACTCAGCCCTCCTGGAATGGATTCTAGGCTTTGCAGCCCAATGCTGCTTGTGCCTGCTCTGGAATATGACCCTGGAGCATCATCCTCACCGCAGCCACGGGCAGGCAGCCCCTGTTCATAAAGCTCATCTTTCTTCCTTCCTAGCAGGAGTGTGGCCGGCTTCGAGAGCTCTCCCTCTTGCTCCTCAGAGACCTGCTGAGGTCCATCGTGAGAAGGGATGAGAAGAAGATGAGGAGAGAGATGCAGAGTGTACTGGTCCCGCTCCTCTTCCGTGTGAATGACCAGCTCCCCAGTGTGGCCAAGGTGTATATTTGAAGGCTGAGCACTGGTATGGGGGGGACTGACACCTCCCAGGCACTAGGGCAAGGGCTGCTTGCCTTGGGCAGGGCTCCCCCAGCGCAGCCCCTGGGAAGGGTCTCTGTAGAACCAGCGCAAGCAGGGATGGACAAGGTGACTCAGCCATTTTCAACACCTGTCCTGCCTGCTCCAGCAGGACAGACACCGAGGCAGCACCTGAGACCTGAACATGTGTGCTCTAGAAGCCCAGACGCTTATCAGCTTCCCCACAAGTGTGGGGGGCCAAGGCTTCAAGCGTCAATCTGTCACTCAGGGCTGTCCGCAAGAGACTCCAAGACATTCAGGCTAGGACAAGTCACAGCTTCCTAAGGGTGGGATCACTGCAGGAATAAAGCCAAGAGGTCTCTTTGCCCAGGCCCTGGTGCCACCTCTAAGCTAATGCTGTTCCACAGGCTGCCAGGGAAGCTCTTTTTGCTGCTGCAGAGCTTCTCAAATGGAAGCAGCTCAAGCACCTTCTGCAGAGAGAGCGGATGTGGGAGCTTGGAGAATGCTTGGTAAGGACAAGCCACAGGGCCCAGGCTGAGTGAGGGCTGTCCCTGCCCTGTGTCTCTCCCCATGAGAGCCCAGGGGATCAGAGGCTGCTCCAAGCATTGCTTGCATGGCTGGGCAAGACCCAGACGAGTTTCTTGCTGTCCTTGAGAACAGAGCCCCAGAGCCTCCTCTCCAGGCCCCTGTCCGCATGTTGTATTCAGCAGGAGGGAGGGCTCAGCTATGAGGGGTGCTGGGAGTAGGGACTGCTCCAGCCATCTAGGGGACCCTGTGACAAGCCTGGAGACATCCCTGGTGCTCCCTGCAGTTGATGAAGAGGGGGAGCAGGGCTGAAGAGTACATGCATCAGAGCCTGCCCTACCTAAGGGACCCTCAATCTTCCGTGCGCTTGGCAGCCGTCAGGTTCATTGGTGAGTCACAGCCCCGGCCCCTTTTGGCCCAGCCTGGCCGCGTCTTGCACTGCATTAGCAGCAACCCTGTGGCTACCCCTAACGACCCTGTATATAGCCTCAGCCTCTCTCTGCGCCCTGTCACAAGCTGGGCTTGGTGGCCACCTTGCTCAGTCCCACTCCCCTAGACTGCTGGTGGCCTCTGGGTCAGCCCTGTGGCATGAGAGGGTGTCAGGGCCTGGGGTCACCCTGCTAGGAGCACACTGGGAGCAGAGAATGATGGAGCTCTGTGCCCAGGGAGCGCCACAAGGCACATGAGGGACCAGGACTTGGAGACTCAGGCTCATATACTCAGTGGTGAGTGCTCTGTGGGGAATCTGGAGGGGCTCTGCAGACACACGGCTTCATCTTGGCTCTGTTTCTTTTGGTCACAGCCCTTCGGCCCTTGGAGACAGACAGGGACATCTCAGTCAGTTCCGTGGCAGCCCACACAGGCTTGATCCTGAGAGCTCCAAGGGTGCAGCGAAGATCATGGGTCATTCTACAAACACTGTGTTGCTGGTGCCAGTGAACTCAGCAGAGCTGCAGCTTTCTCTGGATTAATAAAGGTGGAAAAACACTTCCAAGCCTGTGGTATCCTTCAGATGTGTAGTGCTCTGAGAGTGCTGAGCAGATCATGTCCTTCTTAGCCTGTCCCACAGGCAGTGGGATGCTTCCTCCTCACATCCCTGCCATCCCAAAATGCCCCTTTTGGGCCCAAACTGCAGGCACAGGGCCCCAGATTTTGTGCAGAGGGCCTCAAATTGCATCCTTGATACCCCAAAATGTTCCCATGGACCTTGAATTACATCTGCAGAGCCTCACAGTGTCCTTGATGGACTCCAAATTCCATTCTGTGTGTTTAGAAATGTTCCACCGAGTCCTGGAGCGCAGCTGTGGGACCCCAAATTGTCTCTGACAGCCCCACTAGGTAGGGAATCATGAGAGAATGCTCAGCCCTGAGTGGACCTCAGTGGGTGCCAGAGCTCCCTGGTGAGTGCCAGGGCCTTGAAGCAGTAAATGATTGAAATATTCTGTTTTAAATGTGTCTCTTTGTTTTCCACAAAAGCAAGCCTCATCCACACACTCTGTGCTGGTTGCAGACGTTGGTGAAAGCCACACATCCAGAGCAGTGAGGAGGTGATGCTATCCCCAGGTGTTGGGAACAATAGCAGAGGGTTTGAAGAGTGAGAAGGAGTGAACAGCCAGGGCATCTGGGGGAAGAACCAGCGTGCCCCTGCCCTGCCTTTGGTTTGAAGGAGAGAACAGGTGCAGGCTGCAGCAGGGTTTGGGATTTTTCACCGGTGCTGCTCTTATCTAAAACCTCCAAAATCATCAGGATAAAGACTCTCTAACACTCACTTTGAGTATTAGAGAGTAAGGCATTGCTTTATTTTTGGCCAGTGGGGGTGGCTGATAAATTCTGGCCTCTGCATTGATGCCAATACAGAACTTTTCCACTTATCTCTTTTTGCAAAGAAAGAAATTAATGTTCATTGGTTCTAAGTCACATCATTTACTTAATTATCAGTATTCTGTCCTCTACTGGTTATTGATTTCTCTCTCTTCATGTTACTTTGCAACACATTTTTTCATCTTTTTATCCTCTTTTTCTTGGATGGGGAGTTTACAACTTTCCAGGCCTTCATCTCCTCTGTATCTTCTTGTTGACTGTTTTCCCTTGCTGTGCCTCAGCTCTTCTGGAAGTAGCAGAGTTGTTGTGCTTTGTTGCTTAATATTAAATCTGACTTTAGCTCATACCCTTGCCAGTGATTTTTTAAGTGATCTCAAATCTCTTGTTTATAGCAGCAAGTCGAGGGGCAGCACCATGGGGCAGCTGCTTGGGGGTTTCAGGGGACCCCTCTGCTCCTGGCTGGTCAGCTCAGGTTCCCAGCCCTGGGGTCCTGCTCTGTCCCTGCTGTCTCTCTCCTGCAGAGCTGGATGGCTATCAAGTGGCTGTTGCTGAAGACTAACACAGGAGCTTTTTCTCCCAGGCTGCTCCAGGAGAGTGCGCAAAATCCCAGTCCTGTTCTGTACGGAGTGGAACGAGTGTCAGGCCACCAAAGGGGGAAGGAGGGGGGCGGGCGGGCGGTTGGAGTCACGTCACTCTGCTGCGTGGACAGACAGAAAAAAACCCAAATCATCAGACAAACGAACGGCCACTCCCTTCGTCGCCCCCTTCCACCCCACCCGCCCCCCGGCCTGGTCCGGGCGCTTCGGTCAACGCTGACAGTGGGTCTGGGGGCGCCGGAGTCCCGTGGCCGCGAGCCCCCGGGCTGGGCCTTCGGGCATACTTTCGGGAACTCTTTGGAGACCCTTTTTAGGACATTATGGGGCCTTTGGAGACATTTCGGGGGCTTTTGGGGACCCTTTGGAAACTTTTATTGGGTCTTTGGGACTCAGGACATTTAGGGATATTTCTTGGTTAGGGCGGTAGAAATGGGACGTTTGGGGACATTATGGGTCTCTCGGGGGAGCTTTGCGGTTCCTTAAGGGATTTTTGGGGACCTTTGGTGAACCTTTGCTGACATTTTTGGGGTTTTTGGACGCGGGGGTCACTTTGGTGACTTTTTGGGGACAGTTCGATGTCCCTGCAGTGGAGCTGCTGCGGACGCTGCTGTCCCGGACCCTGGGGCTCGGCAGGGACAAACCGGAGCCGGTGGTGGACGAGCTGAGCCTGCAGGGGCGTGAGCCACTTCTTGAAGAGTGACCGGTGTAGGGACACTGGGAACAAGATCGGGAGGCATCAAGAACGGGGAGGGGGCAGCAGGAAAATCGGACATGGAGGGGAGACAACAATGGGAATGGGGGGGAGGGGGAGTGCAGCGGGAACGGGGTGGATTTGGGGGGGAAGGAGCAGTTTTGGGGTTATTGAAACCAAATTTGGAATTCACCCCTATATCCCCCCCAGGTAACAACATCGTGTGCATGGTGGGTGCTGGCATCTCCACCTGTGAGTGCTCTTTGTAGGGGGCTCGGGGACCCCTGGGGTGGGTCCTGACCCCTCCACCCCTGCCCCAGCTGCCGGGATCCCAGACTTCCTCTCCTTCGGCACCGGGCTCTACTCCAGCCTGCAGAGCTATGATCTCCTCTACCCCGAGGCCGTCTTTGGAATCGGTGTCTTCAAGGTACCCCCCTTTCCTTCCCAAGTTCTAGCGGGGCCCTGGGTTTCTAGGAATGCTCTGAGCCCCCCATGACTTCCTTGTGACCCCCAGAAACACCTGGAGCCCCTTTTTGCCCTGGCCTGTGAGCTGTACCCAGGGTAGTTTAAGGTAAAACCCTCCTAAACCTCTTTCCAACCCCCCCCACTTAGGGGGTGCCCAAGAGACCCCCAAATGACCCCCAGATTCCCCCAGCCCACGGTGTGTCACTACTTCATACGGCTCCTGCAGGACAAGGGGCTCTTGTTGTGCTGCTACACCCAGGTAGGACACGACCCCTCTCCCTTGGCTGGTTTGGGGGTCATGGGGATTTTGGGGACCCCTGACCCCCCTGTGCCCCCGCCCTCCAGGAGCTTGAGGAGCTGGTGCAGAGGGAACATGCAGCCATTGATGCTAAGACAGGCGACAGTGATCGGGGGGACCCCCAAAAGCAGTGGAGGGATGAGAACAAGGATGGGGGAAACCCCAGAAAGAGCCTTGGGGACAAGGCGAAGGCTCAAATGGATCATGAGGAGAGCCTGGGGAACGAGGCCAATGTTGAAAAAGAACCCAAAAAGCCCCAGGTGGACAAGGCTAAGGCTCAACATGACCCCAAAAAGTCCCAGGGGGGCAGCAAGGACCCTCCCAATAGCACAGAGGGGACAACTCAAAATTAAATGGTCACAGAGGAGTTTTTGGCTTTGTGTGGTTACTGGGGGTTGGAGGGCAGGCTCAGGGACTGGGGCTTTTTTTCTTTAAGGGAAAAATGAGAAAAACCAAAGGAAAATATAGGAAAGGGGGAAAATAAATTAGAAAATGAGGAGGTTGAGTGTGCAAAAAGGGGTTTTTCCTCTCCTAAAAAGGGGTGTTACATCTCCAAAATACGTGGGAATTTACCGGGAGGATGTGGGGGGGACCTGTGTGCAAAACATTGAAGCCTGTAAAGTTTCTCACTTTTATATCTACTGAGAAATAACATTAATTTACATTAAAAAATAGTTTAAAAGTAAAGCTCTGTACCTGCTGTGTAATATCTGTTATTTTGGGATGGAAGGAAGAGTGCAGCATATGGATCTGTGTGGCTGGAAAATGTAAATGTGACTTTTTGGAGTGGCAAATGGGAGCCAAAATTGGCCAAAATTTTGGATTGTGCCTCCGAAATCTTTTAATCCAAGGGTTATTCCCGGAGGAAAGCTGCCCGGAGGAAAGCTGCCTCCCAGGGGCCACCTTGGAGCTGCCC
>VWYI01013705.1:0-13418 GCA_013399455.1 Anthoscopus minutus | reverse complement strand
AGGAGTTTTCTCTTGCCACACCATGGAGATGNTGAGGAGTTTTCTCTTGCCACACCATGGAGATGTCTCCACAAGAACACAGTCTTCTCGTGGTCTTGCATTTTCATGAACAGCAGCTGCCCGGTTTAGAAAATCTGCTATTGTGAAGCTCCTCCCATTCTCACAGCCTTCTCACATCTGAATGAATGAACCATGTCAACTCATGGGGTGTTATTTTTAAGGATGAGCTGTTCAAAGGGAGAGGCTTTCTTCATTTATTTCGGCAGTCATCTTCATCTCCACAGAGATCTTTTTCTTCTCTCCCTGAGGGCACAGGGTCTTCTACACTCTCATCTCTTTCTGTTCAAGCTTCTCATGGAGTCACTGTTTATTCAGGATCTGCTTTGCTTAATTATGGCTGCCTCTGCTCAGGTCTACAGTTTGAACACTCCATCTCCCCATACTTCTCTCATGACATAAAGGGAATATTGTAGTATATTATAGTCCATCTCCATGGCGTTGCCAAAAGAACTTTCAGCCTCAATACTAGGGCATCTCCTCATTCTCCCTCCATCTGGAACTTGACTCCTTTTTTACTGACCTTGGTGTCTTCATGTTGTCTTTCTATGTGTCATCACTCTGTCCTTGTCTCTCACCTGAGGGGAGAATCGTGGTCTGCAGGTCTCACCTGTGCACCGAAAGGGTTAATACTTCACCCAGGCCTGCTGTTGGTGGTTGGCAATGGCCAAAGCTGTCACGTTGATGTACTGCAGGCCATGCTGGGCCCTTCCCTCTGTCTGGCAGCCACTGGGTGAGGGGGGGGTCTGGCCCAGCCTGGGGCCCATCGGGATCCTGACTTGGCATGGGCCAGAGGGGCAGAGGCAGGGTTTGGTGTTGACAAGATGTCAGCAGCTGTGAACTGGCCCAGCTTTGGCTGGGGCCCTCCTAGCCTCCTGCCCCAGCCCAGGAGCCGCTGGGGTCCAGCCCAGCCCAGCCCAGCCAGGCTGTGCGGGCCATGGCAGAGCAGGGCCGGCCCCACCAGAGCTCAGGTACCTTTTGAAGCCGGAAGCAAAGATAGCCTTTTTGAGCTTCCCCGTTTTTAAAAGGTCGTATTTACAGAGGCAGACCTAGCTTCTCAATGGTTTAAAAAGCTTATTGGACACAGCTGTGATCCATTAAGGGCACAGCTGCTTCCATCTTTGGTAATTAGTACAGCTGCAACTCATCAGGGGTGAAGTTGCCTGCAGCACCATCTCTATTCTCTTACAATTCGATCTCCCACACCCCTCTTCTAATGTGTACACCCTCCCTTTTTCTTTTTCCTTATGTCTCTGGTTTTTAACTGTACATCCAGGGATTTAGCACAGCCTTGGGTGAATAAAAATTTGTGTCAATTAGTGGAATTCCTCTGGAATTTATGGTGCCCACCATTGCTTCTTTCACCTCCCAGTATATGGCTTTATCTACCAGCAGTCCCACAGTTTGTTTGTAAAGACACTTCCTGCTCATTCCTTTCAAGACTAAGCCGGTAGATTTAGGGTCTTTACTTCCACCAGATCGGCCCTTTCCAAGGTCCGGGGCCAGGATGGAGCCTCTTCTTGGGTCCCCGCTGGTCCATGGCCAATGCTTCTCCCGTCAATTTGTCCTCTCTGATTGTGGACCAAAACCAAGCTGAACAGTTGAAGAAAAAGCAAAAGCTGATGGAGGATCGCAGTCTCCAAGGCCAAGGAAAGGGAAAAAAACCCCTTCTTGTCTAAGCTAACAAAAAATCAAGCTAGTGTAAGAGCCTAATCATAAGAGAAAGGTTGAACATGAGCCAGCAGTGTGCCCTGGTGGCCAAGAAGGCCAACAGCATCCTGGCCTGTATTAGGAATAGTGTAGCCAGCAGGACCAGGGAAGTCATTCTTCCCCTGTATTTGGCACTGATGAGGCCGCACTTTGAGTACTGAGTCCAGTTCTGGGCCACTCAGTTTAAGAAGAACGTTGAGACACTTGAGTGTGTCCAGAGAAGGGCAACAAGGCTGGTGAGGGGCTTGGAACACAAGTCCTATGAGGAGTGACTGAGGGAGCTGGGGTTGCTTAGCCTGGAGAAAAGGAGACTCAGAGGTGACCTTATCACTCTCTACAACTCTGTAGCTTCCTGAAAGGTGGTTGTAGTCAGGTGGGGGTTGATCTATTTCTCCAGGCAACAACTGACAGAATGAAAGGACACAGTCTCAAGCTGTGCCAAGGGAAATATAGGTTGGATATTAGGTAAAAGATTTTACAGAAAGGGTGATAAAGTATTGCAATGGTTTTGTTAAATACGGGACCAGACTCCCAGTACTAAGAGTGATTTCAGCATTTATTGTAAAAAGAAAAGGGCCTAAAGCATGGGAGCCCACGGGCCAGGCAAGAGTGTTCCCGTCGAGGATGCTGCAGCAGCAGTACTTAGGTCCTCTCCAGCAGTGATGTCTTGTCCTCGGTGTTCCAGGTGGAGCAGCACGCGTGGCACAGCTTTCTTTGGTCCAGGNGTTTGGCTGGGGGGTGGTGATTTTCTTATGTGTAGTACAGCATTTCTTATAGCTACCCTTTTACAATATAATAACAGGACAAATAACAAATACAAATAACAAACCAATAACAAACTAACAGTATATGCTTAACAATTATTTTACAACAGTTTCTAGCTTATTTTTAACCGTTTGCCCGGGGAGGTGGTGGAGTCACCATCTCTGGATGTGTTTAAAAAAAGACTGGATGTGGCACCTGATGCCATGGTCTAGTTGAGGTGTTACGTCTGGGTTGGACTCGATGATCTTGAAGGCCTCTTCCAACCTAGTGATTCTGCGATTCTGTGAAAAAGTGCTTTGTCATTATGTCTGCTTATCATAATCATTCTTGAACACCTGAAAACTATGTATGGGATGGACTGTGAGAAGCCTGCCTTGAGGCCATAAAAAGGAAGGTGAAACTGGTGCAAAGTGTAGAGGGGAAAATGAGGGGCAGAATCCCTGACCCTTGCCTTCCCCTCCCCCCCCCATCGCTTGCTGCAAGACACCCTTAGGTCTCCGGGAGCCGACGCTGCCCACCTGAGGAGAGTCCCCCGGTCCTGCACCCCTGGACCAAAGTCACGAGTGAGTTGTGGAACCCTTACCCTACTCCGGCGTCCTGTAGTGAGAGCACCGCAAGAGGACTGAGGTTTGGCTGCAGCAATCGGGCACCGCGCCTGCATTTCGGAGGATGGGCTGCCGCATTCCAGCCAAACTGCTCCAGAGATAGGAGAAGGCAGATAAAACGCTTCAACTAGCAGAAGAAAAAAGGCAAAAAGTGCTCCGCTCCCCCCACACCGTTTACAGCAGCACCGAAGGTAGTAATGTGTGGTGGTGACCTATCCTATGCTTTTTAAAGTAACCTTGGCTTTTTCCAACTTTTCTGTACTTTTCTCTTTCTTTGTCTTTGCTTGTCTTGCTATTAAATAAAAATATATCAATTTTTTTGCATCAACATTTAATCTCGTTTGATTTTAATCTCGTTTTTGGGAATGCTTTGAACCCTCTAAGTTCTTTCCGGTTTGTGCTCAGAGACTTAGGTTTCTTTGCTTTTCTGGGTTTAAACCGGATCGTAACAGCTAGCTAAGCAACAAATTAACTGCCGATCTGCACCGCATCCAGCACGCCTGGGAGTGGGGCTTTGAAAAAAGACTGTGCCAGAGTCCCAAGCCTCCCCTCCCTCCCCTGCACCCACCTTAAACCTACAGCAACCATGTCTGGGCATAGAGCAGACAATTAGGGAATAGAGTATCATCATAAAACCATCCTAAGACAGACATGCCAGCAAGTTCAATAACTTCTCCATTGCATGAGTAGACACAGGCAGGCAACCTGAACAGCCACAAAACCGTAGCTGAAATGTAGAGTAAATTTATTTCATTATCTCGCTAGTCTGAAGATCCTGAAGCAACACTTGGGTGGAGACACACAAGCAGGAACCCAGGCACTGTTAGGCTCAGTCCATGCTAGTGGGCACCGGGGCTACATTTGCACCCATATATCAAGGGCCCGCGCATACATAGTTTACCACCATGCTGTGACCTCCTCTGTGCTTTATATGATCTCTGAGCTTTGTTCTTGTCTCTCTCAAAACAGGGAGCTCAGGCATGTCTAGGAGAGTGCCTCCAAGTCTCTCTAAACACCTACATTATCTCAACACAGAAATTCTACTTCTCAAACAGACAGGAAATAAAGAGCAGTAAGTATAATATATGGGTGTCCTGGGGTCCTGGGTTTCCCACACTGTTATTCTCCTGGTCTTGGCATTCCCAGCTACAAGGTCACTTGAGCGAATCTACCATCCTCCTTGCCATTTTTCTGCTTTTAACCCTTTCCTCCCAACACCCACGATGAAGCTAGAAATAGAAATTCAGCTACAAGCTAGCCTGTGAGTTAGCTAAGTTACTCACTTTCACATTGCTAAGCATATGGTTACTTAAGGAAAAAATTGCATCTCAGATCACAAAAATTCAGAGGCCCACATTATCATTAAATATGAGTGTAATTTACTTGAGTTTATCCCCAAAATGAGAAGAGTAACTACTTGACATCAAGGTTTATTTTTTCATCTTTTTGTCAATACCATCTACAAAGTATTAATGTTCATATCAGACCTAAAGCTATGATTCGAATTCGGTATATAATTAGTTTTCTTCACCTATCTGTAAAGTATCCTACTGCTTACTTTCTGTTTAGCACCTTCAGGAGGCTACCTTAGTACTGTATTGGGTCTGGATGAGTTGGAGTTCATTTTCCCCATAGCAGCCCTCATAGTGACTGGTAGCTAGAAAGGTGTTGATAACACACCAGTGTTTTGGCTACTGCTGAGCAGTGCTGGCACAGCATCAGCGCTGTCTCTCCAACATTCTGCCGCCCAACCAGTAGGTGAGGAAAATCTCAGAGAGGACATAGCCAGGACAGCTGACCCAAACTGACCAAAGGGATAGTCCATACCATATGACATCAGCTCAGATATAAACACTAAGAAAAGGAGGAGGAAGTGGGGTCATTTTTTATTTATGATGTTTACCTTCCTGGGCAACCACTATGCGCATTCTAGTTCTGCTTTCCGGGAAGTGGCTGGATATCGCTTGCCAATGGGAAGTACAGAATAAAATCTTTGGGCTTTTTTTCATTTGCTTATATGCACAAACCCATTCACTTTTGCTTTAGTAAACTGCCTTATCTCAACCTATGAGTTGTTTTCCATCTTATTTTTTCTCCACTGTCCAGCTGAGAAAGGAGAATGATAGAGCAGTTTGGCAGGCACCTGGCATCCAGCCAAGGTCAATCCACCACAGTCCAAAAGAAACTTAAAGGCAAGCTAGGAGAAGAAAAGAGTTATTCTCTAAGCTTTTCTGTGATGTTTCAGCATGTTATCAGAAGCCAAGAATTTAAGGAAAATATGTCAGACAGGGGCGCCATGGAAGAGGGAGGAACTGTCTGACTCATATCCCTTGCTGATCATCTACAGTTGCAAAAAACTGTAATTTACAAAGATGCAGTAGCAATTCTGCCTTACATGATTTAGGAAATACAATTACGGTTACACTACAATAGAAAATTTCAAATGCTGCTAAAAGAATGTATTAAAGATTGTACTAACAATTTTTGTAACAATGGCACATACACTTGAAAATCACAACAAATAGCATGGAGCTTTGAAGAACATTATTATAATATACTATGGATGGGAACAGAGTGGAAGTACAGTCTTCAGAACTCTATGAGCAGTCTCATGAAATACAAGAATCATATAATGTAGCCATACAAGTGTTAGAGAAAAGAGAAAATAAATAAATAATTTGTAAGTTATTCAGTACACACTCAAATTTATTTTAAGGACTGGCTTGTTCGAGTTGAACTTTCTAGAGTACAAGGGCAGCTGAAAATACCAAAAAATAAACCCTCCAAAACAAAACAAAAAACCCTCATAACCCTCCAGCAAACATACCTCAGATACAATGAGTACTCCAGACCTTCCTGCTCATGACTTTCCAGTCAGAAATTTTGATATCTCTGCAATCACTTTGCTCAGGAGAGTGTTTTGTTTTGCAAGAAAACAAAGCCAGAATGCTTCCTCAAGATAGTACAAAAATATTTTCAATTGTATAATTAAATCACAGATTAATGACAATCAGCATGGATCAACAGCATCTCTGCCAACAACAACTTAGGGATCAGAAGTGAATGGGCCTGCTGCTCCTTGACCAGCACTCCAGACTGAGCACTTGCAGAAGGGATGTCGAGTTCTCCCCCAACATGGGGGTTTGCAAGATTGAGCAACCCCTGATAAACTGTGTGGCAGCCACAAATGAAGCAGAGGGGCCTTGCTGTTTGGTCTTCAAAGGCTGCTTATTGTCTCTTATCATCTGTTTCGAGCCTAGGATGGCACAGGCTCTGCACTCTTGAAAAACATCCCAGCAAGAGCTTCAAGAAGCTAAAAATGTCTGAATTTATACAAGATAAGCAAACCAATTACTTGACACCATGTACTTTAAATGTCTGTTGTTATTACTTTATTACCAATAACTATTTGTCCATTCATGCAACATCTGCATTGCGGACTCATCTATCCAATAAAATTGTGCTCCCAACACTGCAGAACATGGAGTAGATGAAGAAGGAGAAGGGAAACTGAGGCAACGCCCACAATTCTCCATCTTGAATCCTAACCTACATCCATATTATATAAAACCCAAATATACATTTTTCACCAAGTGACAAACTATTAACTACACTACTATCTAAATTCACACACTGGATGTTTCCAATCCATCCCAAAGCCTTGGAAGCTTTCTCCGTGGATGGAGGTTAAAAAAGGTGTTTTCCTGGGGGTCAGGAACTTCCAGGACAGGCAAAGAAATATTCCCTGTGTCCCTGATTCCCATGAAGGGAGAAATGGTTCTCTCCCAACCAAACGACCATTTTTGGGTTCATAGTGAGGAATGGTTTCAGCTACTTCAAGGTAACAAAATGCTACAGAAAGCCTGCAAGTATTAAATTATCCAATCCTATGTAAAAAAACTAAGAAAAAAAACTGTAAGAAATAACGTTGAAGTAGAAAATTTATATAGCAGATGTTGTTTGTCATGGCTCTAGTGTTCTTCCCTTCCTTGCCATGTTGGTCTTGGAAGCCAAAGTGTGACTTGCTGAGTTCAGCAGCTTCCAGCAACCACATGGTGATGCAGGATTCCCAGCAGTGCATAGGGATTTATGTAGGAAAAATTCTAGCAGAACAAGGACATGATGTTTTGTATGAAGCATACTTGCACAAACAGGGCAGACAGTGTCCTTGAAACTGGCTGAGAAATAGAAGATAGAACAGGCAGTGAGGTGATAAACAAGGAAAGGAATGCAAAAACAAGGGGCACTGTTCACAGGCTGGGGGGAGAGAGAGAAGTTAGCATAGTGACAAGCACAATATTTGAATATAGCCATTCACACAAAGGTGTATATTGTAAACAAGTTAGTTTTAACCAATAGCAGATTGTTTGCTACGGGAACCCTGGAAAAGCTCTATAGAAATGTATCTATCTGGGTAATAAACAAAGCTCATTTTACCTCGATGAGGATTCCTGAGTATTCCGTTCGGTCTCCTTTCTTTAGATTTATATTCTCCAAGACACACCATTTAATTACAAGGGCAGGGCAGCTGCGGCGTGAACCTGGTGTGTTGCCTTTGCAGCTTTTGGCTATGAGATCTTTGGTTCCTCTCTGCTTGTCCTGCTGGTCTCGCCCACGCTCACAGCAGCACATCCGTGGTCATATATTCATTGAGTGTGCTTCTTCAGACCAATTTGCAACTTCTTTTTGAAGCAGACGTTTGCTGTATCACGTTGGGACATTGGTATAATCTGTGCAAGAACATCCCTTGGCAGATCCACAATACATGAATTCAATGAGAACTGCTTTCCGAAACCCATTCTTCTCCTCACAATTTCAACACAGTTGTGTATTTGTTTTGTAGTGTGATTATTGTAATAGACTCTGTCTATCATTAGTTTGTTCAGTGTGTATTAGAATTTGTTTTAGCTGCTAGTGTGTATTAGCATTTGTCTAACCATTCCTTTTGTAATAGATTCCGTCTATCATTAATTTGTTCAGTGTGTATTAGAACCTGTTTTAGTTGTTAGTGTGTATTAGCATTTGTCTACCTGTTTTAATTAGGTTGTATCAGAATTAGTCTGTTTCTGCAATACAGAAAATACAAGGTCACCTGAAAGAGAACATAAATCCCTTCCCAAATATTCCTAAGCAAAAGAGAACCAGAAATTGCGAAAGTTGTGGGAAATCAAAACTGAGCCCTGGTTAAAAGAGATAAAACCCAGACTGTGAGCAAGTAACATCGGAATGCAGCCTTATCAGTTTCTAAGCCAAAGCCAGGAAGGGAGAGAAAAGATTTGTTAGAAAGTTTAAAAGATCAGAAACCCTAAATTCTAGCGACAAGATGGGAACATATAAACAAACTTCGCGACAAGAAAGCAGCCTTGATATGTAAAAAGAGTTATCTCAAAAGACAAAACTAACAAGAAACAGAGACTCTCCCAGAAACAATAACCAAGAAGGGGGGGAAGTGGAGAATCCCCCCCTCTACAACCGCCAACCAGAGATCTTCAGAAGAAAAAAAGTATAAAAAGCTGTACCTGATGAGAAGCAGTGCAGACCAACTTCTGAGAGCTTGGACTCTGTTGGCTGCCCAATACATTGTACCTTGTCTCTATTACTTGCTAATTAAATCAATTAATTTGATTGGCCTTCGTCCCTTGCCTATTTTTTTCGGGACCCAATTTTTTTTTAATATCTACCTATAACAATTATGATTAATTTTTTTAGCATCTGCTGTATTGGGTCTGACTGAGACAGAGTTCGTTTTTCCTTAGCAGCCCTCACACTGCTGTGCTTTGCATTGGTAGCTGGAAGGATGCTGATTACTCTATTGGATTTGCATGGCTTGGCTTTTGGTGGAGGGGGCTACAGGGGTGGCTTCTGTGAGAAGCTGCTGGAAACTTCCACCATGTCAGACAAAACCAATCCCTGTCAGCTCTAAAGACAGGCATGCTGCTGGCCAAGGCTGGGCCAGTTAAAATGGTGGCAACATCTCTGTGATAACATATTTAAGAAGAAATCAAAACAGAAGTGGTTGCACAGTTTTAATTTCAGCCAGAGGAGAGCACACTGAGAAAATGTGAGAGGAACAACTCTGCAGACACCAGGGTTAGTGGACAAGGAGGGGAAGGAGGTGTTCCAGTCATCGAAGCCGAGATTCCTTTGCAGCCCATGGTGAAGTAGGGTGTCCCTCTGTGGCCCATGGAGGTCCACAGGGATGCAGAGATCAACCTAAAGCCCGTGGAGGAGTCCCACGCTGGAGCAGGTGGATCCTGAGAGGAGGCTGTGATCCGGTGGGAGGGCCGTGGAGAGAGAGGCCCTGTTCCCATGCTGGAACAGACTGTCCTTGAAGGACTGCACCCCATGGAAGAGTGACCCCCTGCATCAGTTTGAGGTGGACTGCTGCTCGTGGGATGGACTCATGTTGCAGCAGTTCACAAGGAGCTGTTGCTCATGAGATGTACTCACACAGGAGAAGTTCATGGAGAACTGTCTCCTGTGGGAGGAACCCCACGTGCAGCAGGGAAATGACTTGTCTCCCTGAGCAGCAGGAGAAACAACAGATGATGAACTGGCCATAACCGCCATTTCCTGTGTCCTTGCATTGCTGATGTAGGAGGTAGAACTGGAAGGAGGGAGGGGGGGAGGAAGGTATTTTTAAGGGTCTTATTTTATTAACCTGTTCTGGTTTTGTTAGCAATAAACCACTTTATATCCCTAAGTTGAGCTTGTTTTGCCTCTGATGGTATTTGATGAGCGATCTCTCCCAGTCCTTATCTCAACCCATGAACCCTTCATTAAATTTTTTCTCCTCTGTCCAGCTACAGAGAGGAGCGAGTGAGTGGCTTTCATGGGTGGCAGGAACCTGACCCAGCTCAACCCATGACAATAATACAGCAGTGTTTTGGCTACTACTGAGCAGCGCTGTCCCTCTAACCTTTCTTCCCCGCTCCATCAAGGGGCTGGGAGTATGCAAGTGTGTTGGTTTTGGAAACAAATTTCAGGAGGAAACACCCTGGAATGAGCTTTTCCTACAGCAGGAAATGTCTTCAATAACTCCCTTTTTCTTCTGCAAATGAGAGGAATGGATACCAGGGGATGAAAGTAAAAATGTTTATTAACAAAGCAGGATACCCACAAAACACAGGAAAAAAACCCAACCTGAACCTTACACACTCCACCCCCACCTCGCCATATGGCCAAGAGGCAAACATGGCGATTGCCCTTCTTTGTCTCTGTTAAAAATAAGTTAAAAACTGTTGTAAAATAATTATTAAGCATGTACTGTTGGTTTAGTTATTATAGGGTTATAAAGGGTTATAACCCTATATTATAGGGTTATTATAGGGTTATAAAGGGTTAAAAGAGTAGTTATAAGAAATACTGTACTATACATAAGAAAAGTGTATCCTCACCCCCAGTAAAACAAGCCAACCTAAACATAAGAAAAGTGAATCACCAAATCCCAGCGAAAAGAGCCAGCCTAAACAAAAACTATAATGGGCCAATTGAGCACCTTAAACCTTCATGCAAATGAAAAGATCCAAACAAGAAACCAATCCAGAAGGACAAAAAACAGGATAAAAAGAGGCATCTGAACCAAGGAAGTTGTGCCGCTCCATCTGGAACACTGAGGACAAGACATCACTGCTGGAGAGGACCTAAGTGTTACTGCTGCAGCATCCTCGATGGCAACAGTCCTGCCTGGCCCATGGGCCTCCATGCTTTAGGCCTTTACTTTTTACAATAAATGCTGAAATCACTCTTAGTACTGGGAGTCTGGTCCCGTTTTTAACACAGTGAACAGACGATGGAGTTACTGCTGCTGACATGCCAAATATCAACTCTCACTGTCTGTAGAAAGGAGCCATGGCCCAAATTTAAAGGTGGTAAGAAGAGGATTAAAACCACAAGCCAAGAGCAGATCCAAGGAGTGACCATGCTAAACAGTTCCTGGAAAATGTAAACTAGTTAGTAGAAACGTTTTGGAAATGGTGTATAAAGGGTGCTTCTAAAACAGCAGGTGTGCTCTTGGCAGAGTGCCAAAGTACCCGATCATTTTAACTCTTTGCTTTATCTTTGTCTCCTAATTGTCTTTTTATTAAACTTTTTAAATTATACGAAAAGGGTGAATCTCGTTTTTCACAAGAAGTTTTGTCAGCTTGTTTGTTTAACAGTATAAAGCCTGGGCTGCTGTCAGAGCAAAGTGGGTGTCCTGGTTTAGGGCAAATTTGGAAGAAAACCTCCAAAGGGGGCCCCTCCAGAAAGCTAGCCCAAATGGCCCCTCCCCCCAACCAGTCCAGGAAGGATTCCTCAGAGAGAAGTGGAAAGAATCTGTTTATTTAACAGGCAAAGCACCCCCCAGTACACAAAATGAACAATATCGGATGACAACACTCTTTTACAACTCTGAAAAAGATGACAAATTCAGAAAGCCTCTCTTGGGAGTGGTCGCTCTGTTATTGTTCCAACGCTGGAGGTAGCTGCTGCAGGCCACAGTTTATGTGGGCACTTGGATGATGGTAAAGTATTATGGTAACTCGTGATATATCATTCTTAATCACTTGTCCTGGAGTGACTTTATGATGCTTGTATCCCCAATCGCCTGTTCTGTTTATGTTATGTATTAAGTTCTGCACCTTTAAAACTGGTTCTGAGAGCAAAAAGAGAAAAAAAGAAGCGCACAGTTTTGTTTCCAGAAACAGCATTCACTCCCCCACAGCTCTTTCCAAGCTGTGTTGTCTGCAGCACAGACAGACAGCAGAACAGAGCTCTCCTTTGCTTTTGGTTAGTTTTCAGCTAACTGAGGCAGAGAAATTCCCTGGAATGTAATTTTTTTTTCTTGGATCTGTTCAAACCTGCTCTAAACTGAAAACCCAAAAAACCACTGAGAGCTCACACCTGTAGCCCACTGGGGCCTGGGCCTCGGCACTTTCCAGCACCAAAAAAACTGAGCAAGCTGAGCTACACCTCACGACAAAGACTTCTGAATATGCCATCTCTTTGAACAGTGAAAAATTTTATGGTTTAATATTATTCAATTTTTATGCTTGTAGATACTTTGCTTATTAAATAAAGTTTTTTCCACTTTTCTCCAAGGAAATCTTTTCCCGAACCAGTTAGGAAAGAAGCCAATTAAATTTGCTTTCTGGAAAGACCCTATTCAGAGATTTTCTCCCAAATTTGCCCTAAACCAAGACATCACTGTAGGTATTCTTTTGTAGTAATGATTAGGTGCATTGCTTAACTTATCCTGTTGTCATTCTTTTCAGTTTTGCATTATAGTAAATTTCACTATTCCTTAAGTTGGTGTCCATCTCTGACCCTACTCACTGGCAAAACAGGGAGCTACTAAGCATTCCCACCTGAATCTAAGCATATATAATCTTTGGCCTTGGAGACTTTTGCCACCCCTTTACAGATCCAGAGGAGGACCAGAACTTCAACAGGACTACAACCACTGTTTTCAACAAGACTGCAGCCATTGCTTTGATAGGACTGCAACCATCACTCTGACCAATCTTTCCTTTTGCTTTGCACCCAGAGGGACCACATGAGGCTCAGCACAGGAACTAATGAACACTGTTCTGTTCTTGTCCCGGGGTGCCAGATTATACTCTGCCTTTGTGGGTTACAATGATACAGAGAAACTGATTTTATTTATTGTAATCTCTTTACTAAACTGTAACTCTGATGTGTAGTGTCTCTTGAGGCAGTTGAGTAGGGTTCATTTCTCCTGCCAGTTTACTTTTAAACCAGCACACTAAAGCAATACTACCAATATCCAGGTGCTTTCTCTTCATGGGATGCAAAACAATATGACGCTTTGGCATGTGGAGTTATTTCCTGGAGTTCTGAAGTGGGAGAGGTCAAGTAAGAGTGCTCATATCTTGTCTTCATGGACTATTGGGAAAGTGCTGATGCAGTACTCTGTCATCCTCTTTGGGAGCTTACAGTCCTAATTTCAAATTGATTTTTGCCCTTTTTGCTTTTATATATTCTCTATATTCTTTGCACATATATTTGTAGCTCTGTAGCCTATTATTGTATTTGAAGCTAGCCCTAGTACTTTTCCCTACCCTGATAGGCAGAAAGACAAAACACATTCCAGAGACTCCAAGCTAGGGGTCCAAGGCTCCTATCCTATCTTGGTTCTTCCTGGAATCCAAGGCTGAATGTAAGAATTCTTATGCGCGGGTTCTAACACGCCATGCTGCTCATGGGATAAAGAGTTTATCAAGGTAGAAGATAGAGAGAGAGAAAGGTAGAAGATAGAGAGAGAGAGAGAGTGGAAAGACC
>VWYI01013701.1:0-76900 GCA_013399455.1 Anthoscopus minutus | reverse complement strand
AGAGTCCTCAACATTTCTGAAAATAGAAATTTAGTGTAACTATATTTTCACTGAATTTTATGGGTCAGTAAAAATACAGGGACAGATCCTTAAATAGAAAAAAAATATAAATACTCTTTCTCAATTCTAAACCATGTCACTTAGAGCCTAGCCCTCTAACTAAATATATCCCTCCAAAAGACTGGGCTGTGTCCTTCAGAGACTGACCAGCACTGGAGCTGATTTTGTGTAATTCCTCTGTTATATTATTGACCTGGAGGATGGGATGGAGTGCAGCCTTCTCAGGTTTGTACATGACAATGGACTGGAGGAGTGGTTGATGACTGGAGGCAGAGGGAACTCAATAAGGTTGGGTTGAAAGGGCACTTGGGTATAAGACAAGGCCATAATGACGTGAATCCAGCAGAGGAGTACCAAGATAGTTCAGTGGTTTAGAGCACATTACGTAGAAAATGTGGTTCAAAATTTAGTTTTGAAATACTGCATGCAAGGGAAGGCAAAGCAGATGGTATTTGGTGACTCACTAGTATGAAGGTAAAGTGCAACTACCATACTGAGCTATCGTCTTTTCATCTTATGGGCGGCTTGTCCCACTCTCATGTCTGTTGGAGGGACAGCACAAAAGGGCACAAGCAGCACAGGATGTTTCTAGGGGGCATTGGTGATAATTTCCAAAAAAATAAGTGATCAAGGAGCTCACAAGCTGGTGAAGTAAGGGCTTGTAGGGGCGGATGGAAAACTGACCGAACTGGCAGGCTCTAAGTGTAGTGGTCAGCAGCACAAAGATTAGTGGGAGATCAGACCCCAGTGGTGTCCCCCAGGCAGCAATACAGCGTCCAGCACTGCTTAACACTTTAATTAATGATCAGCATGATGGGGTAGACTGTAGCTTCAGCAAGTTTGCAGATGAGACAAATCTGTGTGAAATGGCTGATAAACCAGGTGTGTGCGCCTTGATGCAGGGAAGGACTTGATGGTCTGGAGAAGTGAACCTTGTGAAAGGACAAGGGGAAGTGCACAGCCCTTCTCACAGGGAGCAGTAACACATGGCACCAGTACGCACTAGGACTGACCAGCTGGAAAGCAGCTTTCCAGAGAGGGCCTTAAAGATCCTGGGCAACAAGCTGACCAAGAAGCAGCAATGTACCCCTGCAGCAAAGGAAGCCAACAGCTTCCTGCATTAGGAAAAGTGCTGCCAGCAGGTCCAGGGAGGTGATCCTTCTTGTCTACTCAGAATTTGTAAGGCCATATCTCGGGTGCCAGTTCAGGCATCCTGGTGCAACAGGGATATGGGCCTACTGGAGCAAATCTACAAGGATTTCTTGTATGTAGAAAGGCTGAGAGAGATGGGATTATTTAGTCTGNATGGGCCTACTGGAGCAAATCTACAAGGATTTCTTGTATGTAGAAAGGCTGAGAGAGATGGGATTATTTAGTCTGAAGAAGAAAAGGGTCAAGGGAAAGCTTACCAATGTTTGTAAATGTCTGATGGCAGGATGAAAAGAAGAAACATTTAGACTCTTCTCATTCGTGCCCATTGAGAAGACTAGAGGCAATGGGCATAAAGTGAAACACATAAAATTCTATTGGAATATAAGGATTTAATTATTTATTACTTTAATGGAAGAGTGATTGCACAGTGGAACACTCTCTAGAGATGTTTTATAGTCTTCATTCTTGGACGCAGCTCTGGACAACTTAGTTTTTCTGACCCTGCCTTGAGCAAGGAGGTTGAATGATATGGTTCTCCATATAATCCCTTTCAGACTCACCCGTTCTGTGGTCTGTGAATGTCTAGCAAGATGACCTAACTTAAGCCTGAGTGGGAAGCACTGGAGGAATTTTAGTGATATCTGAAATACTTGCAGATTGATGATTTCCTGCATTGTCTATGGTGAAAAACTCTGTGTAAGAACTAAGTATGAGGTTAGTAGATTTACTATTTGATAGGATACCTCAAAGATAATTAAAATTGCTTAAGATTGAATATTTTACTCAATCATGTTAAAGAGTCAAAATTACACATGTTACTCAACTCCCTTTTCAGCTTGAAATTTGCAGTCTTAGTAGTGTGAAATAGTAGACCTTAAAAAAAACCAGCACCTAAACAGATGGCAAGACAAGGGAGAAAAGTGCATAGTGAAATGAAGACAAGGAGGGACATTACATTCTTTTAATCCCTATATAACTTGAATTCTATAAGAACAGTAGAAATTAAAATGATTTGATGTTAATCAGTTATGAGCTAACATGCATTTTGCCATTAATATTTTGCAAAAGCATGAGGAAGTAAATGAATGAATTGTTCATGACTCTTGCACTCAGTCTTGCAAGTTTTTTGGCAGATAAATCACAGAATCACTGAATTGTTAGGGTTGGAAGGGACCTTCTAGTCCAGCCCCTCTGCCAAGGCAGGGTCACCTAGAGCAGGTCACACAGGATGTGTGTCCAGATGGGTTTTGAATGTCTCTGAAAAGGGAGACTCCATGGGCAGCCTGTTCCTCACATTAAGCTGGAACCTTTTGATTTATTTTAGGGCCATTACTCCTCATCTTGTCACTTGGTACCATAGAAAAGAGTCTGGCACCATCCTCTTGGCACCTGCCTTTGAGGTATTTATATGCATTAATGAGATCCCCTCTTCAGTGTTTTCTCCTCCAGACTGAACAGGCCAACTCCTGCAGTCTCTACTCATTAAGAGAAATGCTCCAGACCCCTCATCATCTTTGTGGTGTCTGCTGACCCCTTTCCAGTAGTTTCTTGGCTTTTTTGTATTGAGGAGCCCAGAACCAGACACAGAACTCCAGATATGGCCTCACTAGGGTTAGTAGAGGAGCAGGATCAGCTCCCTTGACCTGCTGGCCACACTCTTCCCAATGCACCACAGGATCCCACTGGCCCTTTGGGCCACCAGGGCACTGCTGGCTCATTGTCATCTTGTCATCCATCAAGACTCCCAGGTCCTTCTCTGCAGAGCTGCTCTCCAGTAGGTCAGATCCCAGCCTGTGCTGGAACTTGGGATTTTTCCTCCCCAGGTGCAGGACCCTGCACTAGCCCTTGTTGAACTTTGTTAGCTTTCTTTCTGCACAATTCTTAAGCTTATCAAGGTCTTGCTGAATGGCACCACAGCCCTCAGGTGTATCAGCCATTCCTCCAGTTTCATATTGTCAGCAAACTTGCTGATGATCTCTTGCATTCTTTCCCTTTTTCCAGGTTGTTGATAAACAAGTTGAATAAGACTGGACCCAATAATGAACTTGGGGAGCACCACTGCCTGCAGGCCTCCAGCTGGATTCTAATCCTCTCATCACAACCCTTTGAGCTCTGCAGTTCAATCAGTTCTTGATCCACCTCACTGTTCATAAAATCCACATTTCCTGAGCTCTTACCTATGAGGGTTTTACGGGACAGTCTCTAAACCCTTGCTGAAGCCTAGGTAGACAACACCCACTGCTCTTAGCCCATCCTGCTATGTCATGATATAGGCTATCAGATTTGTCAAGGATCATTTCCCCCTGGTGAATCCATGCTGACTACCCCTGATTACCTTTTCTTCAACATGCTCATTGATGACCTCCAGAATGGCCTATTCCATCACCTTTCCAGGGATGGAGGTCAGGCTGACTTGCTGGTAGTTTCACTGGTCTTCCTTCTTGCCCTGTTTAAAGACAGGAGTAACACTGGCCTTCCTCCAGTCATTAGGCACCTCTCCCATTCTCCATGATTTTTCAAAGGTGGTGGAGAACAGCAGAGTAACAACATCCACCAGCTCCCTCAGCACTTGTGGGGGCATCCCATCAGATTTTATTGGTTTATACACGTGAAGTCTGCCTAGCTGATCTCTAACCTAACCCTCTGTGACCTAGGCAAAGTCTTACTTTCTCTTACTTATTCCAGAGTTCTGAACTCCCGAGAACCATCCTCAGCAGTGAAGACTGAGGCAAAGAAGGCATTCAGTGTTTCCTTCTTCTCTGTGTCTTCCATTACGCACACCCACCTTTCCCCTAATTTTCCTTTTTCTGCTGACATATTTGTGAAGCCCTTCTTGATGTCCTCTGCCAGACTTAATTCCAAGTGGGCCTTGGCCTTTCTTGTCACATCCCTGCCTACTCTGATGATTTTCCTATAGTCCTCCCATATGGCCTGTTCCTTTTTCCACATCCCATAAATTCCATTTTTGTATTGAGAACTGTTAATAACAGATGGATGAAAAGATCTCCCCAACAAAGGAAACTACATGAAAAGAGGTCTGTATTTCTGAATGGTGTTTATGCCTCATCCAGAGAAATAAGTTTTTTGCTATTTTTACAAGTCACTAAACAACATAACTGGAACCAGTCAGCAGTTGGGTTCATCTGTTATATTAAACCTGACTCAAATGTCAATCTATATGTAAGATTAGCAACAGTGGTAAAATCACAGTTACAAGTCTCCAAATGTTTTTAGGGCAGAATTTGTAAGTTACATCAGGAAGAAAAGGTGAAAAATTTGAAAATCAGGTCAAGAAAAAGGAAAATAATTTTCCTGTTTATTATGAAAGAGTCTCCAGTCTGAAGTCATGGTTGGTTTATGTCTGAAAAAATGACATTTCAATATAAAGAGAGATAATAATTACATAATTAATGTTTCTGTCAGTAATAGCAATAGTGGTAGTAGTACTAGTAGTACTATTTCTAATAGTAGTAGTGTCAGTAATAATATATTCTGAAACAACATGCAGTCCTGAGGAGAAGCAGGTGTCAAATCCCCCACAATCCCAAATCTTTCAGATGGATACTGTTCACTTCCTCTGTACAGGGGAGCCCACAATGCCAGAATGTGCCACTTTGAAAGTGGTGGCCTGGGTAAAAAACCTTGGTGGCTTTCTGACAGGCCACAGAAGTTGCATCTGGCACTGGTGTTACTAACATCTGGTAGAATCTGAGGTGAGTTCTGATGCTCTTCTTCCTTGAAACACTTCAGGATGAAAACTTAGCAATGACTTTACACAGCAGTCCTGGTAGGAGCCTGTGTAGGCTGTGTTTGGAGAGTGAGACAGGGATGTATCAATGAGACAGAAAAGAAGTACAAAATCATGTCAAGGAAATTCTGAGTGTCACCAGAGCTTGAAAGCTGATAGATGTGTCCTGTTAGTGAATGATATGTCTGAAACAGAGTCTGTGAGAGCAATGGCTGTTTAATTTCTTTATTGAAGATACCACATGGAATGTGACTAGTAGCTCAGTCCTGGTGGTATTCTGCAGCTTCTGGTTGCTTTTGCAGAAGGGCTTCCATGGCTATTGAAGTGAATTGAGCAGTTTAAAATAATACATTTTAAATCCTTCTGAAAATCAGAAACAGGTGAACTTGGGGCCATAATCTGTGAACATTTCTGCTGGAACTTATAATTAAAAATGGAACATGTTCTTCCTATCTGACATCTGCACAGCAGTTCAGGACAAAATCTGTAAGTTTAGGTTGATATCTTTTTCCTCAGTGTTAGCTGAAGGATGGAACTAAAATTGAATATCATCACAATAGATTGGAGAAACAGTCTGGAAGAAACAGGTACAATTCAACAAAGACAAATGCAGAGTTCCAGCTTTAGCAACAGACAAAGTTGATAAACGCTTTCCTTACGTGGCTATAGGTCTTTGATCTGTGTGATTTAATTTGACAGTTTTCTTCACTTGATTCACCAAAGAATTAAATGTCTTTGTTCATTACTGACAATGGAACATATATTTAAACAAAAAGATGATTAGGGAGAGTTTAGGACCATCAATTCCTTATTCACCAGCTATCATGTCTTGGCTGAAACACATCCCTGAATCTTAATTCATGTATATTTTTATTTATTTTACATTTACATAGGCAAGATCTCTTACCTTAATTTCATGGAAATATTACAAGAAATCGTCATTGGATAAGAAAGAGCTATAACACATTGATTTAAATCAAAGTGTCCTTGAAAAATAGCTATATGAGAGACTTACTGGTTTTTTTTTCTTTGCTTTACAATTCACTTCTGCTGCTTTTTCTCAGTTCTTCAATGTTGTATGTTCATTCACTGAAGATGTGTGTTTTTTCCTGTTCATGAATTCTCATATTAACATCTGGAAAATTCTGCCAGATGCCACTGAAATAGTTTCTTAGTTTCAGTGCTGAGAAAGTCTCAGCCTTACATACACAGGAGGTTTGTGATTGCTGTGCTCTTCTGTCCTGCTGCTTCTATATTCTCCATGCACAGGGTGATTTGTGGGGGAGCTGCCAAAGGAAGAGAAATGCCAGAAGCAGAAATGTAACTTGCTGCATCACACAGACCAAACAACCCCGCTTCCCCTCTCCTTTCTCCTTGTGAAATTGCTAGGAAGAAGATCTAAATCAAATAGATCTTTCAATGTGTAGAACTTAAAAGTATTAAATATAGGGATTTTTTTTTTTTTTGGTCAGGAGTAGTGAAATGTGGAAAGGTCTCAAGTTACGTTTATTTCTAGATCAAAAAAACCCCATCCATAGTAAGGGCCTACACTTTTACCTGCTTAGAGGAGGATCATTCTTTCTATGCTTTCTCATGTTCCTGTCACCTCTGAGAGCAGCCCCTGCTCATGACTTGTCATCCTTACTTTTCACTGTACCTGCTGAAGTTTTCTGTCTGGTTTCTGCTTTCCTTCTCTACACCTTTTCTTTCACTCACAGTGCCATTTGATCTTGGCCTTGTAATTAGCCACATGATAATCAATAAGGTATTATATTCTGAGCATAAAAACAATATCCGGAAATTAGCTTGCTACTTAAACAGCCCCACTTCCCTGCAACAGCCTGCTGAATCAGTCACTTCAAACATTACTGGAAACATTGATTACTGCACTATTTCTAAGTGAAATACAAATTTACATACTTTATCTTCCCATGACAATGATAGTCTGAAATTATACATTTGAGCCTAGTTTATTTTACTGTAGTTTATTTTGGGTAAATAGCTTTCAGACATAAATCACATTGTTTCTCCAGCCAGATTTGCTATAAGGTAGTTACAAGTATTAGAAGATACAGCATCATTAAAATGAGAGGTGGAAGGGAACTGTTTTGGTGCATGAGTGATCAGGTTGTCGTCTTCTAGCTGAGGATATTCCAAGAATACATCTTCACGCTTACCGCTTAGAAATATGGTTATTCAGATCCTTACACTTAATCATCTGAATGAAAGTATATGCAGAAGTATCCTCTTCTCTGCGTAACAGGCTGTGAAATGTTACTTATTTGCTGCTAAAAAGGGATCCAGAGTTAACATTTGACGTAAAAATGCCAGCAGAAGTGGCTGATCTTTCAATCAAAGGACACAGATAATTTTTGGCAGCAGGAGGCTGATTCTGGATGATCATATGTTAGAGTTATACTAGGAACTTAAAAATTACTAGTCAGCCAAATAAGCAAACAAATAAATATGTTGTTATGAAATCAACTTCAGGCACTTGATTTCAGATCTCTAAAATATGAGATGGATTAAAAACTAAACCAATGCCATTGTGAAAGTCTTATATGTGCCTTGGTGAAGAGAAGAAAATTGAGAAGGAATGTTTGTATATAATACCAGCAGAAACTAGAACTATCACACAGAGTTAATCCTAGGAGCTACTGAAATGTTTTACACAGCAGCAGTCTGCAGGGATTCAAACAAGCAAAAGTGGCACCACTGCTTTTGTGGTAAGTTTTCACGTCAAGGAAGATTTTTCTCAATAGATTAAAGTGGCATCGTTGTTGTTTAGAAGATGGTGTGACCTTTGAACTGGTATAGTAATAAAGCATGTAGTCTAGCCTCTGCAGATCTGATAAGGAAAAAGAAAAAGAGAATTGGATGCTTTGATGAATGCAGCATGGTGTCAGGAAGGACATAAAATATATACAACCTTAGACTTTGCAACCTCCATTTCAGTCTTCTTGGCAGATTTGCAAGGCTTAAATGTTTTCAAGCTCACTGATTTGTGTATATTTAATAGCACTCTACTATCAGAAGGTTATCAAACCTAATGTTGTACCTATTTTTTTCTTGCCTTTGGAGTGATAAACTGGAGATGGAAGAATGGGAAAGAAAATGAATTGATCTTAGTGCCATCTGAAAGAATGTTGTATGCATTTGAACCCAACAAAGCAAGAACATTTTGTTACCAGAGAGAATCTGATCTCTGTGGTCTATTGAGCAGATAGATCCATGAAACAATTTTTCTTTATTTACTTATTTGGGAAAGATACTAAATATTTCTTCTTTAAACTTGTGTCTAAGTCTATATGCTGATTCTGGTATGCCTAGAATAGGTGCTATCCATGCAATACTTTAGCACAAAGCAGGCAACGTAGCTTGTCAATCACACTGATATGCATGTTAATCACTACTTTCCTAGATTCCTTGTCATCCACAAGAAATGCCTTGATGGCATTGGGACCAGCGGCATCAACACCAGCACAACATCCAACTCAACATGCTGTCAAAAACCCTTCTCATCTTCCTGCAGTTCTTGCTCCAAACACTACTTCCCCTTATCCCCCCACAACAAGATCCTGATGTGAGATCGCAGGACAAGACCAGGCATCTGCGCATCAGGTCAAGAGGAGATGTAGGAGAGGCATCAGGTATGAAGAACCCTCCTGCAATAAATCCCCCTTTTTACAGCTGACATTTCTGTGTGCCTCGTTCTGTGTCACTCGTTCATTGGCTGCAGTGACCAGACAGACTCAAAGCATATCTGAACTGTGCCTGAGAGGTGGTCGGAACCACCGGGAAAGCAACTCTAGGCTACAGATCTTGTACTTCATTACTCTGAGTGAAGGCTAAATGCAGCAGTCAACAGGATGGTGCAGAGGGGGTGTTCCTGTCCCAGTGGCACAGAGGTGAACAGAGACTATTGCTTCCAGAGACTGATGTGTCACAGTGGAACACAAGGTGCAGTTGCCTTCTGCTACACAATTTCTGCTTCACAAGTTGGTCTACTTCACAATTGCTTGAAATGCCCTCGTAACCATCTACTCCCCAGGACTTTTTCACTTCTGTTGACTATTAGATTCCTCACTTCTTTCTTTCTCCAAAATAAGACTTTGAGTCCATCTGTTAGGCTTGTGAACATCAATTTGACCCCCTTGGAAAAAAGCATCCAAGAGGCATTGCTTGAATATTTTTTCTTATTTAATCAGATACAGTAATGCAACAGCATTAACTCAGTGAAGCGTAATTTAATAATAACTTACATTCTGTAGAAGGTTTGATCCATTTGTCTGAAAAAACTTTAAGACATTAATGCATTAAATTTAACACTTTCCCTCTTGTGAAGTAGGTACGTATTATAGCCTTAATTTTACAGATGAGAAAACACAAGCAACAAAGAATTGAAATGCCTTGCTGAAGGTCAAATGAGAGATTCCTGCTAGAACTAAGAGACTGGGAAGAGGAAGGAACAGTGTGTTTCCATTAGCACTGCAGCAATGTACCCAGCTTCTGGATTTTGGAAGAAAATATATGCATCTACACACATGAACAAATATATTGGTTTATCTTTGTGTGTGTAATAAGACACAAGTATAAATGCCTGCATAATCAATAACATACTTTTAAATTGTGACAATGCATCAGAGGGAGAAGTGGACCAAAGATAAGATTTTGACAAGCAAATCTGTTAATTTTCCCAGTATTATAAACTAAGCATCTCTAGCACTACCATTTTTTCTTGCTTCTTTAACACGGTTGTCAGTTTTGAGAAATAAATACACTAAACAAATGAGTGTGTAACCCTTGCCATGGCTGACATAGGTTAATAAGATTTTGGACTGCTGTCTCTGGAAATGGACACAAAATCAGTTATTGGTCATTCCTGCAATGGTGTTAAAATTAAAACAGACCATAGGAAGGTACAAAATTTAGAGAAAAGCTCAATTAAGGAAGGCTGTCATGACTTTGGGCTCTTGCCATGAGAAAGAAGAATGTCTGGAGCAGTTTTGCAAGGACAGGGGCCTCTGAGACATGCCTGGGTCAGTCTGGAAATTTTAGCCAGAATAAGAAGATGTAATAATTCATTTTATTCATCTTAACTTTATGATGTAGCATGCCAGTCAAGGTAGAGCCATGCCACATGCCTTATGATTTTCTTTGTGGCTCTGGAAAATCGCTTTCTTCTCTTCAGCTGTTCAGTCTTGCTACATGAGTGCACATATTCTTGAAGTACTTGCATAGTTCTGATTTTCCTTCCCTCCTTTTCCCTAATCAATTGCTTCCAGCCACTTCCAGAGGTGCTTATTGGCTTGTTGTCAATTTGCCCAGCCTGATCTATGTGAATACATAAAAATGCTTTTATCTCTACTCTCTTTCACTCCCTACTTAACTCCTTTGAGCTTCTATGCATCTGCTCTGATTTATGTTGCATGGAGCTCTATTCCCGAGTTTTGAATAGATACAGGCATTTAACCTGTACTTTTTTTCTGTTACCAGATACCTGCAAATTCCATGCCTTTCAAGCAGTGTCTGTTGCATTCACCCATGTAGAGAGGCTTTTGATCTTTTAAGGGAACATGAACAAAGCCCTTTGTCAAGTAAAAAAGGCCCACTAGATTGATTTTCCTTTATGGTCTCTGAAGAGGAGGACCAGAACAACAAATAATAAAATAAAAACTATGGTCTGGCTGCACATGCAGCAATCACAGTTCTTGCTACCCAACTGTAAGCACTGAACTCGAGCTCCTCAAGCAAAAAGACAGAGGTTCTGTTTCTGTCTGGAAAAGCTGGCTAGCAGAGTTGTGGGAGACAGAGAGAAGCAATTATCTCAAATAAGAACCTAGGACAAATTTCTAGTTGTCATTTGCTCTTTTGCATATATTTTCATACCTGTTCCCATTTGCTACTCTATCATATGATGCTCCATGAGTGTGATTTGTCATCTGTTCTTAAGTCATGCAAAACCACCTCAAGCCAGAACATCCTTCCCTGAACTTAGTTTCTTGTTTCTCAACTCCTAAGCCCTAGCAGAACAGGGGCAACAGGAGGCCTTGCTGCTCTTTCCATGTAGCTCATGAGTGCTCTGTCCCAAACAAACCTTATTCAAGAGGTTGTTTTGTGTTGCTGCTCCTGAACAGCATTTCGCAGTGTCTTAGACACTTGGCATGTGTCCTCATGATGTCATTGATGAATGGACAGCAAGAAATACTGGTTAAAACAAAGCCAAAGAAAATCTGAAACCAGCAAGAAAGAAGAAAGAAACCATCTGTGCCTTGTCTCTTCCCTCATTGAAAGAGGCAAGAGGCAGCTGTTGGCTTCCTGCTGAAAGTTTATGTTTTACGTAGACTGATGCATGACATCACTGTGATTGACTGTGCTAGTGGGTGATGGAAGTGTTGGGTTCTTCTTTGGTGTGAAATAGTAAAGTAACCTTTTTATAATCAGATCCTTTCAGATTGGCTCATCTGTGTCAATATTTATATTGATACAGAAAAAAAAAGATGCTTCTTTTCCTCAATGGCTAGCTTTATGTCACATTTTTGAGCGGAAAAAAGCCCAGAAGCACAGAATCAACTAGGTTGGAAAAGAGCTTTGAGATTATTGAGTCCAACCTATGACCTAACACCACCTTGTATATCTCCACAGAAATGGCTTTTAGCACGGAAAGTCATGGAAAGTATTACCTAAATGAAAGTTATAGAGGTTTGCCAAATAGCTGCTTAGAAGGTCCAAGTGTTTTTTTACCCATAATGGGCAGAGAGTGGATATGACAGCTAGAGGCATTTGCTATATTGCTCTCATTAACATTTTTTGGTAAAAAAGCTTCTAACTTTTTTAAATGATGCACCTAAAAGTCTCTTGTCTTCTCACTAATATTTTATGCAACAGAAGATATAATAATAGTATGGCATATACATTATATATGGTGTTCTATACTGTAGCGTTTATTATAAAATTAATTATTAGTAATATGAAATTATAGTGTCAGATGTGGCTTCAGACCTTTAAGGAGCTCATTTAGAGTGTTTTTTATTTCTGGATGTGTGTGTTAGTACAGAAAAATTGTTGAAAGGTGGTTACATTTTTTTTTTTGACCAGAGCTAGGCTTACTTATGTATGCAGTTAGACTGCTGCATTTTGAAGCAGGTTTGGTGTCCAAAATACAGTAATTTTAAAGACAGGGATTAGAAAGCCAAAACAGGAGTTTATTTACCTCTTAAGGGAAGATTCTAATTTCTCAGACATTCAGGGGTGTGCTGATGATGGAAAAAGGATGGGAAGGACATGAATAATCCATTGCTTTTCAGGAAGGATGTATTCTTGAGGCCAAAACCTCAAGAAAACAGAAGGCAAGTCTGACAGTACCAGCAGTATCCAAAACTGTCTGCATTGTTTTACCCCCCTACAAGTTAAAATCTTTCCAGGAACACTTCATAACTTTTCCTGCCTTTGGGGGTAGTAGGCTTCTCCTTAGCAGTTTTCTTGCATGGCTTCCTTCAGGACTGCTTTAAAGGCTGAACCTGATCTTTGGCATCAAAAATACAAGCTCACTGAGATGCTAGAAAAGCACTTCTAGGTTGCAGTGCTGGGTTCTTACAACAATTAATCTGTCAGCAATAGAAAACTTGTCCATTTTCTTTCTATTTTAAGTATGTCCAGGAAGTCTTTTTTGAGAACGTAAGTTTCTATTTTGATCTGAGAATATTCTCTGAGTGGTTTTAAAACTGAAGTCTTTTCAGACAAGCTCTGTGCCAAATGGAAGTCTTTTTACCAGTTGTTCTCTGCTGCTTTGGGAGGAAATTCAGTACAAGTCAGGTATACTGTGGGCAGTTATCCTTTCCAGTAGTTTTCTGCCCATGGCTGAATTGCAGAGATCTGAGCCCAGACACACATATTTTCTTATCCTGCTATTTTGTTTTTATGCAATCATAAATATGGGTTCTTCCATAAAAAGTCAAAATGTTATTAAACATTTATCATATATTAAACATAGATCAAGAGTTAACATATTAAACATAGATCAAGAGTTTTGGCAGATGATGGAGGAGTGGCTTGGGTAGGCAATGTAGCATAATGAGACCTCACAGATTCATTATGCCATATGTTCTTGTTTGCAAGGTGTAAATTATGGAACAACAATAACAGTATTTTTTATTTTTTTGTAGGTTTTTTTGGTTGTTGTTGCTGTTGTTTTTGTTTTTTACTGTAAACAATAATTTCAATATATGTTAACAGATTATGGCATAATTTGTATTTGCATAGTCTTTTAAGGTCCATGTGCACATTTGCTTTTAAGATCCAGGATTTAAACCACAAAATTTAGTGCATTTTCTCCAGAAATAAGAAATATAATATGATATGCAATGTTTGACAGTTAAGGGGATACTGTCAGAAAATTACACAATGATATTTTCAAAGGCAATAGGAAATATGATCCAAAACATTTTCCTCTTGTTGTAAAAAGACTGATCATCCTGGGTAGGAAACCATGATAGAATCTTTGTATGAAGGAATTTGTTCCACACAACCATATTTTGCTTTTCCCCAGAGAAGTTATTTGAAGATGACTCTTAATGGCTGCTGAAAACCTACTGAAGATCTGTAAGATAATCAGCGTTAACAAACTTGCATCCTATGTACTTTTGTACATTGTCAAATACAATCTTAATTTGTCACAGGCATTGTATATTTATTAAAAGTGACATTTTCCCATTTTCGTCCAAGCAGATGTCTCATATGTGCAAAGAAAACTAAGTTGGAGAACAAAAACTGTGTGTATTGCCTTAATGTTGCGCAATTGCAGTATTTCTGAATTTTATGAAAGTGAAGACCTGAAACAGACTCTTCCAATTCCTACCTGTGTGACAAAATCTTTTACTTAAAGTAGTATCAACTCCCTGCATAATTCTTGCATAATTTTCAGACTGGGTACTTTACCTGTTTGTGTATGTGTAAGCATATGTATACTCACACATATATATGCTTACAAACTTCCCACGTGCTTGACAGTAATTTTTTCCCCAAAAGCCACATTTGCTAATTATATAATGGGTTAAGTTTATGTTGTAGACTATTTATAGTTTTTATTATCAAGATTAGATGCAATGTACATTAGGCTTGATCATTTTATCTTGGACCTTGGCTTTATAAATTTAATTTAATACAGATATGCATTTTTGATCTACACTACGTATAGTCTCGGGCATGCACAAGAGGAATTAGGGAGATTAGAGTCTGTGAGCACTCTGCAGAGCCATAATTTGCATCACAATGCCTTATAAAGTCAATAGTAGTGGGAACTTTTAGCACTAATGTAAGATGATGCATCGTTCCAATGAGCAAAACTTTTCTCGACTTTAACCTAGAAAGCATTGCCAGCAGATTATGAATGGGAACAATTCTTTCTGGAAAATCCATTTATCTGCCTGGGAAGAGTTTGCCAAAAGTGCATATAGTCAGATTAGCCTCTTACATGAATGACTAAGTGTAAACAAGGGACTTAATGCTAGTCTGTAGGTCATGTATCAGAGCTAAGCGGTTCAAATACAAGACCTTAATTTCTTTGCCTCTTTCCTTACTAATCTTATGTTGTGCTCACATCAGGTGTGTGTGTATCCAAAGAATACTAGGAATGCTGATAACCAGTTTCTTATTTGGGCATCTTTAAGTGAATAGCATCAAAGTTGATCAGAAATTTTGATTTCTTGGTAAAACTGTGAGTAGTGCATAAGTGCTTTTCAGAAGAAAGAACAAACTCCTTTGGTTTTCATACATTAATTTGAAATGCTTTATTTACTTCAAAAGGATTAATCTTAATAGCTTTTAAAATGAAAGGCCAGAACTAGCCAGAATTGTTGGCTTAGGACCTACAATAGGGAATTAGTGGCTTCCCACTCACCACTAATGAGTGGATTTTTTTTAAGCTCTGTTTATTTATGAGCGCTGTTGAATACAAATTCTGGTTAAACAAGTAATTTTAGGGAACCTGTTCTGCTTGACATAAAAATATATTTAACAGCCATACTAACAAAATGCTATTTGCCCAAGTGGCCACATAACTTCATCTAACATGAAAAATAATGCAGCATAAAGAAGAAAAAAGTTTAGATTATTAGTAACTGTAGACTTCAGAAAAGTTACCTCCTTTTCTTAGCATGGAGTACTTTTTGGGAAACCCAAGATACGAGTACATATGATCATGCACTTAAATTATGTATACAATATACTACATAAACATTCCAGAAATTTAATATCTAAGCCATGAACAAGCTTAGTAAAGTGATTTGCTCCTATTGCAGACCATGTGCTTTAAGAATATTAGAGGGGAAAATAAGATACAGTTTTTGGGGTAGTATGTGTTCCTCTTTAAATCTTCCTCTATTGCACCAGTGTTATTTTTTTTTTAATGAATAAAATAAATTTGAGCAGATTAAAACCAACAGACTCTGTATTTTAATATATGAGGACAGAAGTAATTTTTTGTTGTGTTTCTTGGCTTCTGGGAGCTGGCTAGTAACACTTTTACCTGCAGGATTTTCTTCTAGATCCCTTATTTTGATTCTATTTTGATTATGTATAAGAGAAGACTATTTAGTCAAACTCAAAGGTTTTGTTGTTCTTCTTCTTCTTCCATGACCTCAGGTTTTGTTTTAGAAGTTTTTTTTGGTCATTGTTATGAAATTAATTTTTCTTTTTCATGTAATATTTTCATATTCTCAACTTCCCACTTTTTTGCCTTTTCATATTTTCCTGCTTTTACAATTTTGATCATGCTCTCTTCCACCGTTTTTGTTCTTTCACTGTAACACTGGAGCGTGCCATTTCTGGCATGCAGTGTGCCAAGAGGAGCATTTCTGTAGCTCCCTTGGCTCGGATGCTCCAGGCTAAAACTGGAGTTCAAGCAGCTGCAGGTGACCTTGGAGCAGCCACACATGACCTCAATGAAGCCCAGACACTGTACTTGCCCCTTTTGCAGGAGGGCTTGGGTGCTGGGCTGGGACTCTTAGGTAAGGGTTTGCTTGTGTCTTCTTTCATTACATATCTAATAACCCCAAAAAACAAATTAGTTTTCACAAGGAAGCAGAACCACTCAGCTTTGGCCATCTGCTGCTGCTTAGCAGGAGAGCGATTCTGGTCATGGAAGAGTGTACCAGAAAGGTCAACTAGTTTTAGTTCCTCAAATTACTCCATTGACAGATTGACCTGTAATTGTCTTCTTCTGCTGTGACAAATTAAAACTCACTTACAGTGGGTAATGATTTGCTCCATTATATAAGATGGAGGTGGGATAATTTACTGCATTCCTGTTCTGTGCTGGAATTGCCCATCAGATTAATTTAGGGGAAAAAAACTACGCTTGATAAAATGCAGCATTAAGCAGATTGTACTCCAGCTCCTGCATCATCCAAGTGGATGTCTCACTTTGCACTTCTGAAGCAATATATACAATATAAAAGCGTTGTTTTTGCTAAAATATGTGTGTGTATGCACCCACAGAAGAGCTGATCCTTGTTTCACACTGACAAAGGTGTATCTTGGGGACATAAGGTTCCAGATCATTACAAAAGATATTTAAAATAATTATATATATAAAATAGTAGTAATATGTTATATATAAAATTCTTTTTAAAGTTTTAATTAGTGCATGCCACCAAAAGTATTGACAGTTTGCTGCCTGATAAGGAACATCAAGCTTGCCCTGGAAATAAGGTTGATTAAAATTACAGCGTTTGAAAAATAATTTATAGAAACGTATGGAAAATGAGCCACTTATATGCACTTGTGTGAGTATCTGCAAGCACAGCACTGGCTTTTTTTTCCTTGTTTGTTCACTGGGAGTGTCCAGCTAAACTGCTCTGCATAAGACTCCATCATTGTCTCTCAGCTTCACTGGCGCATGGTTTTAGAACTTGCTGTTATATCAGCAGCAAAGCAGAGCAAGCCCATTACTGGTGAAGTAATAATTTAAAAAAACCAAAACAAAACTCAAAAATGTAATTGATATGTTTTCTGTATCCATGGTAATGGAGCTCAGTAAGGCAGGAAGACTCTATTACATCATCATTGCTTACAGCTTGTGGCTACATAACCAGCTGTGAGTTGCCTGGTACACACAGCATCAGCTCCATCTTCTAGCATCACTTTTTGCTAAGCTCTACTGTGCTTCTTAGATAAGAGTCATCTCCCTCAAAATTTGTTTTCTGGATCTCAAATGCAATGGTACTGTAAAGAAAAAAGTACAGAAATTATAAAGTGTCTATCAGGTATGGAAATGATAGCTTCAGATCCTTTGAAATGGTGACTTTTCTGGATCTCCCTAGATGAGCAATTTCTTTCTACCCTTCAAAAAAGTATTTTTATGTGTATTATTAACACTCTTTTAGATGCACTACAATGTGAAAACCCCTGGATAGCCTGGATCATGAAGTAATTCTTACAGAGGCTTTGTGAGCTGGAAAAAAGCAGGAAGTTCAGGATGAGCTGGGGAGATGACAGGTGTCAGCCAGAGACTGAAATACACTTTCTTCCACCTTTAGTATTGCTGGCCTGAAGGATTTTGTTGTGTACTTATGCTTTGTTTTGTTTGAGGGAGTAGCACTTTTATAATAAATGGGAAAATGATGGACCTTTTCCTTGCTTATCCAGGGGCAGTGCAAATGCTTCTTAATTTTTTCTAGCTTTTCTTCTAAACAGCAAAAGTATACTGTTTGGATTTATGCCAGTGGGTTGCTCTGTTGTTTCAGTTTGTTTTAAAATCTGAATAGCATATAGATGGTAAAGCCATGATGCACCCGGAATGAAATACAATTCCTGTTTCCTTCACATGCATGCACCTACCTTTAAAAAGAAGAATGAACATTAAAGCAGTTGAAGGTAGAAGACGCAAATGAGGACTTTGTGTGAGTAGATCCCCTTATGTAAATCTCTGAATCAGGCTTCACAGAAAGTACTACCATTGAAAGCTATAAATATTTTTTTAATTCTTTCTGAATGAAGATCAGGAGTGTAAGGAGGTATTTTAACTCCAGTTTCAGTAAAGAAAAAAAACTATTCTATTTTAAGCAGAGTTATTAAAATTAAATAGTGCTCACATTTTGAAGTATATATATATATAGGGGTTGGTAAAAGGTAGGGAACGTTTATGTTTCAAGTGTAACTCTTAGTCAAGCTCTATAAGCACCTCTTATGGATCTAAATATTCTCTTGAGTGCCTTCCTACCTTTGTGCTATTAGATGATAAAGCCATCCAGGCTAACTTCCTGCTCCAAGCAGTGCTTCTGCCCATGCTGCAGAGCGGCTGTCGTGGCTCGGTCGGCCGAACTTCAGACTGCTCCGGGGTGCAGACTGCAGCTTCACTGGGCCACCTGACCCAGTACTGCTCTAGCAAAAATGTTACTCCTGATGTCTCAGTGTATTTCCCAAGCTGCAGTTTGCAGCTGTTTTACCACCCACTGTTAAGTTATCTGCCAGGACTGTCATCTCTGTAGCTTGTACTCAAGTACTGTCATGTTGTCACTCAGCCAAGCTCAACAAGCCCAGCTCCCTCAGCCTCTCTGTGCTGGGTTGTGTGCTCCAGGCTGGTGACCAGCAGGGCAACTGGACTTTTGCTGAAGAACCAGAGCTACATAGAGTATTCCAGATACAGTGCCAAAAAGAAGACAATAATATCTCCCCTCTTACTGTCTAATTACATCTACTTATATTACAGGCAAATTGCATCATGTCATAGTGATGGAGAAATGTTTGATAAATATGGTGTGTTGATTTTTCTAAAATAACGCCGTTCTTACAAGTTCTACAGAAAATAGGGTATGCTTCCAAGATGTCTTGCTAGCATAAGCAGTACTACATGGATCTGAGAAATTAATGCAAAAGTCTTCTCTATCAAAATCATAACAAATGACTTTAAGATGCAAGGCCTGTTTTTCTCAAATTTAAGATGAAGTTCACACTTGATTAAGCTGAGGAAGCAAAGCAACATGGAAAATGATTGTGGGTTAGTTTCATCCTTTCTGGCAGTGGACTCAGAAAGATGAGTATCCACCACATACACATATTTTGTATTGCTTTTTGAAGAGAGAATAGCACAGGGGAGATACGTGAGGGTGGAATGCCTTCCACCTCTCACAAAATACTTGATAGTCTTCACAAAGATATTGAAGATGGTATGAAGGATTTCCTTCCCTTCTACTTTGGACATCCATTTTTAGCTGTCTAATTAAATGAGACTATTATTTTAAAAATGTATCTTTAATTACTCAAAATGACACAAAAAATGGCAAATGTGGAGCTCACCTTTCTTCCATATAGTTCACGTTATCATTTTTAAGAATATTAAGAAAACAGGTGCACCCAAGCCCGAATTTTGTAAATCTTAGGCAAGCTTCTATATATAGTTTGTATTTGAGCATAATCTCTTCCATAACTGCTTTTACCCTCTTATTTTCCTTGTAGTTTTGTCCAGTTTGACATTTGCAGCAACTCTCATTTTAATAAAAATGTGGAAACATATTTTCTGTTTTGATTGTCTTTTTCTTTCAATTTGATTTAAAGGTTATTGGTTTCCTTTAGAAATGTATTTGTTGTGAACAACCCTATCAGAATTTGGGCTTAATGACAGCTTGACATAAAGAGGCAGGCTCAAATATGCTTGTAATTAGAAGACAGTTTAGAATTTGGTGTCCAAAATGCTTTTGTTGTTGTTGTTTGACTGTTTGTTTTTTCTCTTTTTTGGTTATCATCATATCAGGAGGCCTCCTGAAAGAGTGCGTTTTCATGTGGTGTAACTTCAGTAACCAAAGAGATGTTCCTATTCCGTAAATCCTGTTCTCTTGGTACAAGATGTATGATAGCAGTGGCAGGCAGCCAATCTGGTAGAAAAGCACAAGCAATTAGCTTGAGAAAACAAATTAAACGGATTGACAGGTGCATAAGGATTTGTAAGTGTCCTGTTGGGATAGATTCAAAGGATGTGCTTGAAAGGGGATTTCTGTGCATAGGTATTGTTTGTAATGCAATGTGTGGACATACAAGGAGTTTTGTAGGGAAAATGACAGCTTGGGATAAAAAGTCTGTGTTGGTGACAGGGGGAATACAGGACTTGATGCATTAACTGTGTATTGAATTATTGGAGGAGTGATAAACAGGAGCTAGACATAATAGTAAAAAAATATAATAACATACTTCATGAGAGGAGGGGGGAAGCAGAAATTCTACCTTACACTTTTTTGCTCTTCTGGATTTGAAACAAAAAATTTAAAATTCCAGTTGTACAGGGAAAGATTTCCACCTATACACAGAAAACATGCAATTTTCTGGAAGACCTTTTTTTTACATTACTGAAATTTTATAATTAATTTGTCAGTCACACTTCCTGCAATAATTATGACAAAAAATCTTACATAGAGAAATAACTGAATTTCCAAGTATAATCAAGATTTTGTTTAAAAAGAAGACTAAATTTAGGTTAATACTGTGCAGAACAAACTGCAGGGTAAGGAAGGACCAGAAATAGGAGATTTAAGAGTTGGAGAAGAAGAGGTGAGGGGGTAAAGTAAGTTTGAATTTCTCAGGTGCATGAGGTGGAAGGTTCAGCAAAGAAAAATAACTATCTCATTTGCACAGACAGACTAAAAAGTAGTTCACAAGGGACAAGGAAAAACCTGACTGAGGGGCACGGCTGATGTCATCTCTTGTTTAGAGTGCTGGGAGGGTTATTTTAGGGCTATTTTTTTAATATTTTATTTCCTTCCTTTAATTCAAAGGAATTGTTTGGGTGGGACCTAGGTGGAAATGGGCAGCTGCTCCTGCTGGGGTAGGTGAACAAAGATCTGCCCAGAGGGAAGGTGGCCACACGACACAGGGAGCCTGCGGAGCACCAGGAGCCATGGGGAGAGAGTAGGGACTAATGTGTTAGTGACACAAATGACAGAAAAAATTCCCTACCGGCAGAGGAGGCTGGGAACAGCTTGCTGCAACTCAGAAAGCCACTCCCTTGGCCAAAACTGAGCTGTGAAGCAAGGATCAGCCTATGTTTGCTGCTGTGAGAATAATAAATTTGAAGCAGATTCAGAAGTTGTCTCTCTCAATTATCTTGATGATTTCCAGTGATTGAGGGCATCAGTGTCAAGCTGTTATTTCTTTCCAGAATGTAATTCTAAAATCAATGTGTTGTACTAACACTTCCAATGCCGGTTATGAAAATGAAATCATTTAAATACGCAGTCAGAAAATTGCATCTATCATCACTTTCTCTGCCATATAAAATTACTCAAATTTTGAATGCTTGATATAGATTCTACCTGAGATGTAGCACTCACTGTACAATTTTCCCCTTCCCCTGCCCAAGAGATAGACAATGCAGCTCAGCTGGATGAATTTGAATATACCAGCCAAAAAATTATTATTGGAAGAATATCTTCACATTCAAAGTTTGCATGCTTGCAATTCAATACCAACTACTGATATTTAAAAACATTTTATTTGTGTGTTTTGGTTTTCTGCTTGGGGTTTTCTTTTTGGTAGGGGGGTTGTTTTTTTAAAAAAAATATTACATTTTCAATTTATTCCATGAATTCTCCAGTCGAGCCTTCTGTTTTTTGATTGTTTTCAGAGGCCGTGAAAAGTGCTGGAAAGTGCAGTTAACTCTAGATGCTGGGGGAAAAACAAGTGACAGAGTAACACAGCTTTTCATTTATGAAGCACCTCACACCTCTTAGAAAGGACGTGCATTACAGTAATGTGCTCCCAGACTGTGTGTTAGCCAGCCAGGTTGTTTGCTTTGGGCTTGAGCACTGGCACTACATTTGCACAGATGGGATAGCCTGGTAAAGTACACAGAGCCATTTGCCCAGCTCTCCTTCCACCAGAACCCACAGCACAAGGGGATTGAGAAGATAATGCACCCTGAGCCCCACCCCACCTTAAAATGACATGGTTTCAGTGCTTCTTCATGTGTGGCAAAATGTTCTACTCTACAGATTCAGTCAACCTAACTTTGGCCTTCTAAAATTTGTCTGATGAGATTGAAAGCCTAATAAGATCTTACATGGTTTTGAAGCTTGTGGAAAACTGTCACCTTCCAGCTGGAAATGAACCAAAGGCAAGCTAGATTTGTCATGCCAAGTTATCATGGCCGCTGCCTAATAAAGGTTATTGACCTGAACAGGATGGCTCTGTTCTTAACAACCTGTTGGTGGGAGGGACAGATGAATCAAGTTTACCAAGGCAGACATGGGAGATTGTATGTTGTGATTTTGGTTCGAGATTTTTTTGTTAATTTTTTTATTTTTCCCCAAAGGAAAGCAAGTGTTTATTTGTAAATGTTTATCTTCTAGGGTAATGTGATATTTACATTCTTGGAGTGCAAAACACTGCTATGCTGCCTGTTGTTTTCCTCCTTATCATTTCAGCATATTTTTGAAAATATATGAATATACATGTCATGCAAATGAGGGTTTATAAGTCAATAAATAATTGTAGTTGCTTTACCGTGGATGCAAATTTTGGGGCCAAGTTACAGTCATTAAAATAGTTTTATAAGCATTCCTTTTTATCTTGACAAAAATAACTCATCTTTGAAGCCATTACTGCCATGCAAGCCACTCAGCTACTTTGGACAACTTGATTTTGCTTTGCAATGTTATTTGCTCTGTCCAACGTGGCTAATCTGCGCAAATGCAATCGGAAAACAATTTGCTTGCTGGTAATCCTATTGTTCAGCAGGCCAGACCTTGTATGACATCTCTGTAACTCTGCTTGTGCAGTGGCTGGATTAAGCAGTGATTCCCTTACTAGCAGAAGCAAACATGAAGTATATGTTACATGGCAAATGAATTCAGCTTGCATGAGCTTCTTGCTCCTTGGGGTGGAGCTGTGAAATAAAGAGGAAAAAGTAATTCTGCAAATATGTATAAAGATCTGGACATCAGAGTTATGAGATAAATATCCACCAGAATCTGGAGAGAGTAGGTTAATAGTCCAATGTCAGTACTAGAAGAATACCTAACCTATGACTTTAATAATGATGTATGTCTGCTGTACATAGAAATATTTATGACCTCATGCTGTAATTTAAGTGTCCTTTATTAAAATAACTGTACACATTAGTCAAAGGTTTGAAGTGATTTGCTTGAAAATATAATCTGGAAAGTCACCCTGTGAAATATTGCAACAGCAGTGTCTTTCGAAGAAGAGATCAAACCAAACTGATAGCCTGGGGGGAAGCAGAAACTTTAAAATAAGACCACATGATCATCAGAGGGAATAAGCAGTCTAATAGCTATTACAGAAAAATAGATAAATTCATAGCTACTTACTCACTGATTTTTCACTACTTATTAAATTATTCGTAATCAGAATTTTTAAAAAATCTAGCAGTCACATAGGCAAGAGCCTCAATGTTAAGATATGCCCCTTCAGAACATTTTCAAACAGTTTACAGTTTACAGAGAAAACAACTTTTTGACCTTCGGGATGCTTTTGGGCTGATACAAGTAGCTTTGAAAGACATTTTGCTTTCTTCTTAATGCTGCAATAGTACCAATGACTGTTCTGTTGTATGAGGCCTCAGGGGGGTTAGATACAAACACAGATGAGACTGTAATGCTTGGCTGAGGAAGTTCTTGATTGCAACCTGATAGCATAATGAACAACAGAAGGTGTCAATTGTTATTACAGTTAATGGGCCTCAGTTTTCTTGTCATGAGCTTGAACACATCTAATCCTCTTCGCAGCACAGCTTCCACCATGATAATAAGGCAGAAAGAATTGTCAGGACTGCCAAAACCCCGGGCTTTAGGTTTTATTGTTTTTCCCTCCCTACCCACATCCCTCCATCTCCAGATGGAGAGGGATAGGTAAGTGGGAGCATATCAGAATATATAACAAAGCATGTAGAAAGAATTACTAGACTAGAGAAAAACACCAGCAGAAGGCAAAGGCAGCCTTCCAGTACAGCTCATGTCACACCGTGTATGGACTATCCTGTTTATAGCAAAGGAAGATTTGAAGCCAGCAGCAGCTGAAATATGACTGCAGTGGTAGCTAACCAAATATTGCTGTGCAGATAGCCAGATTCCTGGGACTTAAATATTCTTGCTAACCAAGGATGCAGCTGGCAACTAAAACCAGAGGTAAGGTGTGAAGGGCATGAGAAGACACACATGCAAGACTGGTGTTTAGCAGCAAAGAAAAAGTGACAGATTCAAATGCACAGGTGACAGGTTCAGCACCTACCTAGCAATATGGATTGAGACAAGATGAACAAGGTAAGGCAATAAAATAATCAAAGACAACTTACCAAGACAGATGTAGTCAGAAAACTAATACAAAAGTAAGAAGAATCCTAAAAAGAGATGAATAAAGCAAACTTAAAGCCTTTTATTTATAAATGAATAAAAAATTTCAGTATTTCAGTAAAAGCAGCATGAAAAATAATAAATATGTCCTTTATGAAAGTGATTAATGTAGGGGACAGAAGCCTCCCAGCATTAAATAATGCTTTGCTGTTCATTAGTCTGAGTGGTTTATGCAATCGGTATTTACAATTTTTGTTATATCTAACTACAAATATAAAGGGAATTAATAAAGAGATTGGAAATAGAAGGGAGAAAGATAACATCATGTAGTTTTATAAGCTTCAAATAGCTACTAGAGCAGAAAAGAATTCCTCTGAAAATCTTGCTTTCAGCATTCTGCCAGAAGTAAGCTCAATTTTACTACTGGGTCTCCTTATTGTATGTGGTCAGAGGTACTGGCTAGCTGTTAATGACAGTGATGAGAGATTTATAGCTGAGACATAAATACAGTGAGTAGCAGAAAGGTTATATATAATGGAAGTGCAAGTCATGTTCCTCTACAACCATAATTCTGAAAGAATAAACACTAAACTGTTTTCCTTAGAGAACAATTTGAATTATTCCTGTGGCCTGGTTGTGAGGATAGCTACTTGCTCTAAAGCTTGAGGCTTGGCAAAAATTATGCACGAAAATGAAAATCAAGGATGGATGAATTTTGGAGGCAATCATGTGCCTCCAAAGAAGAACATCACCAAGGAAAAAATCATGGGTGAGTTGTAAAAGGGTTTCAAAATCTCTACAGGCATTACATGCAACTCAATATTTTACTAGTTTTTTTCTCCTCACAGAGAGAAAGAATCATCGCAGGAGCTCCCTCAGTGAGCAAGTATCTGTAAAAGACTAGTTTTGTCACTGTTTTATCCTGAACACAAGCTTTTGTGGCTCTTGAATTCTTGACACTCACAACTTTCAGGTTGCCCAGGCATAATTTTTGTGTTGAAGCAAAGCCACGCACCTGGAAGCTGGCACAGATCCTGCTGGGTACAGCAGATCCTAGATGCTGCAGGCAAGCAGCCAGCAGAGCTATCCAAGCTCCTGCTCCCGGGCTCCCCCCAGTTCAGACTACTGCTACTCTGCAATGAAATGGGGAGTTGTTCACCAGCAGGAAATATTAATTACATCCATGAGCTTGAATTAACTCTTTAACAGCCTGCTTCTGCATTGAAAGGAAGGTCCTGTGACAGAAAGAGACAAAATCTCTGCAATGCTGATACACACCCAACTGTAGAGCTGGCTAGGCCAGGTCTTTCTCCACCCCTCAGGCAGGTGTCCTTCAGAGGCATGACATCTGTAGAGCTTTCCCTCTTGTCAAGCTCTTTATTAACTGAATTCAACCTGAGTTTGTAAATAGTTTACTATTTTATTTAAAAATAAAATAATAAAAAAACCCAAACCCTTCACAAAACAAACAGCTATCCTTCCTAGCCTTAGGCACAGCTGAACAGCTGTGAAGAAGCATTTTAGCTATTGCTGTGCCAGTCACGGCAGAGGAACAGAGCTTTTCACAGGTGGCTCTCATTTTCTGGGTTGCTGACTTGCGACCTCACTGTTTGATTTGCAGAAGCACTGAGTACTTGCAGCTGCAGCTGGAGTTAATAGTAGCTGGGCTTTGAACATGGAAGAGCATCATGAAACAAGTCTTCTGAAAAGCAATTTTCAGCACTTTCAGACTGAGTATCCAAAATTAGTAACTGTGTGGTGGTTTTGGGGTTTTTTTAGATTTTATTTTTCTCTAGGCCTTTTCTAAATAAATTTTTCTTGCTCATGTATGTATGTGAAAAAAAGTACTTAAATGTGTAATAATGAAGTTATGGAGGAATCGCAAAATAAATTAACTGATTTCAGTCTGAACTCATGTTGAGTGTACAGAAAGAGAAGTCATGGAAGTAGAATATGGTAGAGCTGTGTGCTGAATCAAGTAGGATAGAGCAAAGAGCAGTTCTCATCTTCTCCATGACTTGCTCTCAGAATAGCATGGAATGGTTTAAATACTGGGGGCTGTAAGGTCAGGCACAATCTCTCTGTGTTGTGTAACTCACTTCGCTTCTATTACTACTGCCTTATTGTGGTGTAAATCAGGAGTGAATCTTGAAGGAAAGAAGCCTTTTATCACAGTGCAAAGAGAGGTCTTGTACTGTCATGGGTCCTGACATAGTCTGTAAGTGCACACAGAATATTCTGAGCAATGAGTTCTCATGCAAGGGGCCTGTGATAGCCTTGGGTGAGCAGCACAGACAAAAACTGAGCTTCAAAAGTCATTGGTAGCTCATAAAAAATAGTACTGTAAGTATACATGGAATAATGGTTTTCCTTAGCTTCTGCAGTTACTGATTTTTTTTTTATTTATTATAGGGATACATCAAAGAATCATTGATGTAATAGTCAAATAAGGTCATCTCCAGTGACAGGAGGAGAAATATGAACTGCTGAGTTTCTCTATTTCTTAAAATGTTAAAGGGGAAACAGTGACCAAGGAAATGATAAGGAATCCCTGAAGATTTTTTTCTACATAGCTGAGGCTGATGTAAGAATTGCTGCAGCTGATTCTGATTAGTATCCATGTATTTAATTTCAGTCTGCCTGCTTATGATTGATTGTGCTTAGGGTGTTATGGCAGTTTTGCATTGCAATTAGTTTAGAAACTGGAAGGTGAGTTTTGATGTATTTGCTTGTACTGATTTAAGATTTCCCCTGGCTGTTGGAAATTACCATCATCATTATAGTAAGAATGAGACGCGTACCTGTGGGTCCACGCTTCCATTTCTTAACCCGAGAGGACTGAATTGCTGATAAGAGCAGGTTTCTGTGGGAAGCCAGGCTTCTGATGGGGAGACCTGAAGTGCACCTTCTTGTCTTGCTCCCTTGGGCATTTGCTAAGGGCCAGCTTGAGGCAGAGCAACCATGTTTGGTTCTTGTGCTGGTACCCAGCTGTCAGACTCCAGTATGAAATTTTAAAGCTATTGTCTGCTCTCCCCTACCTGCTTATGAAGCTCTGTTACCCTGCTGAGGAGGACTTGGGGCTGCTAATGGATGAAAAGCAGGGCTGGTGATGTGTGCTTGCAGCTCAGAAAGCCAGCGGTGTCCTGGGCTGCATCCAAAGCAGTGTGTATAGCAGAGCAAAGGAGGGGATGCTGCTGCTTTGCTCTGGTGAGACCCCACCTGCTACACTGCATCCAGCCCTGGGGTCCCAGCTCAGGAAGGACATCAGCCTGTAAGAGTAAGTCCAGAGAAGGGCCACCAAGTTGACTAGAGGGATGGAGCACCTCTCCTATAAGGAAAGGCGGAGACAATTTGATTTGCTTAGCCTGGAAAAGACAAGGCTTCAAGGTGACCTAATTTGCAGGGAGGTCATTCTTGCCCTGCACTCAGCACTGGTGAGGCCACACCTCAAGTGCTGTGCCCAGTTCTGGCCCCTCAGTTCAGGAAGGACATTGGGATGCTTGAGCACATCCAGAGGAGGCAACAAGGCTGGTGAGGGGCTGGGAAGACAAACTCTGTGAGGAATGGCTGAGGGAGCTGGGGCTGTTTAGCCTAGAGAAGGGGAGACTCAGAGGTGACATCATCACTCTCTACAACTTCCTTAAAAGTGGGTGCAGTCAGGTGGGGGTTGGTCTCTTTCTCCAGGCAGCCACCGACAGAACAAGAGGACACAGTCTCAAGCTACAACGAGGGAAATGTAGGTTAGGTATTAGAAAGAAGATTTTTAGGGGAAGAGTAATCAAGTACAGGAATGGTGTGCCTAGGGAGGTGGTGGAGTCACCATCCCTGGATGTGTTTAAAAAAAGACTGGATGTGGAAGATTTTTAGGGGAGGAGGAATCGAGTACAGGGATGGTGTGCCTAGGGAGGTGGTGGAGTCACCATCCCTGGATGTGTTTAAAAAAAGACTGGATGTGGCACTCAGTGCCATGGTTTAGTTGAGGTGTTAGGGCATGGATTAGACTCCATGATCTTGAAGGTCTCTTCCAACCTAGTGATTCTGTGGTTGTGGCTTTCCAGTGCTTGAAGTGGGCTTATAAGAGAGCTGCAGAGGGACTTTTTATAAGAGCCTATAGTGACAGGACAAGAGAGAATGTCTTCAAACTGGAAGAGAGTAGGTTTAGATTAGATATTAGGAAAAAAAAATGTTTTCTGTGAGTGTGGTGAGGCATGGGAAGACTTAGATGAGAGAAGTTGCAGATGCCCTATCCCTGGAAGTATCCAAGGCCAGGTTGGATGGGGCTCTAAATTGTGAAAGCTGTCCCTACCCGCAGCAGGGATATTGGTATTATATGATTTTTAAGGTCCCTTCCAATCCAAACATTCTATGATTCTACAATACTGTGGTGTCAGTGTACACATTGATGCAGTGACTCTTTTAGCTCCATACAGCTTATCAGGGTAAAAGTCACTGTAGGTTTAGTGCTCCAGGGAAGGATTAAATACAAGGTCTAGAGAATATTTACTAAAGCAGAACAATTTTTCATATTACTGACAAAACAATGCAAATATTGAACATCAGCAGGATTTTGCAGTTTAAGAAGTCAAAATTCATTGTTATCTATGACACAATACATAAAGAAAAAAGAGTATGAAAGCATGAATGGATATCTTGATACCAGTGAAGAAAACTATTTGCAACATTGGCTCTGTGTGTCTCCAAAAAGATAGTCAGCTTTTTTAATTAGCAGCAAACTGAGTATGCCTCAGCAATTCTGCAGAGCCCATCATATACCCTGGAAAACTGTTCTGGAGTCCTCCTACCACAGTTTTCAAACACAGGATTTTTGCTTTCCCGAATTTCAAGTTTGAAATGATTCCAAGCATCACCCCATGCAGCAGGATGACAATACCTGGAAACTAGGACAGCAGAGTCACAAGAAAGATTGCATGCTTTCAGTAGAGTACAAATGAAGGAGACTTTCTAACTCCTAGTAATAATAATAATAATAATAATAGTAATAAATACTATCTCAGATGGGAGAATAAATTCCACCAGCTTTTTACTTTGCTAAGCTGTGTGCTCTGAAATGAGTCATCATCAATTCATTTGAGTTGACCCAGTTCAACTTAAAGTAGAGCTTCATCTGCCCTGATCTGATCAGAAGCTACACAGCTTGTTGGTAGCTATAATGGTTGGAGAGGAAACTACATACAGTGATTAACAGAAATATTTTATTACTCATACAGCCTTGCTCAAGAATGTGTATAATATTATGTCAGCATATGGCATTTTTTTACATGTTAGATTTTCAAATATAAAGAATCTTTATCACACTCTTCCTGTAAAATTTCTTGTATTCCTAGCTGCCCTTATTCCTGTTGTCTCTTTCTGTTCATGGTTTTGTCTGAGAAGCTTTTTGTCCTTGTCAAAGTCCTCAAGGTTTGACAGTCAGTCACTGGAAAACTGAGTTTCATGGTTTTCACAGGTTTCAGCCCTGGTCTGTACTCAGAGCAATTACTGGTGTCCTGAACACTGCAGCAGTGTTTCTCTGTATCTGCTTGCAGCGCTGTTAGCAGGCAGCTGGGATGCAATGAGGAAAGGAGCTTTTTAATACCCTGGTGTATCTTTACAGATCTGAAATGTTTTCTTTCACCTTTTTGTTACTGTTGGCTGCATAAGCTGATTTGCTGTGGGCTATAAACTGGATGGTGAAACCATACTGCTGCCTGCTCCTTTGGTTGACAAATCTTAGTTCTGCTTTCATTGTCTCTTATCCCAATTTGCCTGGGTAATATTTTCTTGAAAGCTGCATACACTTTGCCATATTCCAGCGTGGGAAAAATGTGAGACGTTCAAGTTACACTCATGATGTAAACTCTGCAAATCTTTGACAGGTAAATTGGAGAGAACTGAAAGGACTTTGAGAGGCTGTGTTTTCCATATATCTATCCAAATATAAATGGATCGATTGTAACTGTCACTTCTTAGAAGCCTTTGTCTAATCTATTCTTAAAAACCTCCTGTGATGGAGATCCAAATCCTTTCCCAGTCGTATATTCCAGCTTGCAGTGTTGGGCACTGGAAATGTTTTCTACCTTAAATTTGAGACGTAAGCCCATACTTTACTGCTAGAAGATGTGGAGGAGAAAAGCTGCTTTAATTTGCCACTTAGATGTTTGGTGACTCTGAATGATTACCAATTTTCACTTTCCAGGGCAAACTGTCCTGACTCATTTAACCCTTCCTAACAAGCCTTACTTTCTAATCTTCTACTTGGTACCATTATTTACCCAGTGGTTAACTGTGAAGAGCCTGGATACTTCTTTAGTTTTAGCAGTCACAACTGGGGATGCTGTAAAGACCTGGTTAGTGCCACATAGGGCAAAAGCACTTCTCTGGTTGTCTAATGGACAATACACTTCCTTTTATATTATTGGTATGGTGTTTGTTTTTTTAAATTAAGTATAAAATGCATTATCAACTGAGATCAGCACCTGCCTTCAGCCCCTTTGTTTGTTTGTTTATAGCATAGTAATTTATCCTGTCTTTAGATCTTAAAATATAAAATTTGCATTTGTTCTTACTGAATTAAAATAGAGGTCCATGATTTCAGTAGAAGGTTAGACAAACTAAGCAAGTTGGTGAGGAGGACTACTTTTTAATTTTTTTTTTCTTTTTTTTAAAATAAAACATACAAAAATGTGTTAGTTTTCAATCAGTTGGATATTGTTTGTGTTAGGCTTATATGCTATTTTTAACCTATTAAAGAAGATGTATCAGAAAATGAACTGAAAATTTTTTTGGCTGGAGCCTGTACTTTAGGTGAAGGCTTAGGAAAAGCTCCACTGTCAGAGAGTTACCCAGTGAAACAAATGGCATTCATAGACCTGTAAGATTGGATGTGGTTTTTTTGATGTGTTTATGGTAATAGGCAGGGAATATATTTCTCAGTTCCTCCTGAAATCCAGTCATGCCCTTCATAGTGAGAAGATGTATCTGTTCATCTGCTACTTAAAACAGTGCATGCACAGTGGATATATTATTTCAGACCAGAAATCATCTCTGTTAAACACTCACAAACTAAATCTTTTGTGGCATTTTTAAAATTTGAAGCTCACTAGTAAAGCCCTGCCTCTGAGTTGCTGCATCCTGTCAGTTACTCAGTGACATTTGGGATGTGGTATTCAAGGATTCATTTCCAAATGCTGACTTTAAGCTGTCAGCACTGAGATCTTAGCAATAAGTATTTGCAGTCAGACTAGCAATTTATGGAATACTTAAAAAAAACCAGCTTGATAACCTGTCTTTCAAAATAATAGATCTCTTACTTCATTTTTCTTGATAGATCTTTTCTTCTATAGAATGCAATTCCATATATGTCAGTGACATTGTTAAAAATTGCATTAGGACTTTTTGTTTCACTGTTTTGGGTTGTTTTCATCTAGAAGATGAACTGAGCAACTATTTGTTGCCATTTGCTAAGTGACATCTTTAACTCCATTGAGGCCCTACGTAGCAAAGAAAGATAGAAGATGCAAAAGACCTTGAAGCTTTTTGTGTCTATAATTTTCTTTAGTGATTTTACTTGTGATTCTGATGGACTACATGAGGTTTTTAAATCACATTTAGAGTGTTGGTCTGGAGTGTGGCAATTTAGCTCTTAAATCATGCTGTGGTGCAATGTTGTACTTGGAAAACAAACTAGCGCTGATTCTGAAACAATGCCAGCTAATAAACATGGTGGGAAGATGTTCGCCGAGCTAACATTGCCCAGAATGAACCAGGAAAGCTGCAAACTCAAGGGAAAAAAAAAGTTTAGGGGCATCTTGCAGATGGTAACTTATGCAAGGCTAAATTAAGCCTATGCAGTAAACTACGGGTAGAATGGAGCTGTATGTTTCTCCAGAAGATCCATAGGAATACATAATCTACTCTGGTTTCCAGGGGTGGATTTCTATTCTTTAATGTCCCTGTTTTCGAAAAAAACTGCTGCTCCTCCACTCCTTTAGCCTTGGCAGGACCTGCTGCCCGGTGTGTTCACAAGCAGAATTTGTCCTCCCTCCCTCTGCTCCTTTGCACAAGCTGAGGTGTAGCCTGTGGTGAAGCTTTGCTCCTTGACCACACATGATTCAGGACAAGCATGATCCAGCCTGCATAGTTCAGGCAAAAGAGTTCAGCACTAGTGCATAAAGTCTGGCAGCTGACATGTTACCTTACAAAAAGAAGAGATGCCTCTTTCACCTGCAAAAGCAGAATAGCTTTTGGAATGAAATAAACCCAAAGTAATTTCCTACCTCTCTATCCTAGAAGCAGAAATCCTACCTTAGTTAGACCTGTCATGATGAGAAATCAGTGTTATTTGTAAATAGAAATGTGACAAAAATAGAAAGCTAGACAGGAAACATAAAGTTAGGATCTGTATTTTTTTCTGCCATCCTAATCCCTTGAATAACCTTTTAATTTAATGTGTGTTTAATAACTGGATTAAGCAGAGTAAAGAAAAATTTTGCTTAGTGGAAATATGTGGAAATAATGAAGTAAAATATTTAAAAATAGCTCAAACAAAAAGCTTTAAATTGCATTGTGGAGATGGGAGGAAAAAAAGACAAAACAAATTACCACAGACTTGGCTCATGCTTACTTATGTATATATGAAATAGGGTTCATTTTATTCTAAGTGACAGTTTGGAGTTTATCTATTTTAAAAACTTCTGTTGATGATAGAAATCAGCTGAATATAAAATTTCTTAAAACTCATTATTTTGTCATAAACTAGAATTTAAGAGTTCTGGGGAGTGGATGATATTGATGGGCTTTATTTTGTTTTCCATTTGTTCAAATAGCAATGTTGATTTCCTAATTATCTTTGATTTCCTGTGAGAGATAAAAAGCCAATGTTTTTTCAGCACGTGGCTTTCACATAATAATAAGATATCATTGTGCTCTAGTAGCCAGCCTGTAGGCCTGGTAAATTGTTGTTGATCCAGTGAAGGTAAGCTGCAGAAGTGAATAGACAAAAGTTTTATGGTATCTAGAGATGTAGCCTGGATGATAAACTGATGGGATACAGCCAGGTTCTTAGACTGATTAGAAATGTGTGGGAGAGAAGAGCTGTACATATATTTCTTACTTTTGCATATGTAAGAACATATTGCCTTTGAGACACAGAAAGAAAAATGCAGTATGTAGGGTAATTATTAAATAAGCGCTTTCTCCTCAGCTTTGTCTTTATGTGGATTGTAGACAAGTAATGAGATTTGCGTAGTTCCTGTCATCTGTACAATGTCTACAATTGCCCCAATGCTGCTGGCACCCTGAAGTTCCCTATTATCATCCCATCTGGTCTCATCGAGAGCCAGTGATAAGCTACACACAGTTCTTCTGCTAACATATCTGAGTTAAAAAAAAAAAAAATTACAGTGATATAAACTGTAAGGGTCAGTGACAGATATATTCCTTGCTGCTGCATANGTGATATAAACTGTAAGGTTCAGTGACAGATACATTCCTTGCTGCTGCATAAGGCCAAACAGCCACCAATAGGGAAGTAAAAAACTCAGACTTTCATTGCAGCAAGGATTTGTTTAGTAACTAGTCCAGCACAGCATTTAGTGTAGTAAAGAAACACTTGCATGGGTATTGGAAAGGAAAATCTCTAAAAGACCAGCCAGACCGTCTTCCACATCAGGCAGGAGTGTTGAAGCAAAGGATAAGAGTCCTGTATAATAATTCAAAGGCAAGCTAAGCCATAGGAGCTTGCAGATGGCACCAGGGAACGTTTTGTATGTTTTGTAATCTTGATTGTTGTTAAGAGGGACCAGTAAATCAAGAGAAAGAACTTTTACAAAATAATATTAAACTTTTTTGTTGTTGCTTTTGGTATCTCTATTTTTTCTTTTCTTTTTTTTCCAGAAATCTCCATTGCCCTGGTGTTTAAGTACTTAGCAGTGGGCTAACTTGATTCTAACTGTAGCACTATATTTTTTCTAAATATAAATAAATATGTATATACAGCACATATAAAAAGAAAACCCTTTTTTGCTCCTAAACAATTTGCATTTCTATCAGATGCGAGAGATCTAATTATAGAAACACATACAGGCTGCTCTGTACTGACATGCTGGAAAAATTGGAACAATTCTGTTCCTCTGTCTTCTGATTCCTTTAATCTTAGTGTTTTCAATAATCAGTTCTGAGCATGCTCTCACTTCATTTTTACATAAATGGAACATACTTATCATTATTTAGAGATTTAGGTCCCTTAAAATAAGTTGTTAAGCAACTTTAAAGCCTACATTCTCAAAATTTCGGGAGAGACCTAGACATGTGAATTACTTTGACATTTTTGAAAATATTGCTTCAATCCTCTCTTTCATCTTGCAATTTTAAAGGATTAAAGGCTTGACTGTCCTTTTAAGTCACAAGCCAGCATTATCACTGGGTGTAATGGCACTGTATTTCAAGACACATAGAGCTGTCTATCTTTAGAAGACTTCTGAAAGCTTGCTTGTAAACTAGATAGTTGTAAAGATCATCCTGAGAATGAGGATGGCTGTGGAGACATAGGCAACTCCAGGAGTGGTGGTTTGCAGAGGTTCACTTACTGCTGCTTGAACAGTTTCTCTGGTGTAGTAGTAGATAAACAAAGAAACTCTAACTCTTTGGGGAGAATGGAAGAGAGGAGAGAGTTTCAGGGCCTGCTTGGTCTGAGATACCACCAAAAATACATTCCCATAACAGAAAAAAACCTATTGGCTGGATAAAAGCACTCAGTTTGGTAATCAAAATAAGGTGACAACAAACATCTGTATATCTCAGGTGGAAAAGACCACTCAAAAATAACTTAGGTATTTTTGGTGGTTTTTTTCCCCCAGAGCTGCTTAGTATATGCACTTAAGTACAAAGAAGTACCAGTACTACTCGTACTAGGGCTAAACTAGTATTCTGCTCAAAGGAGTGTTGATTTTTATATATCTCTCACTAGTTCCTAACGTTGTATGTGACAGAATACTTTAGTTATATCTCATCCTTGCCCTTTGTTTTCTCAGCGTTAGTTGTGGTATAGATGGGTATCTCTTTGGATGCAAGAGCACTGTTAGTTACAAAATAAGGCAGAGGTCTGTTAAAGGAAGATTTTTATCCAGTCATTTAGTGGCAACAGTTCTTGTCAAGCATCTTGCTGCAAGAGCCTCCAGTGCAGTCTATCTCACTTTCTTTATGCATTATCTTATTTGGATTAAAGTGTCCAGGTGTGCCTTACAGTGTCCTTGACATTTACAGTTGCCTGGTTAACCTCTTATTTTTTAAAGATAGTTCTCAGACTGCCCATCTTCTTCCTGGCCTATTTTCACCTCCTGTCCCTAGCTTCTATGCATGTCCCATCCTGCTTATCTGCTGGCGCTCTGCACCTTGCCAAACTTCCAAAATGCAGCATCAATTCCTCCCATATGCTGCTTTTCCACAGCTGGCCTTCCAGATATAGCTTTCACTTACAGCAAAACAAATTTGCAGAGAAAGCATTTAGCTGCCTTGATTAAGTCTATATCCCAAAGAATTTTTGTAAAGCAAATAATTTCTCCTCTCTACACTGATATGTTTTATTGAAGAGCAAGAGATTATTACACTTCAAATGAAGAAGGTAGAATTTCAAATCACAAACTGAATCTCATCATAAATGCTTGGAATTCAAATCTTCATATTGCTTCTGCTGCACTGAGGGAGTCATAAGCTTGTGTGTTGTTTGCTACAGCGCTATGAAGTTCGGAAAGGAACCTATAAAAACACCGTATGATATTATTATGCAACATGCAGCCATTAAATTTCATTAAACTTTGTCTGGTAGATTGGTCTCTAAAAATAAATCCTTTTTCGCCTATGGACATTTACAAATTGTGTCAAAATGCCTCCTGATTTCATCTTTGATAAGATAAATGGAAGGAGATCATTAAACTCATTAGGCATGACCGCCTACTCTGGCTTGTATAGGTTTCCTTCACTTAGTAAGTTTATCGTTTGGATTAGTGAGGATGGTCATAATTATTGCTACTTGTCCACTGAAAGGATGATAAATGTCCCTGTTTTCAACTACCACACTGTAGAAAGAGTAAACAATGGATAGGTAACACTGCAGGAGAACTGATTTCTTCTTAAGAACAGTCTTTGTTTTAGGAGCCTTTCTGGGGGAAAGACTCTTAAAATCTAGTGAAGAATCTCATTTTCATTTTTCTGATCCCTTCCTGCCTAAGAAAGAGACATTCTTTCAGGAGCCTTTTGAGATTAAAGTCACAGACTAACGAAAACCTGCTCATGCCTTGCTGCTCTTTTGTTTCTACTCTTTTTTTTTTTTTTTTTGAATGCTGGATGCTTATGATGCAGGTATGGAAACACAAAACTTCCGGTGTCTTGTTTCTGCCAGTGAGGGATTCTTTATGTGATTCAAAATCTTAGTGGAACTTCAATTTTTCCTTTGCTTATTTATTATTTATTTATTTAAACAATAGGGTATGGAAGTAGCAAATCTTGGCAGAAAGGTTGCAAACCATGTATCTTATTTTTTTTTCATCTTGACGTTTTCTCTATAGCTTATACTAACTTACCTTGAAATTAGATAATTTTGGCTGTCAGTTCATTTCAGGCTGTCTCACTGATTTAAAGTAGTCAATTTTAAACTTAAAACTAGTTTTGAAGTTGAGATCTGAAAACAATTAGCAACAATTTACTTGTATTCTTAATTCACAGTGCTGAGCTACTGCCTCTAATTGTATTCCTGCTTTGTGTACATTATCAGTGGGATATTGGGTAAAATGACAGTAGGAAAGAAGAATTTGGGTTTCATTAGACAGGCTGAACAAACGTGTACTTCTCAAGTGTAAGAACTTTTTATAGTTTTTTCTTACTTAAACATTAAGACCTTTACTTCAAGAGTATACTCAGTTCTGGTTTATACATTCAGCAAAGAAGCTGGAAAGGATTCAAGGTAAAACATAGTGAGTGATGTGACATTTGGAAAAATAATCTTAGCATGAGAGAAAAAGGAAGTCTGTTTTATTAAAGTTGCTTCAGAAATGTCCTGATCACAGCCTGGGGCAGGATTTTTTTGAGACCATCGTGCAGGGTAGAATTGGCTGTAAACAAGCAGGGAAGAAACTCTGACTTGTCAAAACACCAGCTGCCTCCTCAGTGACTGTCTTTAACTTATAGACAGGTCTTTTATTTGGTAGGAAGCTCCCAAGTTTAACAAAATCCAATAATAAAATTATTTTGTTGTGTTGTTTTGATAGGAGTCAGAGGATTTATAGGCTACAGAGAACATAAGCACATAGCAGGCATGTAACATTAAACAATAAATTTCTACCCACAGAAAGATTAAAACAGAATTACAAGTGACTATTGAAATTGAGAAGCATTCTCTGAGATGTCTGTCAATTTAATTGAAGTGCCATTGTGAAGAAATCGGCTTTTTACAATAATTTTTAGTACTTGGAAAGGGTATATTCATGTAGCAATGTCAGAAATTTGGCTCAGTGACTAGAAAAACAGAAACATCCTAAAGTTTCTTAAAAAGCTAAAAACTGGTGAGAACAGCAATCCAAAACTCAGCCTCCAGCAAATTAATTATGTGTAACAGAACATCCAGTTTTTGTCTGGAAAACGCTGCAGAAACCTAATTTGATGCTTAATTAATAGATAATTCTGGATGTATTCAGTCATCTTGGCCTACTGCAGAGGAAAATGTGTTTTTATTTGTTAGCCACAGAGGAACAGCCCAGTTTCAAGACTGCTTACTGAACTTTCATCCCATATATGATGAACGTAATTATTTATACATTTCTGATAAACTGTTCCTGAATAACCAGAGAAATGATACCACTGGTGTCAAATACCCACAGTCGAGGACTTTCAGCTATTCAAAAAGCTGTGTGTGAGAAATAAGGCCCTGTCATATCAGGAATTATTCAGGGGCTTGTGATACCTGGATAAAAACCTAGAAAAATGCTCTTCAGCCTCTTTGTTGTCTGTTTAGGCAAACTGTACTTTTTATCCTCTTGGAGTGTGATGAAAAAACTTTCAGAAACGTCTTCCAAGTGGGCTGCTAAGAGGTGGGGGAGGAAGAGGAGCAGGTGGCTGCTGCAGCAAACACAGGCTGTTATTACCTGTAGGAGGTTTGCCCTGTCCCCCACCTGTGAGCCCAGGGATGTTGTGGGGATGCTGCTTTGGGAATGGTACATGATTCTTGGCTGCAGGGTGGCACCACAGCTGCCACAGTCTGCCTTGGCAGCCTGAACTGGTGGTGTGAGAAACAGAAATGGAAAAAAAATAATGCAGATGGCTTTTATCTACAGCAATGAAAACATCTTAAGTTTGTCCACTGTTTCCATGGTGACCATGCCATCATATAGTCTCCCTGGGTAACAGGCAGGAGGCAGAGAACGCTCAGAGTCTTGAAATATATAAACCAGCATATTCTTATGAGAAATTGTTTTGCTCAAAAAGCAAATAGATGAGGGTATTTTTTGTAGAACTGCATCTGTGCTTGCACTTGTGCAATCTCAGAATGACAGTGGCTCTGTTGCTGGGGCTGTCAGCTATTCAAAAAGCTGTGTATGAGAAGTGAGCCCCTGTCACATCAGAGGGAGTTATTCAGAGGCTTGTGACACCTGGATAGAAAGCTAATCTGCACATTACATGCTTTCAGGTTTTGGTCTTGTCCATGCATATCCTGAAACTGGGTGACTGCGAACCACCTGCATTGGAGGGCTTCTCTGCAATTTTTGTTGGTGGTGTATACTCAAAAGATACCCAACTCATTCATGTTGATCAGTTATTCTGTTTGCCTAAGTTTTATGTTTCAAAGGAAGATAATAAAGGGGAAAACTAACTAAAAAAAGGATGTGGGGGGGGAGGAAGAGGAAAAGAAAAGCAAGGAAAAATGGTATTTTCTATTGACAGGACTAGACCAGCAGGAGAGCACTGCCTAGGTGGTGATTGCTGCACTCTGAGCTCTGGAGGAGGTCCTTCTGCTGGAAGGACAGGCTGCACACTATACACCTACCAGGGAAAGGGGTGCAACTAGGGAATCTCCAGGGGAGCCAGCTGGGTGAGAGAAAATGGAGGAGCAGTCTTGCATGGTGAACAAGGAGCTTTGCTCACAGGAGCAGGACAGAACAGGCTGGACTTAGAGGTTTTCACCTTGGGACCCCAGACTGGCATCAGTCACTTTACCTTGTGACCCTGTTGTCTCAATTCCTTTGCAACCCTGTCTCCTTGTCCCTTTCTTCTTGGGAAGAAGAAAGGGGAGGGTGAGGGGTATGACTAAACCTTATGCCATCAGACTTTTTAGGATTTTTTTGCTCTACTTGACTTCACTTACCCTCTGTCCTGGCTTGCCCTTGCAGGTGGCAGCTCAGGTGCCCCAGTTCCTGGGCACAAGACATTCCTATTCAGCTGAGAACCTAGAAGGACACTCTGGGAATGTGTGAAAGGCTGGTTTTAATTTACATGAAATGATATTATACTTACATAAATACGCTGTGCATATTTATCATCTGCATCTGCAAGACTCATCTGTATCTAATAGATTCTGTACAGAACTGGTAAATTTTTTGCCTTTTAAAGGCAAACTCAAAGGAAATGCTTACTTGTGCTTCGTACAAAGCTAAGGCAAACAAACATGCCACGGGAATCTGCAGTTTCAGCAACTCAAGTGCCGTGGGCCCAGTGACCAGTGTTGACTGGGGCTGAAACACTTTGACCTTCTGTTACTCCAAAAATCCTGTTATGGGTAAGGAGGATGTGTGTAAGTAAGCAAATAAGCATACACTTTATATACATAAAGCCAAGCATTTATTTGTAATATAATGGAAAGATTATGAATCTAATTATTATTAGGTGTAGAAAAGCAAGTCTAATAATGCCATTAATATAATGGAAAGATTATGAATCTAATTATTATTAGGTGTAGAAAAGCAAGTCTAATAATGCCATTAAAATTGTCACAGACAATCTCTTGGGTTTTGTCCCATTCCTGGTGATATGGTACCCCACCCATTCTTCTGCTGTCACTGAACAACCACTTTGGTCCAGCAGGATCTACTGTTAGTAAACCCATTATGACTCTTCCCAGTCACTTGCTCTTTCATGTGTCCAGAAATGTGTTCCAAGCGGATTAACTGCATTATTTTCCCACATCTGAGGTCTATACTTAGCTTTTTTCACCTTTTTCAGGATCTTGAACTCCGTTCCAGAGTTGTGACAGCCAGTGTCACTTACTTCATGCCCACCTGGTTCTTCCTGTATTAGTGAGCTGCAGGTCCAGCTGTGCATCACATCTGGTTGGCCCATCCTGTACCACTGTCAACAAGATATCTCCAACATCCTCCAAAAATCTCTTTCAACTGCTGCCTGTCATCTCTTTCAACTGTGTCCTGCCATGTCATCTTTGCTGAACATGTCAGGGCATGTTCAAATCCTGATGAGAGCAAGGGTCTGATCCAGAGACTTCCTCAATTTATTTAAAGAAATCTTCATCAACTTCCTCATTTGGTGAGGTGTGGTGTGGTACATTCTGTATCCTGTAGATAGCTACAGCATCTGACAACTTAAGCAGCGTTTCTGGGTCTCTGCACACCCTTCCTCTGGCAGCAGGATTTGGGGTTTAATTTTCTTCTCTGCATTCCAGAGCAGGCTGCTTCTCCCAAGACTGAGTGCTCCTGCCTCCTGCTCATTTTACTCGTGAGGAACTCCAGGGCTGTCCTTGTGGGAAATGGCACTGTGTATAGTGAATCTTCCCCCAGCAGGTCCTGTCCTCTGCTGCTGCTGCTACCAGTCCTCTGGGTGCTCCCTATGGGTCCCAAAGTTTGATCCTGACTAAGTGCAGTCCTTCTCCTTGAGCAGAGGGCGTATTACTGTCTGTGTTGCAAGTAAGCTGGTCTAGCAGTAATGAAATTCATCTTTTTCAGCCCATCTTTATGCTAAAGAAATCTATGTGGAGCTGTTATCATTAAAATTTCACCTGTTTTTCATCTTTCTTTCCTGTCAGCTGCAAACTTTATCAGCAGACATTTTTTTGAATTTGCTTTCAGGAATGGATCTGCCTTCTTGATGACCTTAATCAAATCAGAGAGGTTTGAGATTTGGCAGACAGTTTGTGTCAAAGAATGACTTGATTAATGGGGTACTGAGGTGGATTCATTAGTCAGAACTAGAGGTTAGATCTGCTTGTCAGGCTCCTAGGTACAACAGAAATTGGTAACTGGGAGGTTCCAAGAAGATATTCCTGTGTACACACACCCTCTTACCTCCCTAGCCCAACCAGCAGAAGATCTGAAAATGCAGAATCAAGGTACCATTTCAAATCGAGTGATCAACAGGCAACAACATATGCTGTGACACACCTAAGGACTTTGGGCAAAAATGGCAGAGTAGAAGAGGTGTGAATAATTTTTATACATGAAGAGGAATATAGGTGTTCACTGGTTGGTCCCCAGGTAATTCTTTGTGGCACCTTAATAACAACCTGTCCTGTTTTAGAGAGTTCTGGAAAGGAGAAAATCTCCTTGCTATGAGTCCACAGCAGGTGTCTGAATGCTTCAAGTCTTGCAGTGGTGTTGTCTGTCTCCAGTTTTTCCATCTCTCTTGGTGCACATCCTGTTACTCCCTTTTGACTTCTTTTCCTTGCTTTAAGCCATCAGATATTCCACAAGATTCACATTTGCATGAAAAAGAGTTATTGAGATGTAAGAAAGGTGCTCCTTCCAGCCTTCATAGGATCACCACTACAGAGTTTGTGGGAAAAGAATTAGAGGTGTTATGCTCTGGAGTAAATATGCTGCCTCATATCTGCAATTACTAAATCTTAGAGCTAAAGCTGTGCTTATCTTGCATATTTTGTTGTGATGTTCAGCCGTTTGATAATCTGTCACTGAATGGTCCTGTTTCCTTGTTGCTCAATCTTAGCTAATGTATGTTTTCTCAAAGAGATCTGGATTTTGAAGGACTTTGAGCACTTTGGGAATTAAAACTGTGAGGGTGGGAGGAAGAAGGAGAGGAAATAGTTTGTAACCTCCTGTCCAACAATCTTGACAAACACAGTAAATTGGCATGGCACTTCTAAGTAACTGTAACTCTCTCAGGATATGATAGCATTTCAGGGCAAGTTTTCATCATTTACTTCTGCAAATAGGCATTGACAAGAGAGTTAATATTTGAATTTTGTTTTCCAGAAAGTCATGAATTAAGAGTTAAGATGTGGTGGAAAAACTCTGCACTTACCCAGAGTTGTGGTTTGACTGGCACTGAATGGCCAGGTTATCTTGGGGGTAGTGTAAAGGATTGTCTGTTTACTGTCTGTAAAGTTACAAGAAGAAGGTTTAGTAATGCAGCAAGAAGGAATTCCACACCAGATCACCATTATCAGCAGAGGTTTGTTTTTTTTTTCAGATGATATATTAGCTTTGTAAGTTCTTTCCTTTCCTAGTTCACAGTAAGGAAGCTTCTTGGAAAGTTTAATGAGACCTCCCACCGTGGTTATTTCCCTCTCTTTATTTCTGTTTTAAGAGATTCCATAGAATCAATTAGGAGAGAAGCTGATTTCAATTTCTGCACCGTATCAGTGTGTCTGCCTAGAAGTGCAAAGCTATAATTTTGCTATTTTATTGTTTTATGGAAAGATAGCGCTGTTCAAGATTGTGGTGCTAGTAGCCTAGTGGTAGGACATTTAATGGGAAAATCTCAGCAAGTGTTTAAAGATTTCTTACATTTTACTGGAATTTTTTTCCCCATGAAAGAAATGTCTGTGGTATTCAGTAACTGGCAATATAATTGAGGAGAAAAGGAGTAGCCTTGTCTATGACAAGTGAACTTGTCATTAAATGTGTACAATCTAATTAGAAATTTGTGAAAAAAATTCTTCATTAAGCCTGGTGTCCTGGAGATTTGAGCCTTCTGTCCCTCTGCCTGGCCTCTGCATGCACTGTGAAAAATAAAATTTCAAGCTTTCTTCACATCCATTGGAATTTTATCGCTGCTTGGCTCTTAGAGCACTGCCAGCTACCTCATGCTCCCTCATGCCTTGGGAAGAAGCAGCTCCAGCTCTTGGGGAGTTTGTGTGTGGCCAGGCAGCGCCCATGTGCCGCCCACTCGGCAGGTGACCGAGCTTGAGGGGCTGTCTCACCACACACGTTAGAGCACTCCAGTTTGCCTGTTCCTGATTCCTGGTCACTAGTTTTCATCCAACATAAAAATAATCTTTAGGAGTTCAAAAGGGTGAAGGGTTGTGAAGACAATGATGGATAGGCAGAAAGCAAGTGGTACGTTCCGAAAGTCACTCATGAAGTGAAAAGCAAAGAGCAAGATGTGATGTTTCTTGAAGCTTTAGGATTCTGTGCCTGGGCGTTAAAAAGAAGCTTTTCCTCTTCATATTTCTTTTGCTATAGGTAAGAAAACCCTCCCTGGGTGTAATGCTGTAATGTGTTCAGTCTAGGGGAAAATCAGTGCTAACACTTCTGGTAGGGATTGACAGATTTGATCCTCAGGGAAGGATTTGGACTTGCTAGTTTTGGGAACAGAATAATCCTTTCTGGATTTCAGTCACAGTCAGCACAAACTCAGAATTTGTAAACAATAACAGAAGCAATGAACATTACGGAGAAGGAAGAGATAGTACTGAAAGGAAAATTCCTCACAAGGAAATATTACGGTAAATTTTAAATTCAGCTTAAATTCATCTTAAAGTGCAAGGAGAAGTTACAACCAGCAGTTTAGGGTAATTCTTGGAAAGAATGAACCCATTGAAAACTGATGATTGGGCAAAATTTGGGAAAAAAATTAGAAGGAATTTGTACCGCACAGTACCCAGAGTGTTAACAGAAGTAGTATAAATGCATTTCTAAAAATATACATTTATGAAGAATGGCAGTGGAGCTGCATGAGTTTTTACCAGGGCTGACTTCCTTTCATATTTATAAACCTTGCCTACTTGCGTGGTCTCTAAAGTAATTTCAAATTCCATATTTGCATATTTATTTCTTAACCTTAATATAGCAATAAAATGTATAACCATCTCCATTTTATTATGTATCCTATGCTTCATTTTAAATTAAAGAGAACCAGTTCATTAAGATATAATCTATGAGAACTATAGGGATTTTTTAAAATTCATTTTACAGTAAGTTGAATTTGTTTCTGTGAATTTTAATTGTAGTCATATTTTTATATGATAGTGAAACATTTTCAGGTTGGAGTTTTTAAAATATTTTTTTACTGTGTATGTAAAGAGCCAGTATCACATGTATACCAGGTAACCTTGCATTAAAACACAAGTTTGTTTCTGCAAGAACTGCCATATCAATACTTCATTAATATATACTTCTATGAAGCTGCTTTGTGATACAGAACGTGTGTATATCATTCCCCAGGATGAAGCATTAGTGAAAGACCCCTCTTCATTTACAAATCCCTCTGAAATTATTAATAATAACAACTCACTTTGCAGGGGAAATGTGCACTATATAATGAAATGTCTATTCAGCCAATCAGTTCTGTGACTATAACTGGTCTTAAAAATGAGAGTTTTCTAGAAATAGATTCTTACCAAGAGACAAAATAAGAGGAGTATTTTCTCCATCAATGAGATTTCAGTGTCCATAAGAACACATCTTGTGTAAAGATTTATATGACAGCTATAGTAAGTGTAAAATGAAATAAGTGCTAGTGTTGTACATATCTAATCCATCTATATTTTCTCCATAACGAAAGTATTCATTAAAAATGCTCAGTAGTACTGACAATACTGGCACAGAAGGGAATACTGAATAATTTGGGTGTTCTTCTTGTTTCCAGTATATTATGCTTATTCTCTTTAGGGGGAAAAAAGGAAAATTGTGCTTCAACCTTAATACACTTGAATAATGCAAATCATTTAAGGATGCAAATTGCTTTCATAGATAATGAACACAGTCTAATAAGTGATGTTTTAAAAATAAATGAATCAGTTGAAACCTTAGCATTTATATCACATTTTATTGCTATCAGTCTATAAAAAAATTTACATTCTGGCTTTGTCTTCTTGGTCTCTAATTTTTCCATTTCACGCCCTCCTCTTGTGTCAGGCATATTAGTCACCCTGAATGTCTTTGAATTCAGGTTTCAGCTTGATGTGATTCAGAAATATTATTAACATATGTGAACGTGTGACATTCTTCACATACTGGGTCAGTTCTGATCTGCTTGGTATATTTGTACAGTTTGAAAGATCCTTCATAATGATTGCTTACAAAATAAAGTAATTTCCCATCTCCAGGGCTGCAATGAAAATCGTTAGCTGTGATAGAAAAATCTTCCGTTAAAAGGTGGGTTAAAAAGTGAAATAGTCCAAATATTCCAGATACTCAAAAATGAATGTGAGAATAAAAATTTTCAGGAGTTTTAGTTCCTTATGTAATTTAATTCCATCTGGACATAGTGAGTAAAGAAACAGGACTACTCTCTGCACCCTCTATTTTGTGGGATAAATAAGTCAAGCTAATATTTAGCCTTCCCCTAAGACAGGCTGCTAAAATAACAGTAGTAATGAGAATGGAAGGTCTTTCTCTGCATCTGTTGCACAATGAATTAATCATTCTCAAACGTTATGATTCAAGATGCACATGATAGTCCTTTTTGGGTTATTTGCTGTGTCTGGAAACATTTTGGTAGGTCATTTTTAAAATTACATTTGATGTTTTTGCATTTAAATATGATATTTAAATATTTACGCCTCAGCTGCCAACTGATGAACTCCAAACTTGACGTGTACTTCTGTTTTACTGATTCATCATGGAATGGTTTGGGTTGGAAGAGACCTTAAAAATCATCTCATTCTAGTCCCCCTGCTGTAGATTCTGAAGACTTTGTAAATTATTGCTCACCTACAAATGCAACACATACTGATACGTTATATAGTCCAGTTGCCAGCTCTGGGCTACAAAAATATTATGTCTGTGCCTGCTGCACTCAGAGATGTGTTTGCAACCTGTGAAGCCTGGTCTGAGCAGGTTAGCATAGCTCGGGTCCAAACCAGGGGTGCTCTGGGGCAAAAAGTATGAGCTGCTGAACCAGAGATCATGTCCCAGTGATGCCTTAAGAGGCTTCCTGGAAGAGAGGCTGGTGAGAGTTAAAGGAATAAAGTAGGTATTTATTAAAAGGCCTTCAAAGGATACACCTTGGGCAGTATAAGAGCCCGGCCAGGGCTACACCCAAGATGGACGCTGAGTCAGGCATTTTCACACTTTTATGGTGAAATTTTTTCCATTTACATATTTGGGTTAACTGTCTAATTACAGCTTCAGGCAATGAAGCCCCATCCTCCCAGATTGCTCTCCTCAATTCACTGTTGTTTATGCTCTTTGGGCATGAAGCTGCAACTGTGTCCTTGGTTCTTGGGCTGAAAATGATTGTTTTGTCTAACTGAACTTTGAGGAGAACTTGCTAAAACTTTATATGAAGTTCAGAGTCACACACTAAGGCAGTACAGAATCTCGAAAATATGAAAGCTAAAACTTAAGTCATCACCAGCACAAAGGCAAGGCTGCAGGAGGCAGGCTGCTGTTATGCCAGCTAATTGATAACCAGACTGCAGCCCTTTGCTGCAGGACACGTGTTTGCCTTCAAAGGAAGGCAATCCCAAAGGAGTCCCTTGCCCGGGTGGTCTGCCCCCAGTGGCCCATTTCTTTCTTCAGAGAAATGGGAGAATCAAATTGTCTCAAGAGATCAACAGATCCTGTCCCTTAGGATCTTTCTTGTGCGATGTTAGCTTTCTTGCATTCATTTAGGAGGCAGAGCAGATGAGGAGAAGAAACTACCAGATTTCCTAGATTTTTTCAAGAAGCCCAGTAGAATCCTCTGCCTAATTTTGCTTCACCAATAGGAAGAATTAGTTGCAAGATGCAAAATCCTAAATTCGGATTTAAACTTTGCAGCGTAAGTATTAAGAGGGAAAAGTTCACATCTGTCTGCAACTGTAAGCAGAAGACTGTGTAGTCCTAAGTCTTAATATTTACCTGTGTCCAGTATCTAATGTATTTAGTGCTCTCAGTGTCTACCTCAAACAGGATCTCTGATTTAAGGATATTTTCCCATTCTAGTATTTCTTCAAGAAAGAAGAAATATTATTCGTAGCAGAAATATGATAGAGGAAAAAGAAAGCTAGAACTAGAGGCAGAGACAAAGAGTGCTATTGGGTGTGTTAAGTGTGGAACTAGAGACTTGCTGATTGCAAGTGCTGAGCATAGTGACTGGGAAAAAAGTGTGACTTAGAAATGTGAACCTTGTCTTTCTAAGAATTGTTTTTGAGTTCTGGTGTTTTGGAAATTTTCAGGGATTGTGAAGCATTTTTTTATTTCTTTTTTTTTATAACATATAGAGGACCAGCCTAGTGATGATCAGAGTCCCCATATATGTCAATTTGGAGATATAGAGGTAACAAACATGTCTAATACTTCTGAAAATGCGGATTTAATACTTTAAAAATGCCTCAGTGCAATTCCTCATTTCCACAATGTGGAAGCCCTTAGGTTCATGCCTTGGTTCAGTTATTTTTAAGACTGCTGCAGCTACTTCTGTGTTGCAAATGTGTAGTGTCACATATTAACTGACAGGGACTGACCTTTTTGCATCTGTAGTGTTTCCAGTTTTATAAATGACATAGTCAGGAATGCTGCTTCAGATCTACTTACTGAAGGAACAAAATGAGTCTTAATAGTGTGCCAGGATGAGGAAGAAGGTTGTAATTTAGAGACCAAAAAAGCAAACTAAGAAGTGTTAATTATCTCATCCCTTTGTACATTTGTCAATTTCTAACCGGGCACTATAGTTTTAAAGTACAAAAGAACTCTGTCCCCGTTCCATTTTGTTACCTAATGCCAATTCGCTGGTATGGCTGCAGTCTTTGTCATAGAATAACCTCAGAATGGCTTATGTGAGCACACTGAAAACCATTTCTTCAGTTTAGTGAATCAGGATGTTTTAATTCAAATGAGTAATGAGATGGTTTAATCTTATTGAGAAGAAATGTAAGAAAAAATACATCTTCAACTATAATGAAGCAGTAATTTAATTACAATACAAGGTAAAAATTAATATTTTCTTATAATCTGTTCATTAAGCATTCTTTTTTTTCTGACACGTGACAAAAATGGGAGATGTCTTTGCCCCTCTGTTTCTGAAGCAGCTCTGATTCAGCTGCAATAGGTTTATGTCTTTTAAGTTGTTTTGATACCTAGGTTATCTAGATATTCTTATTTTCCATTATAAAAATACTATTCTTGAATTAAGGGGCAGATCTATGCTGTTAGATGAAGAGCATTGGAAGTGTGTGTTTACATTTTGTAGAGTGCAAGCTTCATGTAAAAGTCAAAAGTAAGCTTCTGTCCCAACACTTTCAAATCAAACTTAAAACGTAACTTAGTCCTAACATTTAAAAAAATAAAGAAAAAAAAAGATGCTTTTATGAAGAGAATGAAGACATTTTGGGCATTTTTAAGTGAAATATCTGATATTGGTATGCATTACTGACAAGCTTATGGTCATTTTTTGGCGGGGAATGAAAACAGGAATTAGTGTACTGTAGTGTAGAGCTTGGAAATGAGGATTGCAGTGGGACAGTAATCAAAAGTCAGAAGTAGCAGACATGACTCAAACACAAACTTGGTTTTCAGCTAAATGGTGCTGCCTTTAACTGTAGATCAAGGATACAAGTAGAAGTTTTGCCCCATTTGGTAAATGTTTGACATGCAGGTTCCTTACCACCTGGTTTCCCTCCCCTGACCTCTTATTGTTAGTAGTAGATCTATGCCAAGTCCTAAGGCCTAGTTTAGTGTTATGTAAAGTGCTTACTATGTACTTAGATACCTTATTATATTGGACATGATCCAGTTAATTGTGACAGTGAAACACAGTTTCTGTGTAACAGTCCTCTGAGGGTGTTGAAGAATGAAGTGTGTCAGTCATATTCACCTTCTGTTCTGTGTTGGTTGCTGTTCTGCACTGGGCTGTCAGTGGATCCAAGCATCACTACAAGCTGAAGGAGATGAGACACAGTTATGACAAATTTCTAGACAGAGCTCAGCTGACAAAAAAGGCTTCTTCATTTCCTACCCCATTTTCCTAACCTTTGCCATAGCCTGCCTGTACCTGGCTCTGGGGAACCAAGTTTCACATTGATATTTTTAAATAGAAATAACATGTTTGGATAAATTGAGATAGTGGCAGTGTAGTTAAGATTTTCATAAATGCATCAAATTCAGCAACAAAGGATTTTTTTTCTTTTACAAGATAAAGGGTTACCACTTGTGTGCAAATAGCCCAAAGTTCCATTGAGAGAAGCATTCATGAGATTGCCCTTCAGGGTGAACAGACACACAGAGGTCAGTGCATCTATTCAGTGCTTAAGCAAGATCAGAGCAGTGCTATTAAGAGAAACAGTGGAGTTCATCAATTTTACTCACTTAAATCTATTCGATATATTAATTTGTTTTCAGCAGTCTCCTAGAGTTAACCTACTTCAGTTTCCTTGCGTGTGCCTGGCAGCTCCAGTGCCAAGTGCCTGAACCATATGTTCGAGAGCCATGTGGTGGTGCTGAGGCATCAGCCGGGTGGGAGAGGGAGTGGTTGGTAACGAGGCCAGTGCAGCCTCGGGAAAAGGGATGAGCAGGCATTTGGAGGAGCATTGTCTTATCTCCTACTTAGATCTAAAATACAAATGTTTTTGAGGCAACCCTTTTGACAGGTACTTCTGGAGCTGAGGCTGGGAGTCGTTCACTGAAAATATTCTGTGTTTCTCAATGCAACAAAGGAATATGTTTGAGGAATCTGTTGTCAGGGGGGAATGCACAGTCCTAAACTCCTAAACAACAACTCTGTGCTGTTTCTGTCTTTAATTTTAAGGATTAAGGGATAGATGTCTAGGTCTGCTCAAAAGATTAATGTAGAATTAATGTATTGCATATGTATAATGTTAATCAGTACAAATTTAGGCTTAATTTTGTAAAATGCTGAGCATGTTGCAATACTGCAACTTCAGCATGTTGCAATACTGCATCCTTGTTTTGTACAGCATCTATCATAAGGTAACTTGCTAAATGTCTTACAGGATTAAATGACAAGTGGTGTGGGGTTGGTTTGCTTTTTTATTTTTTTCTATATAGGATTTTTGGTGGTAGTAAAGGACTAAATAAACTTTGGAGAAATTTACTGCATGGTTAGGGTGAAGTGCAAATAGCCAATATAATAGTAGACCAGTGCTTGTGAAAACTTGCCACATAGGAATAAAAAGGCGTGGATTTATTGTGGAAGGTTTTGGAGGGGTGGTACCTTGCTTCTTTGTTTTGTTAGCCAGTGTTGTATGCTGTGCTGTGCCATGGGGTTGTTGTGTCTGCCATTGCACAATTCTCTTGCCTTCTGGAGAAGAAAAGTCTTGATCTGTACAGTGCACAATACTCCCTCCCATGGAAGCAATCTGTTGCATTTTTGAAAAATGTTTCCTTAAGCACTTTTTAATGGGTACCATTCTATCCTGTGTATTCTGCAGTTTTAATGTAAAAATATTGCATAGTATCATTATTTTAATATGTTGTAATTGGGACTATGTATATAATTTAAATTCTAAAGGTAGGTTAATGATCAAGAATAAAAGTTACTGCCTGAAGTACTCCAGAAATAGAATTTTTTCTAAAGAGCTCAAGATAAGTAAGTCATGTGAGGTTTTCTACTTAATGAAGAGTTGTCATCTAGCTGCAAAATAGGCTGAGAATTATTGACTTGAAGAAAGATAGCAAAGTATCGGTGCCAGTTACCATTCTGTGACCTTTCACTGCATAATTAAAGGTGTTTAGTGTGGCTAAAGGGTAGACCAAACCATTAGTGTGAAGCTCACTGGGATAGAGAAAAGCACTGACAGTGGTTGAAAATTGGTCTCTACAGGCCTAGTTCTAATGAATTCCTTTTATTCTGATATTTTGCTTATGTGCTTTGTGCCAGTACCTGTGTTCTGGAGCATATGCCACCCATGGGTTTTGTATGAAACAGTGCTGTGGTGTTGGTTTGTAAGTTTTTTTCTCTCTGCAGGACACTAAGGAGCAAGGAAGGATGTAAGAAAAATGAAGAGAACACCCCAATTGAAATGCCTGCTCCAAAGCACAGATGAAATAATCTAATCTTCCACTAATGTATAAATAAGCCTTTTCTGTGATTGCCCCATGGGTACTGTGCAGTAGCAGATGAGGAACCAAGTGATTGCCTGATTCTCTATTACTTACATAGTGACAGAAGTGATAGATGGAGTGCTCTTGAAGGAATTATTCTTTAAGATGTCATCCATATTTAGTATCAGGCTAAAGCAGTGTAAAAACAAATGTAATTTGTTGTTTTGAAAGTCTTGGGAGATGTGCTTTTGTTGCAGTCTAAGCAAGTTTGGAGTTGTGCATTTCAGTCTACTCAGAGATTGTGGTGGGTTTTGTATGTTTTGTGGATTTTTTTTTTCTTGTTGGTTGTTTGCTTGTTAGGTCTTTTTGGTGTTACTGAGATTAGTTAAATGTGACCAGATATACAAGAAAATAATCATAGTGAAATCTCTGGAGATATTTTAAATGTTGTACAGAGGGAAGAGTAGTTAGAAGGCATAAGAATTTCTAAACATCAAGATAAATGAGTAAATGTAACCTCATAACTGGTAGAATTTGCAGCTATTTATGCGTATTAATATATTCAGAAAATATTGCGTAAGATAGCCATTCAAACGATGTAATTGTTAGAAAACAAACAACTTGAAATATTGCCAGTTTTACAATGTAAGAAGGAAGAGATCAGCCTATTACCAAATATTAATATTTTCATGAAATAATGCTGAACTACACAGAATAGTGTAGATCAAATGCATGCAATACTACATAAATTTTATTTAAAATGCTGTAATTTACCGTTTTGAGGTGTTTCCCCAAAAAAAGTGGGAAACAATTGTACAAGCAATGCTGAGTTTGAAGGGACTCATCAAGATCATCGAGTCCAGCTCCTGGCCCTGTGCAGGACACATCAAAGTCAAACCCTGTACCTGAGAGTATTGCCCAAATGCTTCTTGAACTCTCCCTAGCTTGGTGCTGTGAACATTTCCCTGGGGAGCCTGTTCTGGTGTTCAGCTTCCCTCTGGGTGAATTATTCAGCACTGCAGTTCCTAATTCAGTCTGATGTAAGTGTACCAAACTGAGAATACCAATTACCGGTCTAATATTTTATCTCTTTTTTACAGCTTCTTGATGCTAGACAAAAGCTATAGATCTGTCTAAATTTCAGACCTTGTAGCAGTTTCTCAAGGTGATGACTGTTTTCTGTTTGGTTTCTTTTTTTCTTGTTCCCTCCCCCGTCCCCCTTTGTGTCATAGCACATGACATATTTTCTCAATTAAAATTTTATTGGTCTATCTAGTGGCTGAACATTGTGTTTAGAAATATAATTTCCCCCCTAAGATAATTTCCCATTTCTTATTTAGGTGTAGCAAAGGTTTGAGGTGATATGGTATCAGTTTCTTTCCATGTTCAAAATAGCTCATCTAGAAATCACAGCATCAAGGTGTCGAGCAACTTAAGCACCTATTTCTCGCTCCTCTAATTTTATATATAATGAACCTGACACATTTCAGGATTTCAGCACTGTACAGTTCTCAGATTTGCACATACCTTGGAGTTAAATCCTAGGTTCGAGGAGGAGACAAAATTCATGGTAGATTGGCTTAATTCCTTTTTCTGTGACAGATGTGTGGATCAGAATAGCAACTGGACTGTTAGGCTAAGTAGTAGGAGGTGTCTTTGTGGACTGAATGCAAGCGATGTGGTCAGAGAGCCTCCTTAAATGTTTTTATCCTATGGTGCGCTTAACAGTTTCATGGATTTTTTGCATGTTTTGAAATCCTTTTTTTATAGCTCCTAACTATGTGTTCTGGGAATGTGGTGAGAAAACACAGCAACTACTTAGCTTGGAGCAATAATCTGTAGGTATAGTATATGAAAATAGGATTTTAATATGGCCAGGAACTGGGGGTTTGTGTGGAATTTCTGTAATTAGAGTAATGTGGTCTAATGAGGTGAAACTTCCTATTTCTCCTTACTTCTTATTAAGTGGCTGGCATAGTTTTTTTTTTAAACTTACAACTTATTTTCATTCCTGGCTGAAGAAAGCAAATGTGATAAACACTGTAAGGAGATTTCCATGGTTCCTGGTGCACTCCCATCAGAACAAAAATTATGACCCAGTGTCTAAGAGGTGCTCCTCTGCCAAATGGAAACACCAGTTTATAGAAAGTGGAGCTATTAGGGCTCTTTCCATGTTGAAAAATATAACAGGGGAAAATGCAGTATCAGAAAACCTCAGGTGGTGTTGTTTTCCCAATGATATGCGGGCAGAGAGATTTCAAAAGTGGAGTATTACAGCAGGGCCCAGCCATTGGCAGCAGCCTGGTGTCGGGGAGCAGGGCTTTGCCTGTTCACCAGCCCTGTTAGGAATGGTCAGATCACTGTGGGCGCTGACGTATGGCTTTAATGATTTTGCCTGATTTGATGACTGAGTGACATTGAATATTGTCTCCCAGGCACAGAGACACTTCTTAACTGCATCGGCAGTGTTTAACACCTTTGCTTGCTCTAGCAGCTTTGTATGACATCTGTATAATTTTCAGGAAAATCTGTGGTTTCATTGAAATAAAAATAGCTATTTTGGGTAATTTTAACTCTAGCACATGAAGGTGGATGGCCAATGATTACAGAGCGTTTGCAACTGCTTTTTCCAGGCTTGAAGTTATCATGTTTCACTTGCTTCCCTTAACATTGACTTTGTTTCATTTCTTGTGTGTTGTAATAAAACAAATTTCTTTCCCCAATTCATTAAATCAAGATGAAACTTCAGCTGAACTCCAAAGTGTTAGGAAATTTAGGCAGATGAATAAATGTATGAAAGCTCCAAAGACAGAACTGCTTGTCTGCCAAGACACTTCCCGTGATTAAAAGATGCTGTCATTTAATTGAAATAAATTATTGCTTAAAAATTACTAACCAAAGACTCAATAAAATGACTTCTAGGATTAGAAGTCTTATAAAGATGACAATACACCTCTGAATAAAATCCATATTTATTTTATATGTCAAATTAAATGAGACTATTAAAGAGTTTTGCACTTTGCCAATATTTCATTTTGTTTGCATGGCCTACTTTTGAACTTACTTAATATAGCTAGAACCAAGTCTTCTGAAGATAATGAAATAACTATAGCAAATAACTACTGTAAGGAAGAGGAGGCTCTTGCATATATATTTAATATTAATATAATCATTTGTGAAACTGATATCATAATGAGGTATTAAAAAATGCCTCTTACAAACTAAGACACAAGATGAGATTTTTGAAAATGCTGCCAGAAAAAGAAATCCCAGTTCCTGTTGGTAGTGTTAATGGCTACCACCCACTGTGCATTTGATGTGTACGCAGTCATGGGTCTGGTTGAAGCTACAGGCTAAATCATCTTTTAGTCAAGCCAGATGTAAGTGGAATTCAATGTCCTTCTTTGCAGTAATACCTAGTCATGGTGGGAAGATGCATGAATACCTAGGAAAGTCAGATGATGATTATTATTTTATTACAAATTTAAGCTGAAGGCTGCGCATGTGTGCGAGCACATAAACCAAGAAACTAGGACAGGAAGAATGGAAAATCAACAACCAAGTAAGAGAAGAGGTGTGAGTAAGACCTCAGAAGATGCAAAGATGTGCCCCTCATTATAAAGCACCCTGGGGAGGCAGCTCTGCTGCTGTGATCAAGAGTGAGCTCACAGCACAGCCAGCCCAGCCAGGGCCTTGCTGATGCAGAAAGGAAGATTTGTGTTGCCTTCCCTGCATGCACCCCCTACCCTGCCTGCCTGCTCCTGATTTCATGGTAGGATGGTTTAACTCACTGACCAGGGGGAAAGAAATCACCTGAGTGCTTTTCTGCTCTTTTGTTGCTTCAGTCTACTCACTGTGGGGTCAAATGACTGTCAGAACCAGCCTTAGTGAGAGGGTGGCAGGAGCAGAAGGTCATCCCCTCTTGTGCTCTCATCAGCAGCGAGGTGCTAGTTCGGCTTTAGTCATGGGGATAAGCCGTACTCTCAGCTGTGCTAAAGGCAGGCGTGGAGAAAGTGCATGTGGATTGTTATAACAACTCAGTTTTAGGCTCTCTCTGCTTGCTCCACCTTTTCAGCAAGTGCCAAAACTCTAAAGAAAGACTTAACAAAACATCAAAGTCTCTGCCTACATATCTGACAGCTTTCACCCTTAAAAGTATGGGCATTTAGACTGTCCTAAGAGGAGACAGTGATTACATGAAAAACTGAATCCAGTTTGTCCCCTTGAGCACAGGCTCATGGTGGTTTTATTGAAGGCCTTGTGCTTGTGAGAAGAATCATAGAATGGTCTGGATTGGAATGGACCTTAAAGGTCACTCTCTGAACAAAGAATTTCTTCCATAACATTTAATCTAAATCTCTTACAGTTTAAAACCATCCCTCTTTTTTCTATCACTACTTGCTGTGTAAAAGTCTCTCTCCCTCTTCCTTATAAGTCCCTTTGAAAGTACTGGAAGATTGCTAGAGATCTATCTCCCTGGGGCTTTTTCTTCCCCCAAGGATGAACAATCTCAACTCTCTCAGATTGTTTTCAAAGCAGAGGTGTTTTGTCTGTGCAGAGGACCAGCAGGTGGGGTGGTATGAGAGCAGAGTAGGAGGTCACCTCCCTCAGCCTGCTGGCCATACTCCTTTTGGTGAACCACAAGATGCAACTGACCCTCTCATCTGTGAGTGCACACTGCTGGCATTCAGCCCAGAGAGTATTGCTGGAAACAAGACACTGAAGTGAAGAATTTATCAGACCTGGGAGAGCAGGAACATAGATGCCAGTTCCCAGGTGCTCATGATTTAAGGAAAGGCAGATAAGGGGGCAGCATCCTCTGTCCCCTATGGTGGTACTCTCTGGTTCATCCCCAGCCTGGGCAGACAGTCCCAGCCCCAACTGACCACTTGTGCCCATCCAGTGTGAACAGAGGTGGCAGTGGTAGCTCTGACAGTGAGATTCAGTCTTCTGAGTCTCTCGTGTTCCTTAGGCTGCTCACTGTGTCCTCACAGCATCCCTCTTAAAGACAGCTAAATGGAGCAGTGAGTGGCAGTAGTTCAACCTTCTCATTGTCTGTTCATCACTTAGATGTCAAGCATCAGTAATTGTGTGATTTCCCCTCACATTCACTCTTTTGCCAGAAGAGATTTTAACATAGGTTTTGATTATTATCAATAGATTTATTGGTCTGGATGCACCTAATCTTCCCAATGTTTGTTGACTGTTCATAAATGATGTTATGCAATAGGTTGAAATGGATTTTTTTGCTACCTTAAACAATTCAGAGTGCAAACTCCTGACAAGACAACATCATCTTTAGAAAGGAGAGGCTTTAAATGCTCAGTACAAATCATTAACACCTGAACTAAGATCAACTGGTAGAGAATTAAATTGTTTTCTTGTGTGTGTGAGCAGAATTTAACTTTGACAGTGATTAATCACTGCAATTAACTAAAAATGATGGGAATTGTAGAAACTTATCTTCTACTCTGGTCCCAGAAAAATGCTTGTTCCAGAGTTTGCTGGTCACAATGTTGGGTTGAGCAGTGAATTAGGATTTTATACATAACTTTGTGGACCTTGAATCTACCATATCCACCTTACAAATAAGGACTGAATTTTATCAGTTCAAAGCCTATATAAAAATAAAAATGAATGGCCTAATGACCTACAGGTAAATATGAGGATCAGGAATGCAACAATGTCCCCTGGTCTCTGCAGGAAGTAATTCAGGCAAATGAATGCACACACTGCACTTTAGCAGGCTGGGTTTTTATGCTGGCCTTACCACACTCTTCTGCTGTACACCTGCTGTATGGCCAAACTCCTTAAGATTTTAAAAAATTGTAACTAAAGAATGACTAAATTTTTACCTTTTATTACCTGCACTAGGTGGGTGACAGGAAGCTGGTTATTCCTGACACACAAGAAAGTGCTAGTTATTGATTCTCTCCCTCTCCTTCTCTCCCCCTCTCCCTCCCTGGTCTTCAAATGTTTGCTGAACACTGTGGGGTATAGGGAAGAGTTGAACAGAAGCTAGTAACAGCTGCTGCATGCTGCTGTTCTCTATCAAGTTAGGTGTCTGGTGACAATCCTAAGGGTTCTTGTATTGCTAATTTATCAGTCAAATCAATACAGATGTGTAATGCTCCAAAGTGTGTGAATGTCATGAATATTTGGGTCCAACATCTCGATCATGTTTTGTGGAAAACAAAAAAGGGGAAAAGATCATACTGATAATATTATACAAAAAAATAGAGTTAGCATGTCCTGGTTTTCATCTCCTTATACTAAAAAATTTCAAATTCAAATATCTTTAAAAATACATTTTTTTCATACAGATACTGCAGTATGTTGGACCACTTCTTTTCTGTTTGAATGCCAACATTTGAGAATGCTAGATCTGAAAAAGCCTTGAGTAAACAGCAGTGAATAACAGAGCATACGGTAATGAGGCAACATACATGATGTTCTCCCAAGTGAAAATGATACAGAATGCTCAGTAAAAGAAATTTGGATGTCTGTTAGAAATCCAAATTAGCAGCATGACAAGGCTGTCTTATAAAAATATTTCACAAGTTCTCAAATGTGGTTTCTCAGAGGATATTTCCTGCATGTACATCTGCTGCAGTAGCACGAATAGCTTCTACTTATTTAGATGTCTCAGGTTGTATCCTTTGAAGAGGGATGGCATTAGTCGCTGGGAAAGCAGGACAGAAGTATTGATAAAGTGCCAAGAGTTTTGGGTTTGACACAGGTCTGAGCTTGGGATCAAGTATTAGGGAAGCTGGGTTACACAGGAGACTGTAGGATGCACAGGAAAACATATAGAAGCTGTATGGGCAGAGACTTATGTCTGTTGCTCTTTATCAGAAAATGTTATGATTATGCTTTTTTTTCAGCTGGGCTCTGTATGCCTAGCCCTGGGGAAAGAGTATGCAGAAGGCAGGAATGGAGAGATTTTCAACAGAGTGTGAAGGAGAAGGATTGGAGTGAAAGTAATTGGGATGTCTCAGGGCAGAAGTGATGCTAGGATTAAGGAGTACTAGGAGAAGAGATGAGAACACTACCTGATAGTACATTCTTGCACACACAACTGACATCTGCTATTTCCCTTCCTATTTTAAACAGATGGTAGGACATCAAAATAAGTTTTTATTTGATTACCTGAAGGGAGTAATTCAAATGAGATCTGTCCTTAAAGGGCTCACACTCACAATTTAGATGAAGAATGTTTTAGCACAGATTCACTCAGCGGCATTTTTGTCTGCTAGGATTGGTTCAGGGTCTCTTACCTTATCTAATTTTACCATCTCTCTCTTCCTAACTATTTTATTACCGCCAGCCTAAATCTTCCCAACACTATTTTCATAGCTCTATAGAGTATAGTACTCATCTAAAAGATCCTGAGAATGAAATGGAAATTGAATTTAATTTTCTCTTGCCTCCTGACTAGCAATAACTCCAGTGTGAAACAATGTGCACCCCACAGCTGTGGAGTGATGGGGATCCAGTGTTTGGTTCCACAGGATGCAGCATATGCTGGCTGCTTCTGGGGCTGGTCCCAGTTCAAGGAACAGTCCTGAGAAAAGCCATGAATGGATATTAGGAATGTTTATTCTAAATGAGATCCCACTTTTCTGCTCTGTTTACCAAGATTAGCAGATGCCTTCTTTCCAGGAATATAGCCTAGACAATCTGGTGTTTTCTAGGAGAAGTTGTAATTACAATAAGTTACAAATACCTTACACCATTATACTATTTTAATATTTAAGTTATTACAAGGAATATTACCATCACATCTTTCACTGAGCTTTCATAAACTCTTGCCAGGAATTATTATCGGACCTTGGCAAAAGGTAACACATCCTGTTTTGTGGGTTAATAAATATTGTCATAGTATTTTTCCTCAGCCAGTAGAAATTGCTGGGTGAATATAAGTATGTAAAAATGAAAGATGTATCACTTGATAAAATGATGTTTTAAAAAAAAGTCTTAGACAGGTTGAAATTCATCTAGTTAGAAAAATTGTGGCAAAACAGTGTGGTATTAGTACAAGGAAAACAACAGTCTAACTACCATAACAATCTGTAAATAATATTCTTTATAATGACTCAGAACAAACCATGATGGAAATGCAATTTAAAAAGCAAAAAAAANTATATATATATATATATTCCTGTAGCTGTCTTAAATAAATGCTAGCCAAAATAATTCCATGCCTTCCCATTGCAAAGTAATTCTTATTGGTGATGGAAAGATGTGATACAGGCTCAAAAGTTTTATCTGCACAGCTTCACTCAAAAATGGGTTGAAGACCCTATTTTCAGTGCTCATGGGTAGTGCCTGAAAAAAAGACCATCTTAAATCCGTGCTGGAATTATTGTTGGCTTGGCTGAAATCAGTGCTGCATTGGAGGCTGCTACGAATAGACATGGTGTTGTGAGGCTGATTTTGCTTTTCTTGGTTTGCTTCAGCTCTTGTGGCAACTTATTCTTGAAATATCACAATTAATTTTGCTTGAAAAGGACCTCTGGGGATCATTTGGTCCAACATCCTGTTCAAAGGGGCTGATCTTGAAGCTCTCTCAGGTTGCTCAGGGCACTGAACTGTCAGGTGTTGAAAGTTTCCAAGGACAGAGGTATTCCCAGGCTCCCTAGTTAACCTGTTCCAATCCTTGATCACTAAACTTGCCCTTTTACCTCTTAGAATCAGTCTTGCTGCAGCTTGAGACTGTGAGCTCTTGTTCTTACGTTGCATGTCTGTGAGGAGAGTCTGCCTCCATCTGTATTCCCCATTAGGGACTAGACAGCTGCCCTGGTAGCCTTCCCTTCCTGGGGCTGAAGGAGCCCAGCTTCTCCAGCTTCTCCTCATGCATCATATGCTCCATCACTCTTTTGATGTTTCTCCCTAGTTTCTCTCCTGTTTATCAGAATTTCCTCTGTACCAAAGGCTCAAAAATGAGCATGCTGCTTGAAATGCAGCTTTGACAATGATGACTAAAAGGGAATAGTCTGTCCAATGAAACTGCTGGCTGTGCTTTTGCGAGTGCAGAGCAGTCTGCACTCACTACTGCATAGCCCCACTGCTGACACACATTCTACTTCTTGCTCACCAGACTGCCCCTTTCCTGTCTCAGGGTGCTGCTTGTCCTGTCAGTGCCCAGCCTGAACTGTTGCACGGAGCTCTTTGCTCCTACATATGAGACTGGATTTGCCTCAATGAAATTCATGAGGTGCTGTTAACACATACCTTTGACTTGTCAGTGAAGGACAGCACAGCCCGCCTGAGTACGAACATGAGTTTGACTTGGCTGAGCTCAGGTAAATGAGTCATGAGCAAAGGACCTCAGTCTGCTGTTCCAGCAGCTTCCCTGAAGCGGAAAGTTGTGTCCTTTGGGGATCTGGGTAAAGGAAATCTTGGCTTCTGTCCTGTTCCACTTGGCCCCACAGTTTCTAGGGTTGCCACAATGTTCCCTTTAGCTCATTCAGCTTCTGCTTTTTTCTGTACTTTGCAAGAAGTTCCTGAATCATTAATGTAACCAGTTGCAGTTTCCCAAGCTAATGTTACCCATTTTCCTGGCTTCCTGTATATATAATTAATCAATGACTCTGAAGGAGATGTTTATGTTTGTATATTACCAAACTCCTTTGTTCAGAAATCAGTGGCATCCAGGAGTTAAGGGCCTTTAGATTCAAGTCTAACAAGGAAGGTAGGTCTGACAAACGCTTGCTGGCAGGACTTGGACTCAACATAACAAGAGGGTTAGCTGACTTTGACCTTTGTGTTTACAGCATTAGCTGATATTGAGAGCCTCTTGTTTGTGTCTCTTCTCAGCTTGAGGTAGTCCAGTCTTGCTACTCAGAAGAGATTGTTCTTTTTTTATCTGCCTGTCTCAAGACAGACAGGACAAAGCACACTTCTGTTTTCTTGCTAAAGGTGTTGTAAAACTATTTGAGTTAAATTAGAAGCATTCCTCTGTCCAGATCATTAATTGGAAAAAAAAGGTATATTCTTCTCAGGTCCTTAATGCCTTGATGTTTTGGTGGCTTGTAGTAAAAAGAAAAGAATCATCCCATGAAAAAGAAATATTTTGCTTTAAGCAGAAGAAATACCTTGTTGAAGATTTAACTATGAATATTTTCTAAAAGTTTGAAGTCACAGAATGAGTAATGTTAATAGGATTGCTTAGATTTAAAATCTCTGTGAGATTTTAAATGGGGTTTATTTCTAAATGGAAGGCAATTGAATTATTTATAATAGATTAAGGCTGTGCCAAAATCACTTCTGATTTATTATTCCTAAATAGAAAGCAGTTCTATTTGCATTGTGCCACTTTTAATGCTGATAAAAATATGATTGTTTTTTGGTTTTAAAGGTTGCTTTTATGCTGCACTAAACTATCATATCAGCTTAATTTATATAGGTCTTACATAATTTAGTCATATTGTTTTACATATTTTTGATTAAGGGGCATTTAGAATCATAGCACCCTATTTTCTGGACACTAAGAATTTGTTATTAAGGCTTTACTCAATATTTTTTGGACATGAGAAGGTACAGGAACTAATGCTGCTAAATGTTTTTGAAAAGGCCCAGCTAGACTGTCTAATGACATTTCAATGTACATATGCAAATTTATCAGCAATGATAAATCATGGATTAGAAGGTAAATTCTTTCTACTCAGTGATGAATACAGGGCTGACCTGTATAAGTTGCTCCTAATACACCTGGAGGAATTAATGCACAAACAAATTGAAAGCCCATCAGAACAAAACTATAAAGATTCTCTTCAACTGTCAGGAACTTGTCACAAGAAGAACTGGTATTTTGTTACTATAAGCTGTTTTGTTACTATTACTGTTTTCCAAATGTTGTGGCATAGAGCAGAAGTATGCAGCAGTCAGAAGTTGATTATCAGTAGGCTGTGTACCCAATATTAAGTGCTGAAAAGCCTTTTGTTTGTTCATTTGAACATTAAATGCAAACTTGGGAAACAATTTCTCTGAGTAACACTGCAAATAATCTTGTAGTCTAATTTTCCTAAATTTGTTTTCTATTGTGATCTCAATTAATTAATTATGTTCATATTTTTTTTTAATACTTATGGTTGAATGCACAATGTTCATAGTTTATGAATAAGGGCAATTCACAGAAATGGTTGCAACACAATGAAGAAAGCGGTGGGCAAATTTTCTGTTTCCCTTCCCATAGCATTATCAGAATTAATTTAAAGTATGAGGAGTCCTGAAATCTGGAGGTGTACTTGTTTTGTCATATCTGCATATCCGTGGAAATATTCGGAGCTTAAGGAAGTCAATAAGCCTTTGTGGTTAGGGGAGACATATGACAATTTTCTCTCAAACTCTGTCATGTTTGCATGCTAACACATCACATGCCAACCAAATCCATGTTAATATTTGTGATTCATGCATATCCATGCCTCTCCTCTTTGCTGTGGGTGTGAGTCTCCTATCTTCCAACTCCTACAGTAGCTTAAGCTACATTTTGAACACATTGGAAGAGGGTACTCAAGCAGTTTCCCATCAGTTTGCATATAGCGGTGTAAGTGGGAAGCAGTGGAAGAAATTATCCCTCCTTTTTTCCACTGGTTTTACTGTTTCTAGGGAATACAGGCTCCACCACTGCACCTGAGGAATGGGCTTTTCCATGTTTTCATGGTCTAGCACCTGAGATGTTATTTTCACCACGTGCTTCTCAGCTCAGCAAGTTGACTTGTGCTTCCAGCTCCATTGGCTGGAGCGAATTTGTTTTGGCTTTATTAGTTTGTTTGTGTTAAAGATGGTGGTTTTTTTGGTTTTGGGTTTTTTTTGGTTTTGTCTTTGTTTTGGTTTGGTTTTTGTTGCTTTCTTGTTTGCTTGTGGATTGCTGTTTTTAAGATTAGTACGTGGAACTCTGCTGGCAAACTGTCCTATTCTTGAAGCTGAGATATAGGGTGTTTGAAAAGAGTATTTCCTCTTAACTGCTATGTTGTCCTTCACCCTTAAAGCATACCAGTGAAATCAGAGCTTCAGGAAGATCTGTGGCAACCAGCAAGGCTGTTGTCCTCACTCTGTCCTTGCCCCTGCATGCACATGCTGGCACAAACATGTACGTACACATCCTTCCTTTGACAATGTGGAAAAGATGGTGTGGATTCATCCATTTCAATGTGAGGTCAGCAGACACATTAAAACAATTGTAAATGTTAGTAGAGATTTGTCAACTTGCTTTACCTGAATTGGGAACCACTTGCATAAACTCTTCTAACTGGGCTGTGGAAAGGTGGCAGCCAGGTGATGCGTTTCTGACCACAGCCTAAGTAGAGAATGCTTTTCTTGGCTCTACTGTGTCATCTGGTCTGTGGTACTGGAGACTTTCTGCTTGCATTTCATCAAAGCTTTGAAATCCTAGTCTTGCTAGTATACATTCTCACTACTGGTTTTGAACTAGATGTTGTGCCTCCTTCCTGCACCAACATTTTCCACAGCTGCCCATTTTTATGCAGTTTCCAGTAACCAACAGAAAACATTTTTAGGTCTCTTTTCCTACACCACTCCTTTGTACTAGAAGATTTAATGACAGAAACCCCTTTCCTCCCCTTGAGACACTCTGAGTGTCATATCAAGTAAGACATTTGAAATCTCATGAGGTATTCATAGCTCTGGTTCATTTTGAGAATGGTTCCCTTGGACAAGGTCACTGTCAATTTAATATTTCACCTGGTCAGGACTTGCACATTTTCCTTCAATTTGTCTTCTAAAAAATTGTCAGAAGATTTTAACTCATTCACTCTACCTATATGATGCCACTCTAAAAAAAATAAAACTGATCCAGAGCTGTACAAAGTACTTTTCTTCACTTGACAATGTAGTGTCAGCCATGCTTGACAGAATGATTAGAATTATTCTATTAGCATTTTATACCATTTCAGCCCGTTAAGATTCTGGGTGACAGTCAGTACATGTTTGGCAAAAGAATGTCAAGAATCTGCACTGTTCCCTGTACAAGCTTAAAGCAATTTAGCTCTGTTGGAGTACATGGTATAAGAGGAAGCAGGCTAGCTTGATGAACTTGATATTTGCATGATTTTTAAATTTATTTTTTTATCTCTGGGCCGCTTAGGACTGAATGAGTCTGACAAAATCATGGAGATTTTAAGGCAGGGTTATCTTCATAGAGAGATGGAGAAATTTACATGTTTCTCTCTCCAGTTATTGAACTTGTAAGTGAATTTTCTACTATGATGATTCAGGGAGTTAGTCATTTACAGTTTATTAGAGTTTAGTCAAGCCATTTTTAGTGGCGTTTAGGCAAGTTAAAAAAGTCAATTTACACAGGCATGAATTCTACTCATGCATATGAGCTCTTGCCTAGCAGAGCACTACATGCCAAAGTAATAGCAGCAGTTAGGGAGGTCTCAAATATAACCACAGTGTGAAGGCACCTGGGCAGATGACAGAGGATTTGGTAGTTTGGAACTTCTTTGTGGTGTGTCAGTGAGATTTCTGTAGAGGTTGGTTAACAGCCAGCAGGAATTACTAGTTCAGTGAAACATGTCTGAGGGAGTTTGTGTTGGGGTTTGTTATGAACGAAGATAGTGTGCACAGAGACAAAACAGTTCTTGGGATCTGACATTCATCTTGGGTGGCCAGCAGTCAAGGAGCTGAGGAACAAATTTTGTTGTGATAATGCAAGAAACTAAATTAAGTTTAGAATTAGGGTGACCTCTCTACACTGAGATGGGCAGGCTAGCAGCCCTTAGCCTCTAGTATGGATTTTGTTTGCAGTTTCCAGAGTTGCATTGAATATATTTGCTTTTAAACACCTAGGTGGTTGATCTGGGTGGTTGAACTGCAGGTTTGAGCTGTGCTCTCTGTGGGCGTTTCACCTGCACTCAGCTCCGCTCTTTTTCACTTTTATGTCACATGGCTTTTTTCAGGGAGGAGCATAAGGAGTGAACCCCCAAAGGTCAGCTTCAAGGTGAATAATACCTTGCTCTTGGCGAGCTTAAGATTTTCCCTAAGGGCTGTAAGGTCTTTTTCTGTAACAAAAAGAAAGAGCATTGGTCAGTCTGCTTGTAGAAATCCCATACTATGCTGCTGAATGTGAGTGATGAGGATTTATTTGTCAGTCTCCTACCGCTTCTTCATCTTACAAAGGAACAGCTGTTTGTTAATCATGTTGCAATTTGCAGCATGGAGGCAGTATGTTGCTGTTATAGCTTTAAAGCTATTGAAATTTAGTGTTCAGACATGAATGTGACAGGACCACATATCAGACAGATCCATCACTTCAAGTTTATGAAGTGGTCCCTTATCTTTATCAATTAGTCTCCTGGAATATAAAACTCAGATCAAGGAGAGCCTTTAGATGGGGAAACAACAAATTAAGTTTGGCTTGAAGTAATACCTGTGACTAGCTTACTTACAGAGACAATGCAACTGGAAACCTTTTTGATCAGGTTTGCATTCCAGTATCTCTCCATACTTCCAGGGCTGATTCTTTCCTTTCCTTTGCCTCTCATGCTCAACTGAATCAACTCCCAATTGCAGATAAGTCAGTGACACAGGTTTTTGTTAGCAAGGTTCCTAACTGAAACTGGGATTTTGGGGGTTTTTCATACCTGCTGACTGTGAAACATTGTGCTTACTCAATTGCTGAATGTCATCCCATCTGAGTAGCTACTAAAATAAAACTTTATTCTAAAAAAGGTATTAAGGGGGAAAAAGAATATGATGCTACCTGTGCTGATATGTGCTCTACCCATTTCCAGCCTAAGACTTCTATAAAATGGTGAATTATTGTAGTCTCATACTATGTTAATTCAAGCCAAATTAAAGCATACCATGAATTTAATTTGGCTTTTATGGGCTAACTTAATGGTAGTTTATCCAAAGGATCACACGTTATTCCTCATTAGATAAATTAGCTTAGCAGAGTTTCATTCACTATGGACAAAGTTCAACTGTTTTACATCACAGAAAGATTTTAATTAAAAATCATGGACTTGTGATGGAGGCTATTACACCAGATTTTCTTGACCTTGAGTCAAAAAAATTATTTTTTGCTATTCTTAATTAATTACGCCCTTTCTAACCTCTTACTTTGTCATCTGTATTTTAATTCTGATCTGTGTCTGTGTTTCTGAAGTTCTTGTTGTGGAATTATATATATATTTATATTTATATATAAAATTTTAAAAACCCCTTTCAAACAATATTCCTTCAGAAAAGTAATGCTGGGAGCTATGCATACTACTTAGCACTCTTGTTGTTGAATATCATCCTCTAAAGTAGAAGAGTTTCATCATATTTTACAAAAATGCCGGATGCTTTCGGACCTTTTATTAAAATTCAAATATATTCTCAAGGATCCTGCAGATATCCTTGTTATAGCTTAAGAGATTGTCTCACATTTTCCAGGTAAATGACTTTCAGAAGTTATAAGAACAATTCTGAAGGGCCTTGGAGTCATTTGTGCCTCTTGTCATCCCTGGTGAATGTTTATTTAGACATTTCTGTGGTTGTGAGCACTGAGACGTGGGCACTGTTGCCATATGACATAAGCACACAAGGGAGACTTTATTTCAATATGACCCTTATCCAGAAGGACTCTGAAGAGTTTTGGGCTAGTGTTTTTTTCCATATCTCCTCACCCTCACAATAATGTTTTAATTTCATGTCAGAAAAGTATCAAGAAAGATTTCTTTTTTTTATTTTTTACCCCTACCCCTTTTATAAAAATAAATCCTTTTCCATGAGTAAGTAGGTCATGGTAAAGAAAGAATTCATATAGCAGATTTCCCCTACAACAGCTTCTTGCTGCTTGCTGAAAAATATCAAAATATCTTTGCACTCCTATCTTGGTTCCAGTTGCAGCTTATTACTGCAGAGAGAGAGAGGCATTCTATCATGTATATCACTGGTACTTTAAAGGTTTTGCTATAGTACACCTCAATTTTCTTCCACCTACCTTGATTTTTATTTATAAATTTGGATTTTTCTCCTTTTTTTATTCTCTTATTTCCGTCCTTGCTTTTATTTACTGCAAAGAGCACTGCTGCAGTTAAAAGGAGTTTCACATTTTTAGTATGTAAGTTTTCTTTGTACTGAAAAGACACACAAAGAGTTCAGAGATGATACCCTTCCCTGCATGAGGTGATTTTCCCAAAATTACCTGGAGGGAAAAAACCCAGTCCTGTTAAAACTGAGTAGATAGTCAGTGGCAAACATAAGAAAAGGACAAAACTGGTGAAACTAAAGGCAGTTACAGAAAATTTATTTACAAAACACAGAATGAAGTATGATTTATTATTTTTGATTGGTCAAGTGAAAAGTCATATCTTTTGCATACTCTAGATATGAAAAACAAAATCCAATATCATATTTAAATTACATTAAATTTTAATCTTTTCACTTTTTTGAATTCCTCCCTAAAGAGCGCAAGGGAGGGAATGAAAGGAAATTTAACAGGAATATTTCAACAGAATGTGACTATTAAAATATTGGCTATTTATGGCAGTTTAATGATAAATAATAAATAGTAATAATGAAGGGAAGAAAAAAAAAGGGAAGCACAAAACTGAAGAATTGACATTAATAACTGTGTTGAACCTGTACTGTCTCCCTTAGCTTTTCATTTTGTACTTGAGCAGCAGCTGGCAAATACCTTGTAAATCTACTACAGCACATGTCTGTGACTCAATGAAATAGATTCCAACAATAAATGTAAGTGATAATGATCTTGGAGTTCAAGTGTCTGAAACAATTAACACCTTTTGAGGTAACTTAAATGCAAAAACATAACTGATTTCATAGGGCCATTTTTAAAAGTATTTTGATAAAAATGCAGTCTGAAGATACTTTCCTGAATTACTGAATAATTAAAATGATTCTTTGTTTTGTTAAAAACCATTGCAATGCTGAACTTCTTGGTAAAAATTGGAATAGCTGGAGGAAACCTAGCCAGCTTATTCTCAAAACTGGAATATATTATTTGTTTTCTAAATATGTTTGGATATAGTACTTTATTGTTCATTTAGAATTCTATGCTTTTCCATAATTCAACTTATTTCCGTGAAACATAATGGCAATGGAGTAGTATAGGTTAGGCTGGGAGAAAGAAGTGAGCAAGGTGTTGGTCTCCATGTTAATACTGAATTTTCAAAAATATGTGATAGGTGTTTGAGCACCAGAATGTCAGAAAAACCAATACAGTACCAAGACTTAGTTTTGTGTTTAATATATTTATGCCATAAAACTGTGAATGTGAACATGCACAAACAGCTTTAATGATACTTGGAAAAAATTCTAATTCAAGAGGATATTGCTTTTGGGAACTTCCATCCATTTCAATTAATGCTGCTAATTAAAAAATGTCTATAAAACTATCTTGTGTAATATTCTATTTGATTGATGCAGAAGTAAGCTACATAAAATGGAGTGTATGTTGTGGTTGAGCCCACAGTACAGGATAGATGTTATAAAATCCCGTCTGGTCCAGGAATATTTGAACTAACACCAATTTGCAGATCCAACTACAGAACAATCCAACAAAACTCAGTAACTTACATTGTGGGATCTAAATAATTTTTCATATTGCACAATGGGATCTCTCTAAGGCCCAAATGTTAGCTTTCCATTAGCAACTCACAAGAAGATCTTGAATTCCTGGTCATCTTCTTACAGACATCTTGGTCAGTGTTACCTGAATTATGAATTTCATTGCTGTATTGCCCTCAAACAAGGGCTGCACAGGATTAGTGGTACAGCCAGAAAAAACCCCAACCAACCAGCTACAGTGGATCTGTGCTTCACCATGGACCTCCATGGGCTGCAGGGGACAGCCTGTCTCACCACAGGCTGCAGCACCTGGAGCTTCTCCTGCCCCTCCTTCCTCACTGACCCTGGTGCCTGCAGGGCAGTTGCTTTCACATTCTGGTTTTTTGTTGCTTTTTTTTTAACTTCCTCTTTCACAGCAGCTGTGCAGTGGGTTTTTTTTCCTGTTATTAAATGTGTTATCACAGAGTTTCATCAGCAACACTGATGGGCTCAGCTTTAGGCAGTGGGCAGATTTGGAGCTGGCAGGAACTGGCTGTCAGTTCTAGGGACAAATGTGGGGGTGCCTCCTGGTGTCTTCTCACAGAAGTCACCTCTGCTGCTCCTCTGCTAGCAAAACCTTGCCACATCAACTCAATAGGGGCATTATTAAAAGAGAATGATCTTCATATTGCAGATACACAAAAGTTTTCTTGATGATCTTCTGAACTTCTGTATGTGTTACAGTTACACATCAGAGAAAAGCTTTACCTTTGTTTGAGGAAAGACTTCACCTTTCAAGCTGAAAGCAAGTTTACTCTGAAGAGAGGAAGTAAAATTGTTCTCTGCTACTACTGCATATTTAATCAGGATGGAAACATAGAGTCAGTTTTGATTACACAGGATTTATCTATTTGCTACATTGCAATTCCATTTAATATTGCAGTTCTTAAATTGGAATAGTTCAGTGTAAATGTTATATACTCCAAGAAATAGTAACAAGACTGAAAATATAAGTCATATAATAAAAAAAGAATATTATTGGAAAAAGTAAATATATTTCTCTTATAAGGAGAGGCAGGAAATCTTTGTTTATCTTGCTTGGTGGACTCAGTTCCAAACTGTGAACTGAGTAAAGAGAAAATGTCATTGAGCAAGAGGCTGAGCCTTTACAAAATGTTTAGACAGGCTCTTAGGAAATGAGGGAAGAGAGGAGTGAGTGGTCCCCTTGCTTTGAGATCCTTGATTAAAGAGGCTGGTGACACTTAAGGCAGAATATAAGCTGCTAAATGAGATGCCAAGCTCCAGTACCTTGGAGGTAGCACTGAGAGCTGTGCAGCAGGCAGAATCAGATAAAGAAGTTGCTAAATAAAGTCTAGAAGTATGTCAAGAGGTGTCACGGTAACAGAGTTAATTTACTGGGAAATATTTCATTGAGTAGATTAAATTCTCCTCTGTTGTTGCCAGTCCTTCTAAAGCAAAACTCAGTATGATTGCTAATATAAGAACAAAATATTTTAGTTAAATTAAAACATGACAGAGAAATCACATACAGGAAACTCACCATTTGGGATGAGTTAACTTCTGTTTAAAGGCAGAGAAGTTTAGTGTACTTGCTGGAAGGGGTTGCTTCTGTTTTTCAAATGCAGAACACAGGAATGGCTATAGCAGTTCAGACTAGACTTGATGCAAGTACTTGATGCTTTGTCAGATGATCAGCAGAAAAGGGCAAGATTTTGGTCTTGCTTCCCTCGAACAGTATCCTGGCCACCAAAAATCTGTGATTCAGGTGTTTCCTGAGAAAATTGCCATCTCTCCATTAAGAAGTTTTGAATTCTTTTTTTGATCTATGAACGAGTCCAATTTAATTTCATGTATTTGTGAACTTTTAGCATTCATAACATCCCCTGGCAAGACATCTCACACCTACTTTGCACAGTGTGAAGTATTCGAGAACAACTGAAAGGTAGTGCTTTTTCTTTCAATGGATAATTATGTTGTCACCAGATGCTGTGGTTGTCAAACTGGAGGTTCCAAGAGCAGTCATACAAACTCATAGAAAGAAAATCCAGCTACAGCAATTAAATGCAAAAATATAATTGCTGGCTTTTAAAGTACCTAAATTGCAGATACTTGAAAACAGAGAGAAACCTCAGGGGAAGCATGCCCTGCCCATATAAAGCAGGCAGAGTTTGCTAACTCGATTGATGTTTTTTGTAGCTTCAAGCAGTTGTCTATCTGTTCTTCACTGAATTGTCTATATTTATTGATGACTTTAAAGAAGCCAGTGAAAATTAAATTAAAATAATTGTTGGTGTTCCTCAACTCTTAGCTCCATTTGAGCTGATGTTGTAACACAGAACTAGTTTCTAAGCAAAATTTTACAGAGGATAGGAATAAGGCTTCATACCTTTGTTCTCTCTGTTCAAAGTCTCTTTATATACTTATGAACATTTAGGGCAGAGTGCTGCTGAAAGCTCTGATATCACTTTATCAAGTTGGATATTTTATTTTGCAGATGACAGCTGTTTGTTAGTCCATCTTTTCATAAAGGCTCTCTAACATCAATTGTCAGTAGCTCAATAGACACCAAAATAGTTCCTCATGTTTACTTTTACTCAGAAAAAGTATAGATGTGCCAGAATATAGCTTGCTGAGAAACAGTTCAGCATAGCTATCCCACAGCTAGAAATCTAAACATAATCACACATGTGACCAGGGTATCCATCCCTACAATGCTCAGTGCTGTGCAACTCTAACAAGATCAGTTAAATTGCTAGTATCTGCTGTTGTGCTAGCCCTGTAATTACTCAAACCTGTCAATGTTATGGAGTTGGCAAAACTTTTTATTGTATGAGAGCCATAGGGATTTCTGTTCTGTGCACTAAGGACTTGCAGTGTGTTATGCTTATGGCCACGAGGATTTCGGTGCACACCCATGTCTCTCACTGTCTGCCAGACAGCCTTCCTGGCAGCCAACAACCCTCACAGGTCAGTCCTGCTGCTTCTCCTGACTTCAGTGATGTGTGGCCTTCACATGGGACATCCTTTCTCTCAGCTGCAGAAGGCCTTTGGGTAGATTGGAGGTTTCTCCTGTGTATTCAGCTGCTGTGTTTTTCTCCCCAGAAATGTTTCTTGTCTGTGTGCACCCCTAACACCTCAGGCAGTGCTTTCTCCCTGCATATTTGGATCCTTTTCTCAGTGGAGGGTTATAGTTTTTATTTGTCAGCTGCTCCTCTAAGGAGGATTCAGGAAGGTTAACACTTCAATCCACAAATTCCTTTGACTCTTCTAAGCAGCAGTTCATCTGGCTATTTTTCTTAATTAAAATAGATGGTTCTATGCACACTTTGTCAGATGCCAGCTGTGTCACAGCAAGAGGCAGGACACTCCACAAACCTTTGCTTAGTGATTTGGTTGTATTTTTCCTTGTGAATTTCCCAGGTAATCTGTATCAAGTCAGTGTGTTAAGAGATCCACTTAATGTAATTATTTCATTAATATGTATGTTTGCTATTTATATTTTGCTTATTGCTGGCTTTTGGCTGAGACTTAGCATAGCAATTAATGTGTTTGGGGTAGGAAGTTCTCAGGTCCTTCTCCTGAAGAAAATTGTGATAAGTGACAAATCACATATATTTGAAATTCTAGTTTTGGTAAAGGTATTGCAGCCACGGTCACTGTTGCACTATGCAGTCAAGTTCAGGGGCACAGCAGAGCTGCCTGATTTTATATATGGGTTGAAAGTGAGCTGGCTGCAGTTCAGCTCAGTGATGTAGACATGTTGATGACAATTCAGGCAAAATATCAAAACTTGGTAGTAAAAGCACTGTTGGCTCCTTCAGATTATAGTTTTCATGATAAAAGTTGGCGACTTTTTATGAGGGATTCTTTCCCCTTCACTGCTGTCAATCATGCTACAATTAGTAAGGCAGTCAGCTTGTCATCTGCATGTGCCCAGGAATTTCTAGTCTTGGCTTTTTAATGTAGATTTTGGTTCTCATGCAGTCTTCCCTTGTATTGTAAATAGATTACTGCAAAGAGTTTTTCCAGGACCTAGTTGGAGTCACTTGGAGACAAGAAGTTGTTTGGTGGTGATATGATGGGAATTTGAGTGATTGTTGTCTTTAAACAGCACTGCCCTCTTATACGGTTACATGAGTAGAGTTTGGAAATTGAAGACCATGAGCAGTGGTGGTGGACACCTGGGATTTCTGGAAAAGTCCAGTTGTTCACAGGGCTTCAGGAGCTCACGAAGCCCTGTGATACGTTTGTCAGACAGGAAGAAACCTTTTCTCCTGCTTGTCTGACTTGGTAGGGAAATTATTTTTATCTGAATGTTTATTTTTTAATGCTTGTGACAGACTGTTCTGTTGCTTGCAGGGAAGAATGTTATACACAGTGTATGTTGTGGAATGTGACATTGAACAAATGTGAAAGTCTGTTTTCTCCCATCTTTCTCATTTTTCCTTTCGTTTCTGTCCAGTTGTGGCCACGCACAGTATTAAGTTCTTGTTCTTTATCCCTGAGACATACTTTAGACTATTGGGACAGTTTTGTTCAAGGAATATGCAGAGTCTACTCTGGCCTAGAAGTGAGAGAATTGAGACTACTCAAGAGGAAAGTACAAAGGTGAAAACATGGTAGCCTTTTAACCGGATCACGTAGAAGAGAAGCCCAGTGTTATTGTAGGTACTTTTGTTTGATCAGTAAATATATCTCAGCAGCATGAACCTTTCATTTTGGGAGAGATGAACAAACATTTTGGCATACCTTCCCAAGAGAATTGCTATGTAATTGAAAAAGGGCTGCTGCCATGCTACTATATTCATGACCATGAAAAATCAAATAACAAAGACCTTATACCAATTCCAGACCTCCCAGCAAGCTGGCCTACTGCAACCCATAATTTCTTGTTTACTGCAGTGAGAAACATTTTGTAGGCAAATGGTAGTTAAAAATGCATCAGTGTTTTGTGATGCAAGGGTGGGTTTTAGTGTGAATTTTACTTCAGATAACATGCCATAATCATTTATGCTATGATAACATATGATAACATGTTTTATCATTTATTTGTAACTTTTCATGTACATGGCCCTTCGTAGGCTGCAACTTCGGACAGTTATTTTACTCTTAACATAATTTCTATTTCATATATGGCTTTTATTCTCAAATTGCAATTTAGTGATACATTTTAATTGTGACTTAATTGAAAAAAGAAAAATACTTATTTTAAGTTAGTATGAAAACCAGTTCAGTAATCTCTTCTGTTTCATATGGTAGGGTGAATGAGGGAAAAGACTTGGCTAAATGTCAAGTAAGTGCAGATACCTAAAGCTCTAGTGTCCTTGGCTGCTTATAAATTCAAGAAGTAGCTGAGCCTTCTGGTGGCACTTGGAATAAATTGGTCTTTAGGTAGGGGATGAAGGAGTAAGAATGGAGAATGCTGCTTCTTCCAATGATCACAGTCCTGATTTCCTGGCAAAGTGAGCTTGTCACCAGCACATTAAACTGGGGATGGGAGGGGAGCCTCTGCTGTACTGAGCGGTTTTGGGGTTTTTTTCTGCATTAAAAAAGAAAGAAAGCACTGGGCTATATTATGCAACTTGAGAGAATCTATGCTTTAAATATCTGTATCCTTTTGAATAAGTGAGAGCAATAATTCTATTCTTGCAGGTAGAATGCTAATATTATAGTTTTTCTTTTAGCATATTAATTCAATAAGGAGATTAATATAAGTTTCCAAACTTCTTAGTCAAAATCTTACTCTCTCGCTGCTGAATGCAATACAATTACTACTTGGATGCTCATAGTAAATGAACTTTTTTATTGAATAGTCATAATGAAATACTGGAGGCTGGTGTGTGATAGTTCTTATAAAGAGTACATTCAAGGAGGACTTTGTAGAAGAGGCAAAAGAGGGCAGAAAACTTCTATTTCAAAAAGGGAAAGAAGTGGCTGTTAGTGGAGCAGTGGCAGCTGCTATTATAGTCTGTTGGTACTTCTGACTTCCAATATGGTTTGGAATCAAATTCTTATCTTCAGGCACATAATTTATTAATTCTCTGTTGCAAGCTTAGGAATTAGGGTTATTATGAATGATTAATACTACTTTATTCAAGGACTGATATATCTTTTGCAATACTGACTAGCATGAGCCTTTTTTTTTCCTTACTTTTCAGTCCCAGTCTCAGTTTACAGTAAAATTCTTTACACCTGAAATAATGATCAAACTAATCATTAGGGGAGCCAAGAACAGGTCAGGTTAAGAGGATCTCAGAATGTCATCTAGTCCTACCTTCCACTCAAAGTTGTATAAGCTATGAGAGCAGAACAATTAATTCTTAGCACTTCAAAAGAATATTTTGTTATCTTTTGAAGACTTCATGTTTTCCTTCTAAATGACAGGGTCTCTGCTATATATTTTTGCACAGAATATTGAGGTGGGACCTTAAGTAGAAGTTTACCTAGAAGCTCCTTAGGAGTCATCCTTAGAGACACAACATTTTTTATAGAGACCATCAGTGTCAAACATTCCTCCTACTATGGAAGCCCTGCTGACAATCTGATGTTACTTTCCAAATTTGGCTTTGGGAAGTGGTAGCTCTAAATGTAGAAAATATTTTGCTTAACCATTTGTTACTGGACTTTTTTGTTATTTTTCAAATAGTGGCACCAAATCTCTGGTTTTGTAGAACACAACAAGGTGTTTTGCTGTTCTTTTACTATGGCTCATCAGGACTCCACAGGAGAGTGCTCTAATTTTTCATGTGTAGGTCTTATGTTTATATCTGTGGAACCCCTGATTTTTTCCCTGCCCAATTGTTCTACAGTTCCTTTCTTAGTTAATTTATTTTTGACATTGAATATTCTCTCTTTTTTTTTTCCAGTGTGACAATGCAAAAGGACTCAAAGCCTTCTATGATGCAATAAAATATGGACCTAATCATCTGATGGTTTTTGGTGGTGTTTGTGCAACAGTTACTTCTATCATTGCTGAATCTCTGAAGGGATGGAATTTGGTTCAGGTAAGGCATGGAATGGACTATATACTAATGCTGACTGTCTTGTGTCTCTTGATTTTTTTTAATTTAGAAAGTTAGGTTTGGTGCTTCTAAAGCTTAGAATTTTGTGTAATTTTTATGTTTCAGTTTTGAAGGCCTGTGAAATTTTGTGTAAGGATTAGTCACTTGTATACAGGGCTGGATTTTAAGGCTTGGCATTTCATTGTACCCAAAAATGCTTGTGAATTTGGGGCAGCAGTTGTGTCTCAGTGGGTTAATTAAATAAAAATAATGTGTCTCAAAAAGCAACCTAGGTGAAATCAAGTTCGGGCATGGTAGGCGGGCAAACCTAGGACTTTTGAAAAGTTAGAAGAAACAACTCATCAGGCCTTAAATTATGGTACTTCAGGGTATTTACTCAATCTGTACTCAGTCAGAACACAGTAATTCCTATGCACTTTAAAAGTGCTGGGAGTGCATAAATTCTAAATAGTGACTGGGTTCATGTCTCAGTATTTAACTCACGAAGCACATTTATTCCCAGTTGTTCTTCTTTCTGACTTTCTCAAAGGTCAAGTTTGTGGAAAGGTTTCCTCTGCTGAGAAATCAGAATTTATTAATACTAATCTCTGAAATGCAGAAGATAACAGCATGATTTTCTTCACTTATTCAATCATCTGACTAGTGATAATTTTCAGATGTATGGCTGATCACAGCCTGGCTTTCTACTCAATATTCATATTGCCCAAAGACTGCTCCTGTATATTTTTTTTTCTTAAAAATTCCAAATTTTTCTATAGCAAAATAAAAAATATATAACAATTACCTGAGGTTACAGTTACAAACAGGCTCCTCTTTTCCACCTGGAATACTCATTGAGAGTAGTGCAGCAAGAACAAATGAGGCATAATTAAGTTTGTGAAGAAGATGATGATCAGAGTACAAATGGGAAAATCT